>CM052450.1:13702249-13753217 GCA_028533085.1 Varecia variegata | reverse complement strand
GAAAGTATAGCCTGCTTGTTTTTTGTTTTGTTTTAAGTACAATAGACATGCAGAAAAGTGCACAGATTTTAGGTATACAGCTCAAAGAATGTTGAGAAGAGAACACACCCATCTAACTACCATACAGATCAAGATATGAAATATTACCGGCATCCCAGGAATCTCCTTTGTGCTACATCCCAGTACTTAGCACCTCAATAGTTACTGCTTATCTAACTTCTATCACCGCAAATTACTTTTGAATGCTTTTGAACTTTAAATAAATGGAATCATGCAAAGTGCATGTACATGTGCTCTTCTGTGTCTGGCTTCTTTTACTCAATAGTATTTCTGTAAGATTTCTCCATGCTATCACGGTAATTTTCACTATTGCTTAGCTTCCCTTATGGAATGTATCAAAATTTAATTATCATTCCATTGATATGCATTTGAGTTGCTTGGAGCTATTACAAACAACAGTGCTCTGAATGTTCTAGTATGTGTCCCCTGGTGAATATATATTGGACAAGCATTTATTGTGGGAATAAGCCTAGGAGGGGATTCACTAAGTCAAAGATTGTATGCACTGTCAAACGGTTTTCCAAAATGATTTTGCAAATCCAAATTCCTACTGTCAATATACAAAAGTTCCAATTGTTCTACATCCCCACTAACTCTTGGCATTGTAAAATTTTTAATTTTTGCCATTCTGGTAGATGTGTAATAGTATCCCATTGTGTTTTAACATATTTTCCTGTTGACTAAAAAGTTGAGCATCTTTTTTTTGTAGTATTTATTGGCCATTTGGATATACTCTCTTGGGAAGTTCTGGTTCAAGTCTTCCCTGTGTATTAATTAGATTGCCCTGCCTTTTTCTTATTGATTTGTTAGACTTAATCAAATAATCTAGATGAGTACTCTATTAGAGATAGCAGATTGTAAATGTTTTCTTCCCTGTGTATTGTCTTTCATTCTCTTCATGGTAACTTTAAATAAAGAGGAATTCTAAATTTTAATGAAATTCAATTTATTAAACTTGTCTTTTATGGTTATTGCTGTTTGTTTTCTACTTATCAAACCTTTATTTAACAAATCTTTGCCTATTGATCATAAAGATATTCCCTCTCTCTTGGCCGGGCGCGGTGGCTCACACCTGTAATCCTAGCACTCTGGGAGGCCGAGGCGGGTGGATCGCTTGAGGTCAGGAGTTCGAGACCAGCCTGAGCAAGAGTGAGACCCCGTCTCTGCTAAAAATAGAAAGAAATTATCTGGCCAACTAAAAATATATATAGAAAAAATTAGCTGGGCGTGGTGGCGCATGCCTGTAGTCCCAGCTACTCGGGAGGCTGAGGCAGAGGTTGCTGTGAGCTAGGCTGATGCCACGGCACTCACTCTAGCCCAGGCAACAAAGCGAGACTCTGTCTCAAATAAAAAAAAAAAAAAAGATATTCCCTCTCTCAACACTATGGTGATTTCTCAAAAAACTAAAAAGAGCTACCATATGATCCAGCCATCCTGCTGAGGGTATATATCCAAAAGAAAGGAAAACAGTATTTCAAAGAGATATCTGCACTCCAGTGTTTATTGTAGCAGTATTCACAATAACTAAGATATGGAACCAACCTATATATCCATCAATAGATGAATGGATAAAGAAAATGTGGCATATATACACAATGGAATACTATTCAGCCATGAAAATGAATGAAATCCTGTCATTTGCAACAACATGAATGGAACTAGAGGACATTATGTTAAGTGAAATAAGCCATGCACAGAAAGACAAATTTTGCATGTTCTCACTCATATGTGGGAGCTAAAAATTTTTTTTAAGTGTATACTCAGGGAGATAGAAGAGAATGATGGTTACCAGAGACTGGGAAAAGGGTAGTGGGGAGGGGAGACAAGATAAGGATGGTTAATGGGTACAAAAATACAGCTATCTGGATGTCTAAATCTCTAGCAAGACCAGGGAATTTTTTCTCCATTCCCTCAAGTAGGTTTTCCATGTTTTTGCTTTCTCTTCTTCTCCAAACAATTTTTCTAGGGTTTATAATTTCAAGCCTTTGAACTTCATAGAGACTTATTTTATAGGCCCTTGAAAATGATGTATATTTTATAGTTTTATGTACAATGTTTCATATTTTTCACTTAAGACAAATTTTAAATTTTGGTTGTTTAAATCTCCTATATTCACCCATCTTTTTGTGTGTGTATATCTATTTGTTACTGAAAGAAGTCTGTTAAATCTCCAAGTCTATAAGTAGATGCATGTATTTCTGTTTTTCTTCTTAATTCAGACATATCTATCTACACACATGTTTACATATATAGACATACACACATATGTGTATATGTAGAGAGAGACAGAGACATAGAGAGACATACAGAGATAGGCAGAGAGAAACAGAGTCAGAGAGAGTGGGAGAGAAAGATGAAGACGAAGGGAGGCAATCCTGTCTGGATAGAAATGTAAGTTCATTATATCTTTTTTTAATGAATTGACACTGTATCATTATCAAATGTTTTTCTCTGCCCTTAGTAATACTCATTTTTGTTCAATATATGCTTCATCTGATATTTAGTATGACTAAACAAAATTCATTTTTGCAAATATTTACATAGTGTATTCTCTACCATTTTCTGCTTTCGACATTTTGGTTTCCTTATTTTGAATTATGTCTCTTATAAGCAGCCAAGAGTGAGGTTTTGTATTTTAATCCAGTATTCAGAGCTTTGTTGTTTAATAGCTTTATTTACTCAATTTACATTTGATGTTGCAAGTGCTAAGCTTGGGTTCAAATCTTATGTTTTACTATTTGTTTTTCACTTGACCTACCACTTTTATGTTTTCTACTTTTCAAAATTCCTTGACATTTTTGGGTTAAGTATTTTTTTTAACATTTCAATTGTTACTAATATTAACTTGGTAGTTATACATGTTTATATTATTCTTTAGTGTTTACCTTAGCTATTAAGCAGGCCTCCTTTACTTATTAGAGTTTATCTTAATTCTTACTTTTACTACTTTCTTAGCTCTCTATGCCCTACTCTCAAATTTGTATTATAATTTTCATATATTTAATTCTACATATATTTGAAACTCCATAGGACCATTTTAATTGTCTGCAGCAATCAATATTTGTATAGATTTACTCATATTTACACTTTCCATTGTTCATTCCTCATGCATTGTCATGATTTCATCTGGAATTATTTTACTTCTGATGAAAAACTTGCTCTCGTATGTGTTTGCTGATGACATGTCCTCTCAGGTTTCTTTGTTGTTGTGGCCTATTTCACTTTCATCTTTGAAGAATGTATCATGGGTGGCCGTCATTTTTTATAAGACTTTAAAAATTATTTACTTTGTCTTCAAGCTTTGATTATTTCTGCTGAAAGGACATCTTTAGTTTTAATAAATTCTTTGTTGTCTTTGTATTGGATGCTTTAAGAATTTCTTATATTTTTTAAACAATTATATTATGATGTGCCTATGTGTGCTTTTCTATGATTTTATTTTTTGTGGGATCTGTGGAGTTTCTTGAATCCCTCTTAATAAATATAATCAGGTAGAATATTCTTAGCTAGTATATCTTCAATTTTGTTTATATCATTCTTTCCTCTTTTATGGAACTATGATTACCTGTATATTACATCTTTTCCCACATCTCATTTGTTTCTTAATTTTTTTCTGAATGCTTTAATATGTACATATTTCCTATGAACCTCTTCTCCAGTTAACTAGTCATTTCTTCTGTTTTGTCTAATCTGCTATGAAGTCTGTCTATTAGATTTTTAAGTTATTATAATTTTAAGTTCTAAACTTTTTAGTTGGTTTGTTTTTATATTCCAGCTTTCTGGCTAGAGTTTTAAAATTTTCCCCTGTTTTTATAAACATATTATTATAATTATCATTATTTTAAAGACTATCTGGTATTTCAATAGCTAGATCACTTATGGGTGTGTTTCTACTGTCTTTTTTCTCTTAACTTTCATTCATTTGGTCCTCCTTTCTTACATACCTATTAATTTTGGATGGTGACATTTTATGTAAAAAAAAAAAAAAAAAACTTTAGAAGCTATGAATTATGTTACTTTCTCCAGAGAGGTTGTAATTTTCTTCTGGCAATCAGATAGATTATTGGTGAATCATTTTTATTCAATCAAGGATTGAGATGATTCAAAGTGGTATCTCACATGTTGTGAGTGCTATTCTATTTACTGTTTCCCCTTATATTCAAGGTGTACTCTTCAGACATCTCAAGAGAACACCTGGGGTATTTACTAGCCTCCTCCTTCTTGGGCAGCCCTGAACTTCAAGCTTACTCCTCAGCATCATAAGACATCAAAACAAACAAACAAAACTTTGCTTATATGGTTGTACCTTGGCAGTACTTTTGCTTGTTTTTCAACCTCCCATTTACATATACAGCTTAAGAATTGGCATATTTCTTAAAGGGATATTTTGTACAGAATGCTGAGCTTATTTCTCTGCAGTTCCCTTTCTTCAAGTCCTGGCTGCCTTGGTAGCCCTGGCCACCAATGTTTATCTCTCCCACCCAACCAGTTTGTCACAGCCTCTTGGCCACCATTTTCTTCTCAGCTTCTATATCCCCCAGTGTGAACTAGGAGATAATCTGATGGGAGGAAGCAGTAGGTCTGTATTGCTTACTTCACTGTTTTCTGTCTCTCCAAAATCTTGACCTTGTAAGTTCTCTTTGTTTGCTTGTTCTAAATACATTTAAACAGCTGGAGCTTTATTTATGATTTTGTTTTTCCTTTTTGAATTTTTTTCTAGCTTTTGTAGTTATTCATGGTGGGAAGTTTGGTCTGATCCAACCTACTCCTCATAGCCAAAATCTATAATTAATTCAATATGTTATCTCTTCCTAAGTATTATTAATAATGATAGATATTTATTAAAAAATAAATTCTATATTTACTTTTAAAAAATGCATTTTGTTACTATATATGAAAATATCAATATTGCTAAAATCAGGTAATCTACATAGTTGCTTTTTTATTGGATCACATAGCAGAGATAAAATATCAATGGATCTGAAATGAGAGGTTTTAATTTTGATACACATGTAAGTTATGATTTTCTACTTGTTTATGATATTAACTGTGTTAAACATAAAAAGATAGAGTCTAAAGTATAGTCTAAAGTATAAGTCTAAAGTATAGTTTTGTTGAGTATTTGCTTGCTATGGAAATTATAAAAGCAAACCACTGATAGGTCACAAAATCTCTACCCTAAATTTTCTATTACTTTCTGAGGGTGGCAGGAAGTGAGTGCCTATTACAGAAGAAAAAATAAATGAAATCTTCTATGGCTTGTGATTTCCATGGTAAAGAAAAATAATTGCACATGAAAATATCTCAAGTAAATTGTAAAAGCAACACAGAATGTGGTATAAATTAGCATATTACAAGAGAAATACAAACACAGCTCAGAAGATTGACAAATAGTTAACATCTTTATAGCTTACAAATCACTTTCACCTACACTATCTCATTTGACCCTGGCAACAACCTTCAAAGCAAAGTATTATCTTCAATGCTATTTTTGAAAGTTTTGTTGGTACAATCAACAGGTATGGGAACCTGGGTTCAAATGCCAGTCTTCTCAGACATTCACCCAGTCTTCCAGTATTTAATGACTACTTAACCAATGGCAGGCATGAGCTGCGACAGGAGGAATAATACAAAGAATAAAACTGAAGTGATCACTATTGTCAGGAAGCTTATGAATCATGAAGGAGGAAGAAAATAAATCAAATAATCACAATGCACAATGATAATGTCTATGATGGGTAAAGTGTAGGGTAATAGCACAAATGAGGCAGATCAAAATCATTTGGAAGAGAGAGAGATGATCAGGGAAGACGTTCCAGAGGAAGAGACCTCTAAGACGGATGAAATAAAACCAAGAAGTGGGAAAGTACAACTGTTTGAGGAGCTCAAAGGAGGTCATTGTGGATGGACAATAGAATGTAGGGGCCCAGTGGCCATGGATAAGACTGTACACTTCTTATCGCATTGTTACCTACTATTGAATTAATAAAAGAATATTGCCAATTATTATAAGTGCTTAAGAGCTTTATAGGAATGCTAGAAAGTGCATTAGATTGTATTAATGGATTATAGTTCTCAAATCAAATTTACTCGTTTCTAACTATAAGCTTATTGATAAAAATGTTAAAAGGATTGTTTTATTCAGATGTCTTGAATGCTTTGCAGAGATTAGCAGAGCTCTAGTGGGTTCTTAACACATATGTGTGGTGTTGAATTATCAGAGATGTTTAAGTGACTGCCAATGCCAAAAGTAGGAGATGGAACACAGCACACAATCTGGGAGGGCTGAGGAAAGCCCAGAATGAGAACCCTAGGCAAGATTGGAGCATGTAGCACATTTCTAGAGCACTGTCCCAACCAGGCAACAGGAAGTTAACCGAGCAAGAATCAGAATTCTAATTCCAGGAATCCAGATTGAAGTTGGAAAAATTGAGAACAGACCATTACACTTGGACCACACAGGAAGGCAGATGTTGAAACAAGGAAAGCTCTCAGACTCGCTGCCTCTTTAGAGTGAAGCTGCACAGTCCCCAGAGCACCTGGGTATGGCCCTTGGAGAGATTGTTTAGGGTTCAAAGAGTACTCTGGCCTCTTTTAGGCAAGGGCTTGCACTTAGCATGTAGACCCTGTCTCTAAGCTGCAAAATGGAGAAAGTCTTTTTTGGCCATTTTTCAGTCTTGCTGCCAATCTGGAGAATGCATCTGGGAAAAGTGTGTTTCTGGGAGCAGAAGTGGTCCTTTCATTGGGCAGCTGCAGGAATGCATAATGCTGGACTAGAATGGGCCACTTTAACCTGAATCTCATTGAGTTCAAAAACGTGGAATGTACAAGCAGTGCCTTATGGAAGAAAGATATACTGTTCCTAAGGCAGAGTAAGCATAGCCTCAGCCAAGCCCAAGGTATAAATCCTGCTCATTCACGTGACCTCATAATCTATTATCCCTTTCCATTGCTGAGTAGTGCTCAAAGAGGTTTGGAAATCTTTACCAAACCTCATCTAGCATCATTCTTTCTCCTTCCCAGCATGGGTGCAAATGTCACTATCAATATTCCTTTCATTCTATTATGAAGGCTTATTTTATATGTGACTTCTGGGATTTACTGTGAGCTAATATATTCCTTAGGTACAGAAAGTATAACTTATTTGAACAAATGCAACTTTGGATCTATAATTCTAGATCACGAAGGTTGTTTTAATAAGTTGAGATAATTAATGCTCTCTGAAATTTTAATTTAGCCTCATACCCATGACTTCATAAATCTCTCTCATAGTCATGCAAGGTATGCTTACAGCTTCAAAGGAATCAGGATAATTCTGAGAAGAATAATGAGGCAGTGCAACTGCTGGGATATTGAAGATTTGGCATCACCTTTAATTCCATCTTGGCTTTCCTACTGGGGATGTTGTAACTGGTTGATGTTTAAACTACCGTCCAAAGCACTTAATATCATGAGCCTAAATTGGTAAAAACTGGTGAACTGGTGAACTGACTTCTCTACAACAACCAGTTTATTGACTAATTGTTCCATTTTTAAAACTTGTTCAAACTCTTTTCGTGCCTACATGGAAGTACTGAGTGCATATCTGCTAGCAGAGTCTTCTCCACCCACATAGGTCAACAACAGGCAAATTGAATCAAATTCTCCAACAGTGCTGATGTCATTAGTTCCCTCTGTCTCCCCTACCAGATTATTCTAGAGTAGAAGCAGCAGGGAGTTGAACAGATCTGATCTGAATCCTGGCTCTGACATTTACCAACTGTATCATCTTGGTAAATTACTTCTCCTCTATGAATTTCAGTTACTATATCTATAAAATAATAGTGACTACCTTACAGAACACCATTAATGAGTTGACTCAGTGAAGTATTTGTGAATGCTCCAACAAAGAGTTTGGTACATAAGAGACAGACAACATACAACCATTTTTTCTATCTGGAATCTACATCCTAAGCTTTTCTCTCAATACTTACTCTATCTTCTTTGCCTTAAATAAAAACAAACTCTCCCCAAAGCCATCATTCAAATGTCATTCTTCCTTGTTTCCATATAGTCAGGTAAAAAAGAGGCTAATGTGGTTTTTTTTTTTTACCTGTTTATCAGCTCTTCTAGACCTTATTTTTCTACCCTTCCTTTAAGACCTTTTTTCAATAACTTTTTCTTCCTCCTTGTGATTTATTTCTTTCACCTGTGAACATATTTAAGCATTTCTTATCTTTAAAAAACTAAATAAACAAAATAAACCTTCACCTTGACACTATGTCCTCACTTACTTTAACAATCTCTTTCTTGAGAGGCAAGTATATTCCTTCCTCTAACAGATGTAAATCAAATGAATAAGTCATAATGCTTTCCCTGAAGTTGTTCATGGTAGTAGAAAAAAACATACAGTATGAGGATCCCTTATACAAAAGGCTTGGGACCAAAAATGTTTTAGATTTGGGACTTTTGCAGATTTTGGAATATTTACAAATACATAATGAGATATCCTAGGGGATGGGACCCAAATCCAAACATTAAATTCATGTGTGTTTTATATACACCTACTATATATAGACTGAAGGTAACTTTATATAATATTTTAAATAATTTTGAGCATGAAACAAGTTTGTGTGTATTGAACCCTAATCTAATGACAAGTACAAGTAAGGCTGAAACTGTTCCCAGGAAAAGAAAACTATGGTGAATACAGCATTATCTCTGCTGGATGTTACTATTAATATCATCTTTTTAACACATTAACTGCCACGTGAGTATTTAACTCGCACTAGTTTTGAGCCCGGGACCTCATGAAGCATATGTAACTCACACGTCTCTTCACCTTGGGAGCCGCGAAAACTAATTTTCATATAACTCACGCACAGAAAAAAATAAAATATAACATGTTTCATTAAATTGAAAGGGTCATTTTGTTTTTGAACTTTTTGTTCTATTTCATAATAAAATACCGTGGCCCCAAGGAAAACAATTTTTTTTCTAGTGTGGCAGCCAATGTCTTAATTACTATTTCTTTCACTTGTATGTAAGCTCCTAAAGTATATGTATTCAAATTCACTTATCTTTTTTATTTCTCTAGTTCCTCACACAATATCCCGCACATGGCAAGCACTCTGTAAATGTTTGTTAAGTGACTGACTGATTCATGGACTGAATGATTGAGTGACTCACTGACTCAATGAATGGATGAATGAATGAATGGTTGATTGTCTGAAGTTAACTGCTAATAGCTAAGACTAGAATCTAATATCACAGATCCCAAATACCTCTATTGCGAGACAGTTCTCCCTGGGTTTCTCACATTTCTACACATCTTGCAAGTAACTTCCTGGCTGTTTTTGTTCTGGGCTATTATTTCAAGCATGTTCACATAGCAAACAACCTTGGAAGATAAGAGATAATGTCTCCCTCCATGGCTAAGAGAAGGTTGGCTTACAGCCTTGTAAGATAGAAATAATGCTCTGAAGCAAAGGGCAGGCATGACTATATTCAGTAAAGGTAATATCTCACTTGAGAGCAAAAGGAAAACATATTTATTGCTAAAAAATTCAGGCAACCAAAACTGAAAATTCCTCTCTGATAATGCAACCCTCTGTATGTGAAGGTGTCATGTGACTCTCTTTGCATCACTCTATGAAAACAGAGGCTCAGGGAATTAGCACAAAGGGCTGCTGTCTACTGCTATTGCTGTGAGTAAAGAATTGGCCATCATCTGTGACCCAGAAGTCTCGCGTCTTCTGCCAGCATCCATGAAGCTGTGTCAGGCTAACTTGTTAGCTTGTAAATGGAGTAAACTCGCAGACCCCTCACAGTTCTTGACAACTCCTTCCACTAGAAACTTGCATTGTTTGTATTACGTTCATTTTACTTTTAGCTTAGTTTGCTTTGCCTGACCCTTGTACATACAGCTAAAAATCCAGCTCCAAAAAGAAAATGTTCCGCACATCTCTGCTTGTTTTGATCCTTGTTTTTCAAATAAGTGCAAAAGCAGTTTCCTGTATTTATTTATCAAAAGAAAATCCATTTTGTTATTGATGTAAAAAAAATTGTCATGCGGATGACAATGATATATTTTTGAGATCTGGTAAAAGCTGCTGATGTCATTACTTCCCCTCACTAAATTTGCAAAGGTTCCTGTCCACAAAAGGCATTAGCAGACATTGTGATTAGAATGATCTAACATGCAAGAGGATCTTTTAATGCGTGGCATGTTCCAAGCAGTTTGGAATGTTTGAGAATGTCTTTCCGCCTCCCTTTTGTTCCGGTGAACAAAATCTTTGCTCGGGTGCAGGTGTGTTCCTGAGATGATCATCCTTGAAGGGAACAAGCACTGTGCCAGAAACCAGTGGAAACATTTCCTCAATTTCCCATAGGAAAAATCTAATGGAATGGTAAATCATTTGTGAAACCAGATCAAAGCAATGCATTAATGCATGGATTTGTACCATTTCTTGTTCTCTTAGACTCCCACTGTTTGTCCTTTGCTACAAACTACCCACTGGTGCAGAAGAGTCAAAAGAAAAAAAGTACATATTTCTGAAGAGTCAAATGAGTTTTCCATCATCTGACACTGAAGAATTCTCAGTCTCTAATGAGTTGTTCAAACTCAGTTCTTCAACACTGATTCTCTCAGAATCTTATAGAGGGAAGCCTTTCTCTGTGGCCTTAATGAAGATGGAAAGAGTCAAGCTTCCATTTGAAAGAATAGCTTGAATGGAAGCAGAATGGTTTCTTCCCTAGACCACTGGCGAGCGAGACTAAAAGCACAGTGATTTTTGCTATAATTTGTTTGTAATAGAGAAACCATTCCCCTCCACCTAATGGAAGATTTTTAATGAATTCATCTATATGTTAATTTACAGCAATGGCAATGTTGTTTTCCAAAAAGAAATTGAATCCAAGCGGCCATAAAACCTTAGCATCTTGGGCATTCTAAAAAGCTTTTTTCTCTTTTCATTTCAAATAAGATTATGTGTCTATAATATCCAAAAACAGGCTCAGAAAGGAATGGCCAGTTTAATTTTCCACAAGTTAGGTTCGTATAAGAAAACATGTTTTTTTTTGTTTGTTTGTTTGTTTTTTTTTTTTGAGACAGAGTCTCGCTTTGTTGCCCGGGCTAGAGTGAGTGCCATGGCGTCAGCCTAGCTCACAGCAACCTCAAACTCCTGGGCTTAAGCGATCCTACTGCTTCAGCCTCCCGAGTAGCTGGGACTACAGGAAAACATGTTTTTATCGACATCTTTTGTTGCTTCAAGGCACCATAGAATGAAAAAACATAATGCACAAATAATAAAGACAAACTATAGTGCTTTATCTCTGAATTGACCTTTTTAAAACTGAATCAAGACTAGCATATATGCGCAGTACACATAAGCATGTTGATTTGCAACAGCAGGAAGCCTTCACGAGCTGGAATGCTGTCTCCTTCATCTTCTTGCTGTGTGGTTTGAACCAGGCTGCCAGCGAGCCTGCCTGGTGCCCTCCCTTGTACTGGCAGACAGTTCATATTTTGATGTTACTCAAGGATAATGCCTAGTAAACTACTGTAAAATTGTCTTAAGAGGTCTAAACAAAATCCCTCATTTAAAGTCGAAGTGAGCTTACTAAACTATCTGTTTCCATGCTCCCATTTGCATAAACATGCCCTTTGAAAGCTGATTGAGAACAGTGTGTGTGTGAGTGTGTGTGTGTGTGTGTGTGTGTGTGTATACATGGCGTGCTGAGGAGAGTGAGATCTGAGATCTCAGTTCATCTAAAGCCCAGAAAGGACAGACAATTGTTCACTGTTTTTTTTTTTTCCTTTATAGCTACCACTCAGTACAAGTTATTAATATTTTTGGGGGGGACTTCATTTATCTTTTATAGAACTAATTGCAATCACCAATACTAACCACTATGAGCAGATTTATCGTAGAAGGACTAGAACATATAGAAAAGTAAAAATACCCTACCGCCCCCAAAAATCATTTTATTATCCTACCACCTTAGATAGCCACTGTTACGTGCTGGCATAATAACAGTATAATCGGATCTTTAAGTGGTTACAGAGTGGCTGCAGCTGCATACTCTAGGAAGTTCCAGGCCTCACCTGCAAACACCTCCCCTTACTGATACACTCCTCTGACTTCCCTTTGCTTTCCTCGATGCCTCCCTCCCACCTATTGCCTTCTGTTGCATCCTGATGCCAAGAAAATTGCATTCCTCTGAGTATGTAGGGAGAGTCACTCTCACCATAGCCCCTCCAGCTCAAAGGCCTGTCCTTCACCGTAGATCCAGCCTGGAGATGAGAGAACCAGGCTCTTCCTCTGTGGCTAAGTGAATGGACATTTCCCCTGTCATTTTTACAAGTCCAAGTCCAAGATTTTCCTCTGTTCCGAGATTTGGTAGACCAGAAGCCCACCTTATATGGGTGCCTGACATTCAAGAATTTGCCTTCTGCCTGAAATTCCCTCTTGATAACCATGGGCAGACAGGTACATACTGAGTGAGATACCAACCGCTGTGTCCCATAGCAAGCTTGGCTCAAAGCAGATGGTGGTGCCAGACAGGAGAGATGAACAGGTCAAACTAATCTCCTCTGGGTTTTGGGTTGTGTTCAAGTGAGGCTCGTCTTCCCATCGTGAGTTTCATCCCATGCCAGGCACATGGGCCTGCTTCTGACATATTTGCTTTGTGAGCACAACTGTCGCTACCTTTTCACTCCATCCTTATTCCTCCCTCCCTCCTCCATCAGGGGATATTTTTTTCAGTTTGAATTACCAAGCTGGGAGCTTCTCTTTAGCACCCGAAGCTAGGAAATCAATTTGGTGTGTGACAAGCTGAACTAGAGTCAGCCCTGTCCTGCGATGCTGTGCCGTGGCTCTGCTTTTTCCATCAAGGCACATGTGACAACAGGTTTACCTGTTTAAAAAAATGCTTCCTGCCCAGGCAGCCCAGCATTCAGCATCAACTTTTCTCCCTGGTGAAGGTGACTTGTCTGCATTTATCCTTACAAATCAGTGGTAGCAATGGTAATACCTTGCCCTGCTCCACCCTACCAGAAGCCCTTCCTTGGAGCAGTTCCCGTGACATTGGCAAAGCTGCTGTGCCAGGAGAGCAGCAGACAGGAGGAAGCCGGTCAGAGCCCTGGACTGTGCCATCTGTCACTTTGGTGCCAAAGTCACTGCACAGAAAACATGCTGTTCTCTCCTACTAACCTTTGAAAACAAGGTGATCACACCCTGTGCTTGGGTACTAGTCTATGAAAAATTCATTCCAACCTAAAATTATATCCATAGGACATAATCTTGTCTTTAGAAAATGTGTGATCTGTTTTTGTTGATGTGTCTGATAATGAATGCATCACCATTACTACCACAAGAGGTCTTAATTGGGCACCTTTGTACATCACCACTCTACAAACAATAATCAAAATGGGTGGAATATTCAGGGTTTATATAGGCCTCCAAAGTGTCACTGTTCCACACGAATATTGAAACAGATTTGGAAACAGGCCCACATGCAGATATCAGCTCGGCCATCTATTAGTTCTCGAATGCTGGACAAACTTCAGAGTCAGTTTCCACAGTTGTTTTTCTCTAATAAGTTCATACTAATGAAGAAGCAGCACGAAAATCAACCATGCCTTTTGTACCTGACATCAAAGCCAGCCTTATAAATGAATTGAACTAAATGTCACTTAAATGTTGAACAATACTTACAGAGTCATGGGCATGTGACAGCAGGAAAATGCCACCTGGTTCATAGATGGCACCCAGAGGAGAAATGGTTATTACTAATTGATCAGGTAAGAACTAGGGCAATAGCCACCAATATTAATATGATAGTAGATAATATTAATAGATATTAATAGCTTAGACTGAAAATATGCATTGTTGCATAACATGATATCTAAATGGATGTCTAAAAATATAAAATATTGTCCGCAAATCATGTTCAAAAGGACATCATTATAAATAGTTTAGCTCTCAGTTATAGAGCGTAGAGCTCACCGCTTTGCATGTTGATTTGCAGGGGCACCTAGAAACTCAGAATTTATTCTAAACTGCTTTTACACACAGCAAGATGTTCAAAGAAAGTTGCAAAGAAACACATATGCTTACGACCTTAGTCCTACATTTTCTCAGTCTCATACGCGTGAGGTGATAAGTTAGGTCAATTTTTACTCACCATTTCAATTTACTGAATGAGCATTTCTTTATGATGACAATGGAGAAATGAAAACAAATAAAAAGTTTTCACATCTTATTGGCATTTCACAGACCTCAATTTTACAAATAGTCACTCAGTAAAAAAAAATTCTAGAGAATATTCAATATGCTTGTTACAATGCCAAAAAGTTAAAATGACAAAAGTAAGTACAAATGCCAGCAGATTAACTGAAAAGGCACTCAAGGCTTTTTAAAGAATATGTAGCTGCTTTAGTCATATATTGGTTAATAAATATTAGTAACTCCGAATATACTGATTGACACTTTTTTTATTCAGCTACTTCATAAACATAGCTGATGGTGGTGTGTCATTTACTAAACAAAAAGAAAGCTAGCAAAGATCATTGTGGGGTTATCTTGAAGGGCAATAAATCATTTGATTGGTGATATATGTCAGAGCTTGCATGACTTACATTCTGACAAAATTAAAATGAAACAACTTTTCCAAACTCTATTTAAGGTCGAGGTTTTTTTTTTTTAATTTCAAAATATTAAGGGGGTACAAATGTTTTTGTTACATGGATACCTTTTATAATGCTTAAGTTGGGGTTTTTAGTGTGCCCGTCACCCGAATACTCTTCATTGTACTGGATAGGTATGTTTTTACTCCTCCCCCCTTTCTGATTTCCAATGTAAGGTCACGTTTTGAGATTTAAACTTCTGTCATATATTAGGAATCCCCAGCAAGATTTAGCAGCCTATTCAAAACATAAGACAGAAGCATGAGGAACGAAACCTGTCCACTAGGAAGTGATTGGGATAAGAGCCATGCCCACATCTTTGTAAGGGAGGCATACTTCCTTCTGGTCTTGGCCACCTCCAGTCACAACTAATTCAGGAACAGAATGCTCCCGTAAGAGTCTTTGGGAAGCAGCAGCATTCTCCTCTGGCAGAGAACAGCAATGGGGGACCTAACATGGTAGCCAAAGGAGAAACTTATTTTGTGAGCGTGACTTAGGGCAGAGCTCCAGCTTCAGTCTTGGATACAGTAGCACTGAAAATAAAATAGAAATATTGCATAGGACTGGAGGTTTGGGTAGTTGCAAAGGAAGCTGGCAGTTCTCTGCAAGATAGAGAATAATGAAGGGTACTAATAAGGAACTCTGAGTTCATTGCAATGTTAATTACCAGTAAGATTCAGTACATGATATTTATTCTGAGTCCAGACTAATTTGTGATTCTATTTAGTAAATGATAAAAGATATTATGATATAATAAAAAGGACATAGACTTTGTAGGCAGAAGACTTGGGTTCAAATTCTGGGTCTGTTACATATTAGTGATGGCAAAAACTGCTGGCTAAGCACTAAAAATCTATCTTCTCTTTGTCCTGAGCACCCAGCAAGGCTCCATTTCCCAGCTTCCATTGCAGTCAGTCATAGCCACACGTGACTGAGTTATAGTTAAGTGAATGACAACAGAAGTAACACATATGAGACTTTGACAAAACAGAGATGCTAAAGACTTGTTTCAGAGGGCAACGAGGCGTTTACAGCATGGTCTGTTGTAGGGCAAACACTGTGCATACATTCAAAAAATAAAAACAGAACAACTCTCCAAGTTCCCTGAACTCTATTTTTAATTTAACAAACTGAGTACATGCTGCTAGTTCCTCTTCCCAACATTAATTGCATAGAAAGGAGAAAAATATAGGGCTGGGTGCAGTGGCTCATGCCTGTAATCCTAGCACTTTGGGAGGCTGAGGCAGGAGGATCCCTTGAAGCCAGGAGTTTGAGGTTATGGTGAGCTATGATGATGCCACTGCACTGTAGCCTGGGTGACAGAGCAAGACCCTGTCAAGAAAAGAAAGAAAAAGAAAGAAAGAAGGAAAGAAAAAGAAAGAGAGAAAGAAAGAAAAGGAAGGAAGGAAGAGAGAGAGAAAGGAAGGAAGGAAAGAAAGAAGGAGAGAGAGAAAGAGAGAGAGAGAAAGAAAGAAAAGGAAGGAAGGAAGGAGAAAAATATGTTTTTTTAATGTACAAATCCATAACACTCAGGAGAAAATGGGAAGGATTTTTACCCGTTTTTATTATTGAATGTGCTTCTCTTATTTGACACGTGGAATAGAATGAAAGACCACAGTTTCAAACTCACATAGATGGTGACAGCTAAAGGGATGGCCAGGTTCAACTGCTTTCTGGGCAATTCCTTTGGATACTTCAGTAGAAATAACCCAGCAATTTAACTCTTTGTCATCATTTCCACTCATGAACAAAGGAGAAAGCCGCAGAGTTGTCTTCCTCAAGTAGGGTCGAGACTGTGAGTAGATGTTCAGAGAGGTGGTATGGTGTCCCGAGTATCTGGCAACACCCGCCAAGGTAGAAAGACCACATAGCCTAATGCTTAAAGTTCTCACTGCAGCCACAGCAGTTAAAAAGCAATGACACAATGTTAAAATACCAACCTAAACAAAATTTTACAAACCAAGTCAACAGTGTATATTTTAGGAAAACTAAAAATGAACTTCATTGACTGATAAAAGGTATCTACAAAGTACCAAAAGGAAACATCACATTTAATGTTTGATAAAAATTAGAAACAAGGCAAAAATTTTTTCTTTGTTATCACTTTTTAATTAAAACGCTAAAGGATTGTTAAGACAATAAATAATAAGTATTCTAAAAACACTCTAAAGTAGAAAATAACTGAAAATATTCATGAAGAAATAAAACTTTTATGAAGAAAACCATAAAATTATCCAGAATGACAGAAATAACAATCAGAATAAATGGAGAAACTTATTATAATTATCCAAAAATTAGTCCCAAATTTAATGTCATCCAAATCCAAATTCCAATACAATTTTATAAGGAATCTGACAGGCTTATTCAAAATTTCATGTAGGAAGCTTTAACCATAAGAATATCAAAGAAATTTTTTAAAAAGAATAAAGATAAGAGATTGTCAAAACATATCTAAACATATTAACATAGAAATTAAAATAGGCCAGTATTAAAATAAGATTAGACTAGATATCAATAAATCAGAATAAAAGAGTTCGGAAACATGTATGAGAATTTTGTAAAAGATAAAGTTAATGTTTGAAACCACTAAAGAAATAATACATTATTCAAAAAATGAGGTTGGGGCAATTGAGTGTTAACTTAAAAAACAATAAAGTTAAGTCTCTACCTCACAGAAATCATAAAAACAAATTCCAAATTAGTGAAACATACAAATATAAAGTAATTTTTAAAGTAAATGTGGAAAATAGATCTATAAGTCTGGACTAAGAGAGGTCATCTTTAAAAAGACATAAAAAGATAAAAAGCAAAATATTAAAAGAAGAATATATTTGACTACATCAAAATTTAAATCTTGTTTATGCTAAAGACACCATAAATAAATTTTTAAACCAAACAACACAAAAGCGTAATGTATTTAAAATGTATATAACTGGCAAAAAGTTAAAACTTGACATATAAAAATAACTTCTATGAATTAATATTTAATGGCCCACAAAAATGGGGACACAGTGGAAATAAACAATTCCAAAAGAGGAAACCCACACAGCCAGTAAATATGAGAAGACATCCAGCCTCCCCAGTCAGGAAGGAAATGGAAATTAAAATGAGAATTGAATACCATTTTTTAAAATAACTTGATTAGGAAAAAAAAAAGTGTCATAATAGCAAATGCTGCTGAGCCAGAGGGAGAAAAGAAACTCTCCAAAGTTGCTGGTAATAGATTGGTGAAGGCAGTTCAGAGAGCAATTTTGTGGCATTTGTTCAATTTTTTAATACACGTATCCTTTGTCTCATCACTTCCAGTCCTAGAGATCTTCTGTAGAGAACCATGCTAACAAGTCTGCAAAGAGGCGTGTGTAAGGTATTGCAGCATGAATTACAATTTATTTAAAAAAAGGAAATAAGAAAAATAACAACAGAGGGATGGTAATTAAACTGAAATAGTATATTTATTTTATCAACTAGTTTATTGTGAACAAAGTTATTTGAAGATAAAAATGTACAGTATATTATACACTTTCCAAAAAATCAATACTTGTACCATTTTTGAATAAAGACATTTATGCAAAAATGTAGAAAGGCCTGTTAGCACACAAGTTGCTCATCGATAACAATGATTACCTGAGGGAAAGGCCTGGAAATTAAATGTGATGGTGAGGTAAGACTTGGTTTTACTGTAATATATTCATATTTTACAATGAAAATGCATGCATGGATTCATTATGAGTTTTGTAATAAAAATAAAATGGAAAAATGTTTGGACATATTTAGACTCAGCTAAAATGGGATTAAAAAGGTATCTATACCCAGGAGCTTAGCCAGTGTGGCAGACAAAATAATGGTCTCCCAAAGGTGTCCACGTCCAAATTCTTGGAACATGTGAATATGTTACTTTATATGGCGAAAGGGACTTGCAGATGTGTAACTGTAAGGGTCTTGAAATGAAGAGAATTATCTGGAGGTGAGGGGTGGCAAATGTAATCATAAGGGTTCTTGTCAGAAGGAAAGAGTAGTGTCAGTCAGAAAAGGCAGTGACAAAAGAAGCAAAGAGAGAGAGAGTAAGCTACACTACTAGCTTTGAAGATGGAGGAAGGGGCCATTAGGCAAGGGATGCAGGCAACCTCTAGAAGCTGGAGAAGGCGAGGAAACCACATTCTCCTCTGGCATCTCCAGGAGGAAGGTAGATCCACTTTGAATTTCTGACTTCTAGAATTGTAATACAACAAATTTGTATTTGTTTCAAGTCTCTAAATTTGTGGTAAGTGGTTACCACAAATAGGAATAGGAAACCAATACAAGTTAAAATAATAATTTATGAGTCAGTGAATAAGAACACATTAACGAGAGAGTTTACCTTAATTTTTAAATAGTTTCTACTCTTTCATAGAGTATTAATTTCATATTCTACTTCGTACTCTATTTCATAGAGTATTAAGGTATTAATTTCAGGATACGTTAAAAAAAGATTCTATGTAGAGATAGTACATCAAGATACTGAGTAAAAGAGTGAATCCAAATTATTAACACCAGTGATTATTTCCATTAAAGATGTGGTTGTATGTCACTTTTTTATTCCTGTCAGGTAAATTTTCAGTGGTGTTATCTTGCTTCTGGTCAAGTTGTAGAGATACTTTTTAGTACTAGCTATGAATAAGCTCTCCTCAGTTCCAACAAATATATATCTTATTTGCCAACTTGCTCATCTTTTTTTAATCAGATATTGGTCTTAACTGAGATTTAGAGCAAATATTTGACAATTTTTCCCCCAAATTCTTCCACAGGGCAGTTATTTCAGCACTCTGGATAGGCTATAGAGTGCATCTATTTGTCAAGGGGAAAAAAATCATCTCCAGCAAACATTGCAGGTTATTCTCAGCAGTTTTGTCTTCTTAATTAACCACAGAAAAAGTACAGTATAGTTTTGTTAAAATATTAATGACAGTATCTTTAAATTCCTGCTTGATTTTAGCTTCTGATCAACTAAATTCACTATTTGTGTTTTCACTGACTGTATTTTTCCATATTAATGTCTCCTAATTTATTTTCCATCATCAAAAAGCACTTAAAATGCCAGTGACCCAATTCGGAGCAAGTTCATGGATGAAAGCTCCTCATTGGCTACTAATAGATCAAGTTCATAACCTAGCTTTTATTTTTTTGAGCACTATCTCAAAGTCTAAGACTTTCAAAAAGGCTGCGTTTTATAGAATATTGTGGAAAGTCTAGAGTGAAGGATGCTATTTCTGTGAGAAAAGTGGGATAGGGAGAAGAGAGCTTTAAGATAAACTTTTCCATCAATGCAATCAGTCTATTAGCATGCAATGAAACATAAGACAAATTGCCCTCTTTTCCGCTTCCATTAATGTCATCTTTTCAATGTATAGTGTCTTATGGTTTTAAGAAAACTACTATGCTGACAGTCTCTCAGGCAGAAATTTCACAAAACACAGACAGAAAGCGGGGAGGTTATGAGAACAATAAAACACGGTAGTGGTCTATATAGGACAAACTTTGTGAAAGAAGAATGATTTGTGTGCAATTAAAACAAGTCTTTTTTTTTTTTTCTTCTATTTTCAGGTCAATAAAATTTAACCATTTAGTTGAGTCGTTCCATGAGAATAGATGGGGTTTGTTTTCTCTGAATAATCTCAACATAAGCAGAAATACATAGCGGTCAGGAAAATAGAATTTGGAGTCAAGGGCATAGGATTTTAAATTCTAGTTCTGCCAGGTCTTAGGTGATGACCTTGAACTAAAGTCTCATACCGTTCTTTGAGCCTTGGTTCCTCATCTGTTCAATAAGAATAGGAATTCACATTTGAATTCCTTCATTTGGCTGTCATGAGTATTAAATTATGTGAGATAGAACTCTCTTCCCCCCATGTCTGGCACACACTGAGGGCTCACTAGATGACAACTGTTACTACGCAGTTTGCATTTTTTAAGTCACTGTGATAATCAGGAAACCTTGCTGTAGCTAATGAAATGCATTCACTCAGTTTAAGCCAATTTCTTCTTGCTTAAATCTCTACAGTCCTCATCTGCGTACACACCATGACACCTACTTAAATCAGGCAAGAAGGAATTTAATCCACAAAGCCAGTCAGACCTATTTATTGTTGGAATTTACAGAAACAAAAAGGTATTTTGGACTAGATGATAAAAATCTAAAGAAGACATATCTTATATATCACATTTCTCCAGTAATGGAACACTCAAACTGAATTTTTATCAAGACTACAGATTGAGAAGCTAATATTAAATTCTGTTACTTAAGCTACCCCCTGTCCACTGATGCATTTATCCTTAAAACAAGGAATGAAGCAAAGGAGATTGTATAGTTGTAGGGTCCAGACCAAAGTATGGGTCTGTGTATAATTCGACTCTTTTATTATTCATTCATTTAATCAATAAGTGCCCAAGAAAACTCACAAGTTTATTCCATTACTTGTGTCTTCATAATAATACATGGCATTTTAATTCTCAGTGCTATAAGATGCTTCAGTATACGAGAAATTCTATTTAAGATAGAAGTAGCAATTCAGTCCTAATCACCATGCAATTTTGTAATGTGAGTCTTGCTTTGAATTATCAAAACCCCGTCTTCAGTTTCTCTCCCATAAATTGGTTTAAGAAGATCTTTATGTCGGTTTAGCCTTGGGCTTAGATCTAGTATTTTATGTGCTGTATTTTCAAAGAAAGGCTGCTGGCTGCCAACCTATCTGACACATGCTGATCAGGTAACCACACCTTGAATAATCTGCCAATGCAAAAGTTAATAGTATGATTGTGAAATTTGCACATGTCTGTACTAGAGAAGTTTTAATTGTCTGATTCTGTAATTTTTTTCCAGGACTAATAAAATGTTTTGTCTCCTTCTCCTGAGTTTCTTCCTATTCAGTACCATAAAATCATGGGCTTCTTGGGAAAGATGTCTGAGCTAATACAAAACAGAGAAGCAATGTCAGGTGTTTTGTGTTTGCTGTGGATCACCAGCTATTCAAAATGGCGCCACACCGCATAAGGCAGAAGTTATGAGGCCATTTATAGATGACAAGTCATATATTAAATTTTAAAAGTAGCACCCAATGAGCCAGGCCCAGTGCTAGGTAAAGGAAAAAGAGACAGAAAAAAAAAATTCCTAATCTTAGGTTATGATGATTCAAACAGTTTAATACATTCTAGCTTGTCTGCAGTATGCTAAATATAAGTCTAGAAAATCATATTACAAAATCTAGGCCATATAGGTTAGAATAGAACAAGGATTCCACATTGAAGGTGAAGGATCAGATCAACAGAACAAGTGGTCTAGCTCGCATGTTATGCAAATGAGACAATTAGCAATTTCAGATTATATTCCTCTATCAAACCTCACAGCCATATTACATTAGATGATGAAAACAAGTTACCACTGACACAATCTTCAACAAATGCAATTTACCTAAATATCATGTTTGAAATTACTGGGTTCCCAAAAATTGTTCTAGCATTGCAAAACCCTGAAATGGATGAAGAAATGGTAGAAAGATGGGGCATAGGACATATCATCAACGATTTCATCAACTGGAAGGACCTGATAGAACCCAACACCTTAATGTTCTTAAAATACTAAGATTTCCCTTCAAACTTAGAGTAGCTGAGCTTCTGAAACAAACAGGATGGGACATGTTTGAGTGATCAATTACAGAGCACCTTAGACTCTTAAAGTCAGGATAACACACCTGAGGAATTAATTGACGGTGAAGACATGTCTGGTCAATCTATTTAAAAGTGGATTTTATCTTATTCATTGAGGCTCTCAGTATTATAAAAATCATTAAATAAAATCTAGCATGGGTGAGTCCTACAGGATAGGATTACAATTAAATGTGGAACTTGACAAAACATACTTCTAAACTAGCTTCTTTTTTTTTTTTCTGGCAAAAGAGGAAAAGTGAATTTTAAAAATAGAAATACACACACACACCCTGCACCATCTTTGACTTTTTATTTGTTTACTCCATTAGCTTGAATCATATTTTTTAAATTTCAGATATGGAGCTAGTCCATATTTAAAGGGACTTTACAACCTGATAGGCTTAGAGTCAGACCAGGTCATTATGCTGAGTATTTTATCTAGAGCATCTCATTTGATCCTTGCAATAACCCTACAAGACATTACCTTATCAATCCTGGTAGGCAGGTTATTCAGGGAAAATATGCTTGACTTCAACAGCATGCTTGCTAATGAGTGTGGCAAGGCATGTTAGAATGAACAGATGGCTTCTTGTATCCAGCAAGGAGTCCCTACAAGATCATGACATAGCTTTTATTTTTACAGTTCACAACTTGGCAAGGATGGAATGTTTCAATAGTTAATTATTTTCAAAACATTACATTTAAACCAGAGAAAAATCCAGCAATGCGAACAAAGAATAGAAATCCAAAATTCTATGACGGTAGGATTTCACCGATGTCTTCCAAAGGTCTAAACCAGTACCTGGCCCACACGTAGTAGGTGCTTAATAAATATTTGCTCAACGAATGAATAAATGACCACATGGATTCAAATATATTGTTTGAATGTAAAGTTTCATATTGTGTGTACGTGTGTTGGGGGCAGGGTTCATACTTCTCGTATATTTTCGAAAAGGTCTGTGAAATGAGTTATGATCCACAGCTGGAGGAAATGAGGGATCCCTACATTGCACAGTAAGTGGGACTAGATGGCCTCTAAGGATTTTTCAACTCTGACATTTGATCTCAAAATACTTACATATAAGTATATTTACACCTCACAGTGCATCAGGCCTTAAAACCTAAGTTCTTAACCATGAGATCTCCTGCTCCACTACTAAAGAAGCCCTACCCTCCTGTCTTTTTGTCTCAAGGCCAAGCCACCAGAACAGCCTCAGCAGCAGTCCATGTGTCGTGAATTTCTATGAGTAGAATTAGATTTAATCTGCGGGAACCATACTTTCTAGTCTATTGTCTCATGCGACCAATTACATTATTATGTATATTTTCTAAACAATTAATGCCTAGAGTCTACACATATTTTTCTGACTTGTATTCATATAAAAAAATCTCAAATTGAAATAAAAATAAAATCATGTATAGGTGTATATTTAAGAAATCCTCTTTATTTAAAAGAAGGATGGATTTGTGATGATCATAAATTCTAAACCCAAAATTTGGCACATAAAGCCTAAACATTCGATAATTTTGATTTGCAAATTTCTTATGCTAAAAGCCATACACAACTCTAAAAAGGAAATCACATTAAATTACGCCATCAGTATTTGTGTGTGATATGGTTGACAGGTGCAAATGAGAAATTACAGACTGTTTTTCCACATAGCTTAAAATTATCTTTGTGTGCTTGATCCTGATTCCAATCTTCTATAAAGGCTAGGAAAAGAGAGAAGAGTAAGAAGTCAGGAAGTGGAAATTCCTTTGAAGTTTGGATTGAAAAAAGGCAGAACAACAACCAGGACAGAAGGGAGGTCTGGAACATGGGGGATTTCGCTGGATAAGTAAGAATGTTTCTGAATTCTCTGGCTCTGTTTGAGTTCCCCCTCATGACTTGCCCTGGTCTCTGCTGTCTTCTGGATGATTCTGTTCCTTCTTTCTTCACCTTCTCTACTTTTTCCTTAAGGAAATTCTTCTAGCCTACAGTAAAGATCTTTAGGCACAGTGCAAACTCAGTACATGGTGTTCAACTAAACAAACTTGATACTGTTTTAATCCTATTATGAAGTCTTAGGCTAAAGCTATTACAAGACTTATCTTTTTCCTACAGTGCGAGAGGAGTGTTATCCTTGAACTTGGAGCTGTAAAAGAAAATCAAGTGAAACTATTATGTCTCTGTGAGTGCCTAATTATCTCAGCCAAGGAAATGAGTGTTTTCTGATTATTCTCTACTGTTCTCCTGCATGAGATCTGTGTTGCATATTTATTGACAGTTTTATAGTTGACCTTCAAGCTGGTTGACAGATTTCAACAGTGATATTTAAGAATGACAGATAAATCACTCCCCCTACCAACATCGTGCGGTTAATGCTTCCTGCCCCTCACTTTCCTAGCCCTATTATTTATTATCCTCTCCTACTATAAATAAAGAACTAAAAGTGGATTAATATAACATTGGCTTATGAAATACATTTTTAAAAACTGCAGCTTATTCAATATTACTGAAAAACAATAGAGCAAGGCACCAAAGATAAGAAATTGCTTCTCTGAAATACTAATTTTTAAATCAAATGCTTATGATTCTGTATTTTATGTTTATAGATCCTGGTAGATATGGATCAATGTTTACCAATAGAAGGTTTCTTATGGCAATAGATTTTTCCATTTTTAAGAAAGCAGAAATATGGAAAATAGGCTAAATCTCACTTTTCTTTTTATAATGTCTAGGTTCTTTTGATCTCAGATGTCCTACATATATACCCTAAATATACAAATACCTGTATAATTTTAAACTGCATATGTATATCTAGTGTTCATATAAATTTTAAGCATATGATTTTAGGATATTTGTTATGTTAGAAGATTTATAGAAATGTGAGTGATTTAAATAGTTTAAAACTATATTGAAAACTATCAAAATGTTACTTAAATATTTGAGCTGAAGGGAATAATTTTTGAGAGCAGTAAAATGCTGAGCCTATTTCAATTGTACAGTTTTTGTGTGTGCATATTTATGAATTTAAGTCCTTCTCTGTGAACAGAATATCCTGTTGATAAATGTATTCATAAGAAAGATAAAATAAGCTACACTTATATATGTATTACAGTGGAAAGTTAAAATAATGAATTAAACCATTTGATGAAAGCATAGAACAGGGATTCTGTTATACTTTGCCACAAGGAGTCAGAGACCTGGGGAAAGTATCTGATTTGAAAAGTCATCCAAAATGGTCTGAACTTGAAAAAGAAGGAAGTTTGAGAGTGAGAGATTTGAATCTCCTGAAAGAAATTTAAAATTAACTAGATCTATTATAGGTCTTAACGATATACTTTGAGTAAAATAATTCAATCAGTTTATTTTGTCTACCCAATGCCAGAGATGATATGTACAAAAGCACTTTGAAAAATCTACGTGTATATCTAAACAGAACTTTTCTAATTATAAAAATTTTTAGACTTTGGAACAGGTACTAGAATAAAAAACAGTGGAATTTCCTTCCCTGGATACTTTTAAAAGTAGAATAGAGAGCTGTCTAGACCCCTTCCTGAATAGAGGGTATTATTCTATACAACTTTTGAGGTTCCTTTTCATTTTGCTGCTGTACAAAATTGTCTAAGGCTATGGGATTAATATTGGCATTCTGCAAGCTCTCTTGACTTTGAACTTTTATTTCCATTTTCTTTAGCAAGGCAGAATCGAATCTAGGCAGTAAATGATGGCTTGGAGGCTTTTGTACTTCAAGATTTTTTTCCTTATTTCTTTGCTGTCTATTGTACAACGTGTAGCAATGCCTCACAAAAAGAAGCTCTGAGCCTTACATGGTATTCCTGGAACAAATGAATCTTGCATGCTGTCTTTGGTACTCTCTTGAGACCATCTCTAATGATGCTTCATTAGAGCATAATATCACAGTGGATCCATAACCCTTGTAAATTCAGCACGACTATGATGGACAACCATGTAACCCAAATGTTCATGGGTTCCCTGACCAGGGTGTGGTGAAGTCTAGCCATTGTGCCCTCCACAGAGATGTGATCTATGGATATGGTCTCACTAGGTTAATCAACACAAGGCAATTTGCACACCCTTACCATCATTTCCATTTGGGTGAGAAAAATTCGGAGAATAATGAGCTATGTGGCTGTATGTGGCCAATTCCCTGAGACCACAATGATGGTATAATTTATTGTCTAAACTAGGACTTCTGCAAGTAAAACCAGTGGGTAGGAGGGAGTGTCACTAGCAATAACCTTGGGACCACACAGATATAGACCAAGATTGTCTCAGGGAAAACTGAAAAGTATGGATGTCCTATTTTGAACCCTGGTGCAGTAACAGACAAGAATGTCTGCTTGATGGAGCCATGATGTTAGAGATGTTTATCACTCCTAGTTATTTACTGAAAAGGAAAGAAGCTAAGTGGGAAAACATAAAACAAGTGCATCCTGTCACTTTTTTTATGCTCTCTAACCCCCTCTCTATTTTGACATGACATATATTAATAGCATTCTTAAATTTTAATTTCAATAATGCATTCCTTTTTTACCATTAAGGCATTTACTTTTATTTGAAAGCCTTTCATTTGGGTGGATCCAATTCTAGTATCTTGCATAACAGACCACCCCAAACATAGTAGCACAAAACAGCGGCGGTTTATCTCTTCCAGTTCTGGGAGTTGACTGGGCATAGTTAAGCAACTCTCACTCCAGAGACTTCCATGAAGTCACAGCCAGATGGTGTCTGGGTACTAGGTATCCCAAGGGCTTCCTTCCTCACGTGACTGGCAGTTAACTGTATCAGCTAGGACCTCAGCGGGGCCTGTGAGCCAGAATCACACATACGAGGACTTCACATGTGGCCTGGGCTTCCTCATAGCATGAAGTCTAGACTCCAAGAGCAAGCATCCCATGAAAAAGAGCCAGGAGGAAGCTGTCTCCCTTTTGTGGTCTACTCTTGGAAGTCACATATCATCACATCCACAGAGGATGGTGATAGGAACAAGAATCCACCCAGTTTCGAGAAGAAGGGACACAGATGCCACTTCCTGCTAGGGAACAAAAAAGTCATATTGTAAGAAGAGCGTGTGAGTTGGGAGATATTTTCAGAGCCATTGCTGGAAAATACACTATGCCCAGAGAATATCCAAAAGATGCAAAAAGAAAAAGAAAAACTTGAAAAGGCAAACATTTCTAAAATAGACTAAATGATGAGTTACATACTTTCTCTGAATCAGATTCACATTTTGTAACTTTCTCATTTTTTCTAAATGAGTTATTTGAGATTAACATTAATTTTTTTTATTTTTTAAGCAATTAAGGTCTCAAAAAAGATACACAACATTGCATTAGCCCAAACTGTTATCCAAAAACTACATTCCCAATGTCTTTCACTGAATTCTAGTCTTCCTTTCTCTCCTCTGAACTCCTGCCATTGTCTTCTAAATGTTAACCTTACTTTCAGCCTTCTCTCTCTGCAGTCCGTTTTTGATTCTGAGTTTGCCTATATATATCAAAACACAGAAAATTCAAGTCCGGAAACAGTTTACTTTAAATACCCAGATAATGAAAGCTGAAATATTTAGTTTATTGCATAGCCAAAATAATGAGTAGAGATGAATGTTTTACTTCCCTTTCAGAAATGCTAAACCAGAACAGAAGTTAAACTTGACTCAACATGCTTTTTCACTAGTCGGTAACAACTTTTATCTTCACACCTAAGGAATTACCAACATAAGAGCCATTCAAGTTTTCTCATGCATCCAAACCATTAAATTGAATGATGTGCCCCAAATCAGGAGCTAAGGAGGATACCTAGAGATATTATATGAATTGTCATGTCACTGTGCTTTAAAGAAGATGTACTTAAAAGAGAGAGAGAGATTCCTGAAAGTGGTATAGTTCACTTTGTTCAGGCAAGATCACAGAAAAAACACCAATAGCATATTAGAATCAGAACTCATTTTGAATTGCTTTAGGGCAAACTTTGATCTGACAACTAATTATAGGTTTGGCAGGAATCTGTGTAACTATTAATTGAGGTGTGCAAAATAGCATCTTTAAATTTATTAGAATTGATCCACTTCTCAGTAACTGGTGTTACTTGAACTGTACTGGAAATTATCAGGGTTTAATTTTTAAACAATAATCACCCAACATTGTGATCATCCAAAAGCATTTTGGGCAGACCTCCCATTCCAGATTCCATATTCAAAATCAAGTTCAAAGCTCAGAGTGACAGGTGGCTGGGAAGAAGGCACAATTGATGGGCTAGTGAGGATGGTGACTAAACTCTGGAGAAACGACTTGGAACATCACATTGAAGTAGCTGACTTAATGGCTGGGATCAGAGAAGACTCTAGAACAGAGAGAGTAGGTAAGAAAACATGGACGTCCCCACTCTGAGTGAGAAAACATTGGCTATAAATGCTTGGTCTGTGAACTCATGATAATTCTGCCCCAATCCTTGAGGATATATGGAAATAATTTTAATTTTTTTGTCTTATAGCCAAATGTTCTGCTTCCTAAATGCTGTCTAATTTGATTCAGATTGTTAACTGATGATATAAATTTTCCAATGTATCATTCTCACTTGATACCAGCTTGGAAAGAAAATATTTGGAAATCAAATCACAGGTATTTTTCCCTTATTATTTCATAATAATGGAAATGTTGTCATCTAAATGTAAACACCTGATCACAAATCTTTCCAGGCTACCAGCCTTAATTCAAATAAATGTCTTTAAAACTTATTTGTTCTTCCTATTACCGTTTTTCATGTAACAATGTGGTACTTTTAAAAATGTTTCTGGAAAAAAAAATAATGTTTTGGTTATGAGCAGTATAGTGCTGAGGGGAAAAAAAGCACGGTTTAGAATTCTGAATCTACAACGCACTAGGTATGTTACCTTGGATAAGTTATTTAACCTTCCTGAGTTTCAATTTTCTCATCTGCAAAATCAGGATAAAATAGCATGAAGTGGTATTCAAAATTGATCACTATTAGTGTTATATCCCACCATGGAGCTCATAAAAATCAAAAGTAATCACACTGTGCCCATAAAATCTGAAGAGGTTTGTTCTTTCAATGACAAGCAGAAGTCACTGAAATTGCGGTTGTTTTTATCCTATTCCATGAACATATACATGTTCAGATAGTTTTAATACCAAACATCTAGCTTCTGAACTCTAATAACTCAAAACGTTATTGGAAAATGACTAGTTCTTTGTTGTAAAGATAATGCTCTTTTTGAGGGCAGAAGGAAGAAAATTTAAATGTGAAAAAAGAAGTCTGTTTAATACATGACAACTATTATTCTTGGGCCTTCCAGAAAGGAAAAAAAAAAATCACTGTTTTCAATAGCTCTGGGCTATTCAAGACAGACAGGAGAGCATGAACAATTGACTAATTCTATTTTCCTGTAAGTAGCTCATGGTTATTCTCAAGGTGTTGAAGCTGACCTCTTTCTGCTTGGTACAATAACTGATGAGAAATTTCCATGCAGTATAATAACTGGGAGTCATGAACCAGTTCAGTTCAGAGTCATCTGAGGAAATTCCTTTCAATAATGAGTGTATTAATTTTTCCAAGGAGTTTAGGACTAGATTTCTAGAATGTATTTAGCCTGTGACAAAGAATGGTCAGATCATAATTTGTTTGGACTAGAACAGTTCAAGATCTGAGTTAGGATACATAAGGTACCAGAGTGTTCCTCATCCTTCTTCCAAAAATATCCATTTGAAGCAGTATATAAGGGTAAGGAAGGACCCAAGAAGAATGTCAGGAAACAGAATTGGGGACAGGGAAAATGATGACAATCTTTTAAAAGGTTGGAAATTATGAATTCATGATGGAGTGAAATCTTCATTTGACTTTTACTTCTTCAAAAGATATCCTTCCATTACCTTTCCTTAATTGAGCCTGGATTCTTCAAGGGTATTGCTTTTCCTCCAACCCTCTCAATGCGAAGCCCTTCACTCTTTTATGCCCCATGCCCTGCAGTGTCCAAATGCATGATAAGCACTCTGCTAGCCACCCCACTCCCATGACTGCCTTCATTTCATTTCATTTCATTTTATGTCAGCTTCATTCAACACCCTCCTCCTTCCTTTGATGTGCATGACATTTGATTATACCAAAGACTAGTTGTATGTGTGCTGGTCATGCTCTACCTGACTATGGGGCCACAAGGAAAAACTCACATTCTCCTGGCTCCTCACCATGGCCTCCAGGCCTTTGGTTACTGTCTTCATTCAACAAGCGCTCCTCTTTATCTGAACCTCATGCCTCCAAACTGACAGCAGCTTAGCTTCCTTTTCTACTCTTCTAGTCTATTCCTCCATGCTTATTAAAGATCTTAGCAACCTGGCTCACTGTTTTACTCTCTAGCTTGACTTCTATAATCCAAGGAGACTTGACCATGTTTCAAGGTCTCTAGTCCCATAGCTCTTCAATCCACTCTACTGTAATAATGAGAGTAATAAACTATAAATCAATTTTACCTATATTATAGCCCAATACAAATCCTTACTAGAACTTTATAAGTAGAGATTATCCTTTGTCTATAGATGAGAAAACTGCAATAAAAGCGTTTCTTTTTTTCAAATGTTGAAGAAATCAACAAATTCCTGGAAACACACAACCTCCCAAGGCTCAATTCTGGAAGAAATAGAACTCCTGAGCAGACCAGTTATGAGCAACAAAATTGTAGAAGCAATAAAAAAACTTCTAAAAAAAAAAATCCTGGACCAAATGGTTTCACAGATGAATTTTACCAGATCTACAAAGAAGAATTGGTATTCATTCTGCAGAAATTATTTCATAACATCAAGAAGGAAGAATCCTCCCTAACTCATTCTACAAGACAGTATCATCTGATACCAAAGCCAGGAAAGAACACAACAAAAAAAGAAAACTATAGACCAATATCATTTATGAATATAGATGCAAAAATCCTCAATAAAATTCCAGCAAACTGAATTCAGCAGCACATTAAAATTTAATTCACCATGACCAATGGGGCTTCATCCCAGGGATGTAAGGATGGTTAAACATACATAAATCCATAAATGTGATTTACCACATACATAGAAGCAAAAACAAAGATCATATGATCATCTCAATAGATGCAGAAAAACCATTCAACAAAATTGAGCACCCTTTTAAGATAAAACCTCTTAACAAAATAGGCATAGATGGAACATAGCTCAAAATTATAAAAGCCATATATGATAAAACTCACAGCCAACATCATACTAAATGGGGAAAAGTTGAAAGCATTTCCTCTCAGAACTGAAACAAGAGAAGGATGCCCACTCTCATCACCTCTATTCAACATAGGGCAGGAAGTCCTAGCCAGAGAAATCAGCCAAGAGAAGGAAATCAAGGGTATCAAAATGGGGAAAGAGGAGGTCAAACTATCACTCTTTGCTGATGATCTGATCTTATATCTAGAAAACCCCAAAGATTACACCAAGAGACTCCTAATATAAATACATAAATTCAGCATAGTCTCAGACTACAAAATCAATGTACACAAATCAGAAGCATTCCTATACTCCAACAACAGTCAAGCAGAGAATCAAGTCAGAAGACTAAATATATTTCACAATAGCTACAAAGAAAATAAAATACCTAGGAATATATTTAACCAAGGAGGTGAAAGATTTCTACAAAGAGAACTATGAATCACTGAGGAAGAAAATTACAGATGATGTAAACAAATTGAAAAACATATCATGCTTATGGATTGGCAGAATCAACATTGTTAAAATGTCCATACTACCCAAAGCAATTTACACATTCAATGCAATCCCTATTAAAATACCAATGTCATTTTTGATGGATCTAGAAAAAAAAAATTCTGCACTTCATTTGGAACCAGAAAAAAGCCCAAATGGCCAAAGCAAACCTAAGCAGAAGGAACAAATTTGGAAGGTATCACTTTACCAGACTTTAAGCTATACTACAAGGCTGTAGTATAGCCATGCAGATAGGAGGGGGGAAGAGAGGATGGGTGAAATCATACCTAACGGGTACAATGTACACTGTCTGGGTAATGGGAACACTTATAACTGTGACTCAAACAGTACAAAGGTAATCTATGTAACAAAAACATTTGTACCCCCTTAATATTCTGAAATTTAAAAAATTGAGATGTCACGATCCTGAATGGGAATAAGGAAGAGGGGTTGGGAGTATGATACTTTCCCACTGACAAATTATTTTCCATTGACTCATTTATCAAATACTCATTAAATTCCTCCCCCATACCAATTATAATTTTATCTAGAATCTGCTCTGGACAAAAAATAATACAGATGTATAATACATACCAGCAATGAGATAAATGGAAGCCTGGAGCCAATGCTGATCCTGCTTGTATTTCTATAATCATTGTGCCACAAAAGCAGTAGACTCCAAAAACCATTTGGCATAAACCAGAATCAAAAGGAGCCATAAAAAAGATAACACTAGCACCAAATCCTGAAATATATGGAAGAAATATAGACAGCATTCTTCTCGTAACAATTAGTTTTGAAATTCTTTGAACAATTAAATGTATTTTAAAGAAATATGTTCATGGATAGCTTGACATGAGGGTGTAGCCCCAAGTGACACAGTCAAGCAAGTAAGACCATGGATACTAAGTTCTTTGTATGTGTTTGTTAAGCTTAGTACAGTAACCAACACACAAAAGAGACAAATTATTCTGCTGAGATGTTGCTCAAAGCTCTCCATTGCATCAGTAACTGAGTTTCAGTAGGGAACGAAGACAACTTATACATAGTTTTTTAAGTACTCTTTTTGGGAGAAAAGGATCTATAGCTGTATAGACTTATATTGTGCTGTTATATTTTCTTTGAAGATATTCATTTATCTTCAAATTATTTTTCTCAGTTGGTGTCCCTACTGTGAGACTCCTAACCAAGAGTAAATAAAGCAATTTTTTCACATAAGATTAATGGTTGAATTTGCCTCCTTAAAGTAGAAGCTGAGAAGCACCATGTCATTGAGAAAGGTGATAATGAATAGCCTTCTTAACAACCTTCACATTTTCAGAAAAACTCTACCCTCAGTGAGAGCAGAAGTTGAAAGATGGGTTTAGATTTCAGAAATGAAGAAATTTTTGTGTCAGATCAAACTTGACAAGGATTATTTTGGCACCTATCACATGCCAAGCACGATTTTAGAGTCTTTCAAATGCATTACTTTAATTCTCACAAAAATGGTATGTGTTGCTTTCATTTCCCAAAAGAAGAAGCAGGTTATAAAAATATATTCTTTGAGTGAACAAAAGTATCATGAGGCTAGAATAGTCTTCCAATTTTAAATATGTGGGTACCAAAATACAGAGAATTTTTTCACCAAAAGTCACTCATCAAATCCAAATATGAAGTTGATTTTCACTCCATTTCTATTCCCATTTCACCATATGACTTCCATCCCAAGCCAGAACTCATTTGATGTGATTATATTAATACATTACACCACAAAAAGAAAGCTCTCTTTAATCTATAACATTGATTTCATTATTTGACATGTAGATGTCATCAAATTGAAGATAACCAAAACTTGTGTTTTCATGAAATGGTGACTTTATCATTAGTAGACAAAGAAACACATTTCAATGTGGGCTTTTTTTACCATAAGAATTTCCAAGTGAAATTGGTAGGGTACACTGTGAACTCAATATCTCTTCTAGCTAATCCAGTCTCAATCTCTTCAGACAGATAGATAGATTGATAGGCCATACATAAAATTCTACACATATATAGGAATGTATATGTGCATATATATGACATACACAAAATATATGTCCTAGTGAGCAATATTGCCATGGTTAGTGTTAGGTTAGTTTTGGTTTCTTTCATTTGTTATCTGCCTCAAAGAACATTCAGTAAGCTTCTCCTGCATGAAAAACACAGGGCTGGGTAGTTCCCACACAATTTTCTCATTTATAGTCCACAGCAATATAGTAAATATTATCGTACAAATTTTGTACTCAGTAAGGTTAAGTGCCTACTCAAGATCACAGGACCACAAAATAAAAAGCTGACAATGGAAGTTGGGTGTTTCTCTGTCCAAGGGCCCTGCATGTTCTTTTTATCATATGAGAAACACTTCAAAAATGTATTATCTTAACACATTTTTGTATTTGGTGTGAATATTTTAACATTTTTAAATATTGGCATTTGGTACTTTAACATATTTGGACATGCTTTGCAGTCAGTTTATTCTCCATCAATTTTGCACAATTAAGCTACATCATTCATTCCTACATATTCAGTACATATTCATGTTTATTGCAGCACTATCTATAAGAGTTTAGATATGGAATCAACCTAAGTGCCCATCAATGGATAAATAGATAAAGAAGATGTGATATATTTACACAATGCCATGGAATACTATTCAACCATAAAAATGAGTGAAATCCTGTGATTTGCAGAAACATGAATGAAACTGGAGGTCATTATGGTATGAGAAATAAGCCAGGCACAGAAGGACAAATATCACATGTTCTCACTCATATGCAGGAGCTAAATAGTTGATCCCATGAAGGTAGACAGTAGAATGATAGTTATTAGAGGCTGGGAAGGAAGGAGGGGTGAAGAGAAGTTGGTTAATGGGTGCAAACATACAGTTATGTACAAGGAGTAAGTTCTTGTGTTTGATAGCTCAGTAAGGTGACTACAATTCACAATAATTTAGAAGATTTGAAATGTTCCCAACACAAGAAATGACAAGTGTTTGAGATGACAAGTATACTAATCACCCTGATTTGATCATTATACATTGTATGCATGTGTCAAAATATCACATACACCCCATAAACATGTGTAATTATATCAATAAAAAATTTCAAAAAATAGTGTGGTGATGGAAATGCCAACAGAAAGTGGAACTTGAAATAAATGTACAAATTGGATATAAGGTGAATAGATGGAAAAAATAACAAAGAATATCATTTAAGAAAAAAAAAAGGCCTGGAAAAAGAAATGTGTACATTGTATTTATTTTAATGATAGGAAATAGGACTGCCCAGAGCAGAGAATATTTGTTGGAGGGTAGACCTATATAATGATAAAAAGTTAGGATAAGGCCAGATCATGAAAGTACTTAAAAGCCCAAGAGAAGAGTTTCGAAAAGATACCAGAAAAAAATGAACTAATGTCCACTAACGTTTGTAGTAGAAACTGGTCATGGTGGGGGAGGGGGAGAGAGAAGCCATGATTTAGGCAAACCAACGAGATGATGGATGGAATAATGAGTAATTAAGTATTTGGTATGAAATTTACTCTCTTTCCAACTCAAGTTGAAGATATCAATCTCTCAGTCATGGCAACTTATTTTTGTGCATGCACCTGCATGCATTTATGTTGTTTATGCCAGGAACAGTATACTCTAAGCATTTATATGATTATCTTATTTAATTCTCAAAATGGCACTATGGTAATAGTTGGATATTACCATCCTGATTTCACAAATGAATAAAGGTTAAGTAACTTGCATAAGACTTCTTACCTTGTAAGAAGTAAACTCACAATTTTAACCTGCAAGTTCTAACTCGGGAGGCTAAGTTCTTAACTATTAACGTGGAGAAAGCTTCTCATTAGGATGGTTCATCATAACATCCACTCCAATTCTATCTTACTATCTTCCCTCATCTTAGGTCATTTTAAATAGTTAGGAGTAAAAGCATAACTATGAAACATACTATAAATGTTCTAGTATATACTACTTTTATTAAGCAGTATTCTGTCGATCAATTTAGCAACATATATTCTTTCATGAGTTTAGCAAAAAGGTAACAATGAATCCACTTATCTTTATTTAATTCTCTTATTCTACTGTATTAATATTTAGAGCTTTCTAATGGGACATATAACTAAATTACCAAGAATTATTGTCTGTTTCCACTGACAAGAATGTTGAAATTTGAGGTTTATTTTTCTTTATCACAGTAGCCTAGTTAGAAATCAGATTTTCATTTGAAAAAGCAAAAAAAAAAAACCCCATGCTCGTAGCACCAAACCCCAACAAAAACCATTTCTGTAGTAGGCATATAAGTTTTCAGAAGCCTTCAGTTTTCAGATGCCTTTCACAATACATTTTTTAAATTTTTTTATTTTTAATTATTATGGATACATAGTTGTACATATTTATAAGGTACATTTGATATTTTGATTCAAGCATACAATGTATAATTATCAAATCAGAATAATTTGGTATCCATCACCACAAGCATATTCCATTTCTTTGTGTTAGGAACATTCCAATTCCATTCTTTTAGTTATTTTGAAAGATACAATAAATTATTGTTAACTATAGTTGCCCTATTGTGCTAACAAACTCTAGATCTTATTCCTTCTAACTGTATTTTTTTGCTTTTTCAAACGTTATCTAATTTTATGTCTTTTGACAGTGGCATTGTGATACTGGAAATAGGACTCTGCACTCTCACCAGAAAAACATCTCAGTGGTACAAGTTTATGCTTTGAAATTCTAGAGTGAAGCATTCTCTGATGGCTGGAATCATATTTTATTCATTTTCATATTTCCAAAACTTGCACAATTATGCATGGTGTTCAATAACTATATACTATAAATTAATAAGTTAATAAATATTTTAAGAAAAAAAGAAATCAGACTTTCAGAAACCCTTTTTTGAACTCAATATTAATGACAAGTTTACGTATTCAAATACTGTGTAGTCCAACAGGAAAATGTTAGCAATGCCTCTATTAATTCCTCCATCTGACAGCATGATTCATAACTCATCTCTTCCCCTTCACTGGTGAAATCTATACTAATAAGACATACTTGTGTTTATATAACACAAGACATATTTTGTGATTATATAAACCCTTTTCTTCTGCCTTGTCATTGCAGGCTTAGAACTGTATGCACTATGTATAAGAAATCCTCCACCAGTTAATCAATCCATGCAAATCACTCTGTATCCATTATACCGCTAACTTAGGGATTCTCAACCGGGGTCATTCTGCCCCCTAGAGGGGTAGTTGGTAATGTCTTAAGACAGTTCAGTTGTCACAACTATGGAGTGCTACTGCCATCTAGTGGGTGAAAGCCAAAGATGCAGCTAAACCTCTTACAATGTACACACAGGACAGCCTCCAACCTGTCCTGAATGATTCAACCCAAAATATCAACAATGCTGAAGTTGAGAAAACTCATACCTAGTTTCCACACCCTACTAGTCTTGGAAAATTGTTTTATTAATACACATAAGAAATATTCAGTCTGGAATAGCCTGATCACCTGTTCTTTTACTTTCCATAGTTCATCATTTTTATGGCAAAATTTTTTCAAATTTGAGGGTGCTTAAAATTGGTATCTTATAATCAATGGTTTCTCACATATCACTGTCAGCCAAGTTGCAATCGTGATGTAGTTATTATTGACCAGGTACCCACAAATGTGGTCGTTATTCCTGGAAATATGACTGAGTAACTGCAACCCCTTGATGTTTCAGTCAATAAACCACGTAAGGACCATTTAAAGGAAGACATCTAAGTCCAGATTAGCATCTAAAAATCTTCCTTTGGCACTTTCTGGTAAGTTCCTAAAAGTATTGCCAAGGAGCATATTTACACACATTGTTCAGACCCACTTCAAATTCCATAACTCACAGTATGTGGTTTTATTTATATCATTGGTTATTACTCAGGAAATTGTTTCTAGAAAGTCCTGAAATAAGATTATTTACATCTTTTTATGTGGTATTATTGTCATAAAATTACCATAATGACTTTAAAGAGATTTTTCCACATCCACAAAAAATGTAATTAACTCCAGAAGTTTCATTTTCTTTCAGAATATTACTGGGGTATAAACATTTTGTTTACATGAATTACTTTTGTACAGTTTGAGTCAAAGGTATAATTGTGTCCATCACCCAGATAGTGTGCATTGTATCCATTAGGTGTGAATTTCCCCATCTTCCTCCTCCCACCTGCTTGATTTTCGTTGAATTTTACTACCATATACACACCGTGCCGATCATTTAGTTCCAATTTAATAGTGAGTACACGTGGTGTTTGTTTTTCCATTCTTGTGCTATTTCACTTAGAAAGATGGTCTCTAGTTCCACCCAGGTTGTTACAGAAGGTATTAGTTCACCATTTTTTATAACTGAGTAATACTCCATGGTATACATATACCACATATTATTCATCCACTCATGTATTGATGGGCACTTGGGTTGTTTCCACATCTTTGCAATTGTGAATTGTGCTGTTATAAACATTCAAGTGCAAGTGTCTTTTTTATAAAATGTCTTTTTTTCCTTTGGGTAAATACCCAGTAGTGGGGTTGCTGGATCAAATGGTAGGTGTACTTTGAGTTCTTTGAGGTGTCTCCATACTGCTTTTCATAGAAGTTGAACTAGTTTGCAGTCCCACCAGCAGTGTATGAGTCTTCCTATCTCTCCGCATCCATGCCAGCATCTGTTGTTTTGGGACTTTTTGATAAAAGCCATTCTCACTGGAGTTAGGTGATATCTCATTGTGGTTCTGATTTGCATTTCCCTGGTGATTAGAGATATTGAACATGTTTTGATATGTTTATTGGCCATTAGTCTATCTTCTTTTGAAAAACTTCTGTTTATGTCTTCTGCCCACTTTTTAATGGAGTTGTTTGATTTTTTTCTTGCTGATTTGCTTGAGTTCTTTGTAGATTCTGGTTATTACCCATTTACCCGATGTATAGAATGCAAATATGTTCTCCCATTCTGTAGGTCATCTATTCACTATATTGATTATTTCCTTGGCTGTGCAGAAGCTTTTTAATTTAACCAAGTCCCATTTATTTATTTTTATTGTGGCTGTGATTGCCTTTGGGGTCTTCTTCATAAATTCTTTGCCTAGGCTGATATCTAGAAGAGTTTTTCCCACATTTTCTTCTAGAATTCTTATGGTTTCATGTCTTAGATTTAAGCCTGTTACCCATCTTGAATTAATTTTTGTGAGTGGTGAGAGGTACGGATCCTGTTTCATTCTTCTGCATGTGGCTATCCAATTTTTCCAGCACCAACTTTGTCTTTAAGTTTTATTTAGCAGTTGCATCTGGGTGGTTGCAGACAACATTGGGAAGGTATGGAAAAGATGAAAAAGACAATTTTATTTATTTAATGAGTCTTTGGCCAAACAACATCATGGTCCAATGGGTAATAATGTTTACACATATTCAGGTACATTTAGAGTTCATTCAGCAAACAACTATTTATGTAACCTGTATGTAACAGGTACCTCTGCCAGAGTAGGCTGGGCACAGTGGCTCACACCTGTAATCCTAGCACTCTGGGAGGCCAACGCGGGTGGATCGTTTGAGCTCAGGAGTTCAAGACCAGCCTGAGCAGGAGCGAGACCCCGTCTCTAAAAAATAAATAAATAAATAAGAAAGAAATTATCTGGACAACTAAAAATACAGAGAGAAAAAATTAGCCGGGCATGGTGGCACACGCCTGTAGTTCCAGCTACTTGGGAGGCTGAGGCAGGAGGATTGCTTGAGTCCAGGAGTTTGAGGTTGCTGTGAGCTAGGCTGACGCCGTGGCACTCTAGCCCCGGCAACAGAGTGAGACTCTGTCTCAAAAAAAAAAAACAAACAAAAAAAAACATGTCTTGAAGCTATCCCACTGGAGAAATATGACTATACTTACATTAGAAGAGAAACTCAAGAAGTGTGGATGTAAAACAATTTTTGGAAGAATTCTGCCATCTAGTGGTCAAATGCATGCAGAAATTTACTTACATGTGTTCTTTATAGTTCTTAAAAATGTGTATTAATGAGTAATAAATATTTTCCTGTTCACTAATAATTAATAATTTTTACTTACCTTTAGTTATTGAGGGATTTAACAAATTATTAAATAGTTTTATATCTGGCCTCTTGATTCTCAAGGAGATAGTTTCTCTAAAGAAAAATAACACAGAAGAAGACTAACTTAAAGAAATTCTCCCACCTTTCTCCTCATTCAGACATTGCTAAGATAACTTTGCTAATATTATACTATTATCTTCACACAGATTTTCTTCTATACATGGATGGCATATATATGGATTTCCATACCTATAGATATGTTTTTTAAAGACATTGGGTATTTATAGGTACTGTTGTATGACCTACCTTTTTCTTTTTTCTTTTTCTTTTTTTTTGCTAATAATACATCCTAACTATCTTCCCATTTCAAAACACACGAATGTTTGTTCTTCTTTTTAATGGTCATAGTGTATATACAAGGGGCTTCATCTTGGCATCTTTAAATTTGTAGTAATCTAAGTGGTTTTGTCACCAATAGAAACTATAGATATTTTCATATCACATCAAAATTGTTGAAGATATCTAGACATAACATTTACATTCATCACTACTTCAAACTTTCTATAGTTGCTGGACCACTGCTAGGTCTTGTTATTAAACTTGTTAAAAAGGAAGAATATATTTGCTTCAGAAATTTGCTTCTTTAATATTTTCATAACTTGTTTAGTTCTTTTATAATCCTATGTATTTCCTTTTATCATTTAAAGGCATATTCTGAAAAGGAGTCCATAGGCATCACCAGACTGTCAAAGGGGTCAGGGGTCTCTAGGGCAGAGCCAATGCACACAGAGGTGTTCACAGCAGGTAGGAGGCAGCGTCTGGATCCAGGTGGATTCAACTAAAAGGATCTCAATTAGTAGCTGCAATAACAGAGTCCAGTTAGGAAAGATTAAGCTGATTACCAGGCCCCACCTAAATGGGCCAAAATTCAGGGAAGTGCTCCAGCAGAGTGTAGAGAAGAAATGCAGACAGTGAACCAGCCAGAAGGCTAATTCCGCTAACTGTGGGGTTATGGCAGGAACTTGGGGGAGGCTAAAGTGTGCAGGTTGCCCAGGGCTAACTGGGATAGAAGTTCCAAGAACCACCTGTGCTGATGAGACTCCTAAGACTCATCCACTTAACAAACATTTTCTGAGTGGCTATAAGATAGAGACATGAGGAGGATGAATCCCCATCCTCGGACCTTTTAGCCTATTAAGGAAGATGAATAAGGAAATCAAAGATTATTTTATAAACTTTATAGTGGAGGCACCTTCAGGATGTTTTGTGAATTTAGAAGAGGAACATCTAAATAAACTTGCCAGATTAGGAAGGTAGAAATTTCCTGCGAGAGATATCATTTTCCACTGTATAGATCATACCCTTCTCTTGGCTTTTATGACTACACCCTCTCCAAGTTCCTTTCTTCCTTTCTAGCTGCTTCTTTACTCACTTCTTAATCTCCTAATTATGACATCCACCAGGACTTTATCTCGCATCCCTCTTCTTCCTCCTTTTACTCTTTCTCCCTCCTATCTTTCTCTCCTATTTCATTCATTTGCATAGTTTTATTTACCATCAATATACTGAAGATTTATAAATTTATATTTATATATAAAAATAATAACAGACAAGAACAAAGATACTTAGAGAGAGAGGCTCACATTTTGTCCGTAGGCTAAGGATCATAGGAACGCTATTGGGCTTGTCAGGCTTCACTCAATTTTCCATCCCAGAATGTTTACCCCTCAAGGACTTTAAGACCAGGAAAAGGGATATGGTAACTCCACAATGACATAGACACATATCACAGACACATCAAATATACAAAATAAATTTAGCGATCAATGGATATCCAACTGAGAATTGATCTCTGTGATTCACAGGGAGTGGTGACTCAGAAATCAGGAAAGTCTCTGAAATGGGCTGGAATTTAGAGAAAGAGAAGAGCTTTGTTAGTAGGCACAGGAAGGTGTGAGCTTCAAGCAAAATAAGCACAATGAATAAAAGCTTTGAGATACGCGATTGTCGGGTTTTTTTAAAAGGATGAGTTTTGGTGGACATTTATATGTTGAAGATTAATGGAGGATAGTCTTGAAGGAAGATCAAACCCCAGGGAACATCAGAAACAAACTTCCAGTAAGGAACGTGGACCTAATTCATTAAGGATTATGCTGTGGATCATGGTCAGAGGACCTTGTATGTGTATTTTTCATAGCAGTGTGAGGGACTAATTGGCAGTGGAAGGGAGCAAACAGTGTGAAGGCCTTTATTAGATAATTACAATCATCCTGTAGAAAACTAAGGAGACCTGATTTGGGGTGGTTGTAGGGTAATATAAAGACGATAATAGCAGTGGACATGGTGCAATAGTAGAACAAATATATTTAATAAAAACGCATGGTCTCCTTTCCTTTGCTAATGGGTTAAAATAGGCAGTGATGCTTGAATCTCTCCCTTCACCATCACTCCTGTTGCAGAAGCGGCTGCTTTGAATTATTCCGTGTCTTCTCTGCGTATTCTGAATGCTCATGGGCAACATAAGCCTGATGGGATCCATAATTAAGAAGAGAAAGAAAAAACTGGAGTAAACTCCTTTGTGATGGTCTTTATTCAGTATGACTTACATGTAGCAAACATTAACATGTAGCAGATCTGCAAATGTGCTGTGCTCTTGACTCTCATGCTTGGTATATGTTTCCTCTCTCTTCCTGGTATATCCTGTGTCCCACCCATCTTTTGAATGAATCCTGTTCTTTCCTCAAGTCTGTTCAAATCACACTTCTTCCAGGAAGTAATACCTGACCCTTTCACATTGACGTGGATGCCCCTTTAGAGTGTAACCTAGATTTCAGCCGTGTTCTTAAACTCCTTTTCAAGCCACCTCCCCAGAAACCCACTTCTAGAAAATATTAGTGAATAATGCAAAACTATTGGGGATTTCACAGGGGAGACAGAAAAGCTGGCATTTGTACATGAACCACTCCAGACAACTTGCACCTACTAGCTGTGATCTTGTCAACTCTAAAATGGATGTAATACGATCTGCTGTTTAGGATTGTTGGAAACCTAAGTGAGAGGATATCTGTAAAGTACATAGCATCATACCTGGCGCAATAAAAGAAATCCCTTTAGATTTTTGCAGATTTTTGCTGATTTTTGCTGCTTCTCTTCCTCAATGTCTCCTCCTACCTTCTGTCATGAACAGACCTCTTTTCTCCCTCCTCTGTCAGCTGCCATCTGCATCAACACCCTTCCTGTACTACACAGAGCAATCCCATCCCCTCTGAACTACCCAGTGCATTCACCTCAAAGCCCAGCAGAACAAGAGACCCCACCTGCCGCTCATAGAAGCCACCTGATTAGAAGGCTGTCTGGCAACCATTTACTGCAAATTGAGACTGTCTTTTGAGCTTCCCCTTCCACACCAAGTGGTTTGTTTGCCAGGGTATGTCTTCCAAGCACATATTGTAAACTACCCAGAGGAATTTTTCTACCAGCTCCCAAAAGGCTAAAAGATATCTTTGTGTGAATCCTCATGGGTTCTCATGGTAACTTAGGCTAACAGAATTGTTTGTCAACTTGTCCATTCTCCCAACTGATCTGAAAACCTCTTGGGATCAGGGACTGTACTTGTTTTTCATTAGCTTTTCAGTGTTCCATGTAGAGTAGATGACCTATAAATAATTTTGAATGAATAAATTTTATTGTATAACCACATTGGCATGTACAGTGACATATTTTCAACATCAGCATTCTTTTATTTAGAAGAAGCTGAGACTCAGAAAGTTAGAGAAACTTGGTTACAGAGCAAGTAAATGGCAGTGTCAGAATTAGAATCCAGAATTAGTCTCCATAATCTCATTTGATAGACTTTATTCCTTTATCCAAGGGAAAGTAATGTGAATTTCTTTTTCTAGTAATGATGATTCCAAATTTAATGAAATTTTATAGGGAAAGCAATATATTTCTTTAAATAATGATATTGTTTAGCATATGTGAAAGTATAAGAATGGAGATCATCTTTACTCTTTCATTTCATCACTATACATTACTGACACAGCTGATAAGATCAAATATACAGCATGTAATTCTAAGCAACTGAGATGACGGCACAGTTTCTGAAGTCCATATATTACACACTGGAGAAAAACTTAAGTTTATAAAAATCCAATACTCTATTTTTTTTTTAAGACTAAAGGTTCTCAAAATGTTCGATTTATTTATTTTCAAAGTGTCAATTTAATGTGGTATACAACTCTAATGTCAGACAGGATTTCTTACAAATATATTTTGACTGAAGGTGGTGATGACACATCATAACATTATAGAGTCAAGAAGCCATTTCTGTGTTGAGATATGTGTGTGTGCACACGTGCAGGTGTGTGTGTGATATATTCATGAGAAAGTTAAGTTGCTTGTGTGTTGCTTATTGTGATTAGTGTTTTACATTATTTATTCTAAGAAGCAATAAACAGTTTCCAGATTTATAACATTGGGCTATTGTGATACTCCTGTGCATTTTAAGGAAAATTTGACATGTTTCTGATTTGCTTAAACTTAATGCATCAAAATACCCCAAACTGCCTTTAAGACCTATTTAGGGCTTTTATTCTCTCAAATAATAAATCAGGTTTTTCTAAACGCAAAGAAAATTCAGAAAGTTTAGTCTGAAATGTGGTAGCCATGAAGCTCTTGGCAGTTCTTACTTTGGAACTAATTCTTTTATCTCCCCGTGAAATACAGGTTTTGGAAAGCATTACATTTAATTTTAAAAGACCTCCTTTTTCCTTACTTGGGAGCTGTGTACTTGACTATCACAGGAATTTGATTAGATGTTTATGTTGTACTATAAATAAGAATACCAAATACAAGCACTGCACTATACCAAAAAAGAGAGGCATCAGATGGATAACCAAATTCCTCTGATTTAATCATTACACTTTGTATGCTTGTATCAAAATATTACATGTACTCCATAAACAGGTACAACTAGTATGTATCCATAATAATTAAATTGAAAAAGAATGGAAAAGGGAGGGAAAAGTTCCAGTTATCTACATTTAAAGGCACTCTGTCCATATATCTTTATGCAAGAGATTATTGGCTAAATAGCACTGTTTGCAAAAAGTTTAATCAAATACAGTGTAAAGACTTTAAAAATAATCAAAAGTGACTATGCTCTGTCTCATAATTAACACCCAGTAAGTATTGAACTCCATTGAATGTGTCTCAAAGTACCAGTTAGTTAAAATGCTTCACAGGAACAGATGTCTGAAGTTTCTACAGGAGCAAAATTGAAATATTGATGGAATGTTTCCCCATAGTTTATCCATTGGCATTGCCCTGAGTCAGGTCTCCATCATCTTAACTTATATAATGTGACAGCCTCCTAGCAAGACCCCCTCTCACCAATCTCTCTCCTAACCAATCTTTCCTCAATTCCACTGTCACACTGAGTTTTCTAGCACACAAAGCTCGTCTTGCTATTCCTGCATTTAAAAAACCCTTAATGATTGCGTCTACTGTACTAAATCAAAACTCTCCAGCTTTATATACAAGGCCTTTATAACATGCCTCCTACCTATTTGTCTATTTTTTCTTTTGATAACACCCTTCCACTCTTCTGTGGATATGGCTTATTTGTTCCCACCAAGGCTAATGTTGAAATTTGATCCCCAGTGTGGTGGTGCTGGGAAGTAGCTAGTGAGAGGTGTTCACGCTATGGGAATGGATTCCTCGTGAATGGCTTGGTGCTGTTCTCTGAGCAGTGAGTGAGTTCTGGGACAAGCAAAAGGCCTTTGCCCTGCAGAGGGGCAGGAAATCCCCAGGAGCTCAGGCTCTTACACTGTTACAAAGCAAAAGCCTGTTAATACAGGCAATGATGGTGGTGGGAGAGAGGAGGGTAGGAAACTCTGTTCTGCTCAAGACCTTACATAGAAACATAGCAGAGTTGGGTGCCACAGAAGGGAAGTGATAGGAATTCTGAGAAAGCTCCACTCTCAAAGGTCAGGAGTACCCAGGTCAGCCTAAGACTGAGGCTGACACAGGGCAACTGAAAATCCATTGCCTTCACCACAATCCCACAAACAACAGCAGTCTATTGCCGGGAAAGGGACAAGAGCATGGAGAGAGGCTCCCTCTGAGTAACGATGTGCAGGGACTGCAGGTCACACTACCTGAGGTTCCTGGTTATGTCACTGTTGCCTACATCAAGAAAGTCCCAGGAATAGTCAAATACTGGAGAAAACTGCACTCTGCAGGCACTCTTCACTATAGAAATTGCACTAGCTGAGAAGTGCAGGAAAAAAAAAAAAAAAAGAACTCTCCAGGAATTTGCCCCTTCCTCCTGCCCTCTATTGACAAAACTTAACATTGTAACAGTTGGCAAAAATGTATATTTTAAGGGTTCAGGTCTATTTTCACAAATGATACCAAAAAAGTATAAATTTGGAGCTGACAGGCAATAAATTATTAACTGACAATAACAGTATATCTTTTTTATCTTTTCTTTTTGATCTTATCTGTGTATTTTTTTAAGGTAGGCTTTTTATAGATAGCATATATATAATCTGACAATCTCTGCCTTTTAATTGGGATATTTAGGTCATTTATAGTTAATGTAAGTATTGATATGGTTAGAGTTAACCCTACTATTTTGCTAGGTGTTTTCTAGCAAATTGTTTTCTGTAACTGTTTAGTTGTTTTTTGTTTGTTTCTTTTTTTTCCTTTCTCTCCTTTTTTGGTCTGATTAAACATTTTATATGATTTATTTGTGTCAATATAAAGATATAAACTGGATGACTACTGAAGTATTCTGTAATAATTTAATCAATAAATGACTATAATATTCTCATACTTTACCCTCCGAAGAATGAAAATCATAGAACTGGAGAAATGTTCCTATCTTGCACTAAAAAATCACTATTCTAAAGAAACAGTCAAAGGGCTGGATCAGTTAAATTACCTGTCAGTTTGGCTCATCTAGATATATTTATTATGATCAAGATTTGGGGTCGACTATGGCCAGCGTTGCTAGAAACATTGGGACTTGTTTTCTTCAGAGAATAAAGATTGTATGTCCCGTGTTCTACAAGCTCTATCTAAAGACTCCACTTTCATAATCTGGAGAAAAAAAAGGAGACACAGCATCCCTAACGATTAAATTTGCATGTAATCGATTACAGCCACAGTGTCCAGACCATACTTACCATGAGATGGCATGAGAAAATTACTACCAATAAATGGGATAGGGGAGATGATGCTGAACAGCAGACCTTTTGTACCCTATGCGACCATAAATCAAGATGATATGTTGCTAAAACAACTGTCTGAGTATGATAGAAAGCAGATTGTGGCCACCTGCCCAGAAGTTGGCTGTGGCTGGAAATCAACTTGGAAACATAACAAATCTCTAATTGAATAGTTAACTGAATAATGACTCTAATGGAGCACTATTCCCTTCAATAATGCTGATAATGAGTTTATTATCCCCTCACTCAGAAAAAACTACTGGATATTTTAATCACTATGGAACCTTCTGTCTTTAAAGGTCAGTGGCCAGGTTTGGTAGAAATCAAGGTAAAGAAATGAATTTGTGTGTAAACTGTGATAAACACAAATATGGTAGCCCATGAAATACAGTGAGACCTTTAGTAATGTTCTCTAATGACCCAAATGCCAGAGATAAAAAGGGAATTTGTCATCTCTGAGGTGTAAGATGTTGGGTCTGGACAGATAAGAAAACACTATCTCATCCCTATTGGGGTAGATGGACGCTGTTACATAATGACTCCTGGAAGTCGGTATCTATAAAACCTTTACTACATTACCTAAGACACGATTCTGTCCACAAAACAGACATAATCCAGAATTCACTGAGCCGTGGTGGCCTCTAGTTTCCATCTTGGTCACTAGGATGTGTGATGCATGAGAAAGGTCATTTCTGTTGAGAATGGAGAATCATAGTACAATTTAAACTATTTGGTGTGTTAGTTACGTCTTTAATCTCTACCACAGTGATACAGTGAAACAAAAGATTTTTATTTCATTAATAGAATAAAATGAATATGAGACTCATGTAAACAATGGTCCCTGTGATGAGAAAATATTATGCAGATTAAAATCTGCCACTTAGATTTGGGGAAAGTTTTATTCTAAGTTACCTGCAAAATGGTTCTTCAATAACTTTTAGAAACCTCAAAAAAGCAGTGTTAGCTATCATATCACAACAAATTCTTATAAGGTGATATTAAGCCTGAGCAATTTGGTCAACCACAAAAGAATCATTAGGATATGATGGGTGGAGAAAGGTTGAAGTAATCCTCTTCTCTGTACCTAATGGTTCTCAAAATATTGATTCTGATAAAATAGGAAGAAGATTCCATGAAACCTTTTGATATTCAAATTCTTACTTAGCATTGAAATATTTACTCTTTCAAGTAGGCTAACACTTTGGTTGATATGTTAACAAAAACCTTATTTATTTTATTCACTTTTTATGTTCATCATATGAACTCAGTCTGTGACTTAAAGAAAATTTCTGACAGAAAAAAGTTGTCCACAACTTCAAACCACAGTGACATTATATCCTATCTAAACCATGTAATTAGGAAGTGCTTTCTTAAAATTTTGTGTACAGTACAGTTGTACAGATTTATGGGTTCACAAATTTTCTGCTAAATTAAGAGTAATAAAGTAGCAAGCTTTTGGATTTTTGTTTGTTTTTTTAAGTAGCTTTCATAACAAAAAGTTTTTAGCAGACATATTAAGAAAATGTGGTAACTGTGAAATAAAGAAATTTCTTAATTTTTTTCTCAGAATGTGACAGCAGAACTAATGCCTTCTTAAGTGATAAATAGGGAATCATCAATTATGGGATAATGTTTCTGTATTTGGTGCTTCTGTACAGAAAAACCAGATCATGGAGCATAATGTTATAATTTGAACACTTGAATAATTGTACTTATTCCCTCTCTTTTTCTCAACCTTTTGATGATGGAATTTGGATTTATAATTTTCAAAGAATTTCTATAAACTATAATGATTTATTGACTTTTAATCAAAATTCAATATGTAGACTAACGGTTATGAAAGACTTATACTTAGTAGTATAAGATTTATTAATCTATGGAATATATTAATCAACATAATCATCAGAAAGATTACTCCAAAATGGAAATGTCATTGTAGCCAAAATAGTTTTAGTTCTTCCTACACTTTATACAACTATTGGCACTTAATTTTGTATAAATAGAAACCAAATATCTATATCTGATTCTGTTTAAGCTTTCAAGCTTTATAAGCAGTCTCAATCTACTGTACCCTATTTCAGTAATTAACATACATTTCTGATTTAATGTAGCACAAAATAAGAGATAAATGAGGAAACAACCTTACCCATGAGTGTTTTCTCTGGACAGGGTAAGAGAATTATATTGCCTCCTTTCTACTTATGGTGACAATGTGGGAAGTAAGACCTGCCTAAGAAATTGATTGAAGGTAAAGAAAAAGTTTTATTTAAAAGCTCCTGCCAGTTATTTGTTTAAAGACAGTGACAGCTCTCTTCTTTGGAAAGTAACATGGGCCTGATGGATCATGCATTGGTGGCCACTGGGCATGGCCTAGTTCAACAAACTTTTTCTGTAAAAGCCAGATAGTAAGTATTTCATTCTTTCACAGGCCATATGGTCTCTGTAGTGACTATTCATCTTTGCCACTGTAGTGCAAAAGCTACTATAAACAAATCCGTGTAGCTGTCTTTCAGTAAAACTTTATGTTCACATAAAACTTTATTTACAAAAACAGGTGGTGAGCCAGATTTGGCCTGTGGGCCATACGGAAACAAGAAGATGAAGAAAGGAGAATTGAAACAGCTCTTCCTAGTAAAGCTCTATTTCCAGTGTGAACCTGGGAATCTGAGCAGATTATATTATCACTAACAGTTAATAATTACTGTGTAAAAAGAATGGAAAAACAAGCACCACATGTACTCACTATCAAACTGGTATCAACTGATCAACATTTAAGTGTACATATATAGTAGCAACATTCATCGGGTGTCAGGTAGGTGGGAGGGGGCAGATGGGGATGGGTACATTTGTACCAAATGGGTGAGGTGTGCACTGTCTGGGGGATGGACACTCTTGAAGCTCTGACTTGGGTGGGGCAAAATCACTATATGTAAATTAAACATTTGTACCCCTGTAATATGCTGAATAAAAAAAAGAAAAAAATAAGTACTATGTAATGATATAAGTATAGTTTCATTTATTTATTTCAGGCAAGATATGACTCTTTCATAAATAATTTTATTTATAAGGCCTTATTTTAACTCCAAGACACTTCTTGAATTCAAAAGGTGTTAGCAAGTGTTCTTTGACATGCTTCCAAGGTATGGTCCTAGGGAAAATTAAATGACCTTTTAACCATGTATATCTATACTGTAAATTTGAAAGCAAAGTTTCAGATCCTGACAGAACCAGATATTATGGGTTAGGACAAAGACACCTGACACTGTTTATAAAGTATGAAGGATTCCCAGTTTGCTGCTACCTTAATCTTCCCAGTATAAAGTGAAGACATGAGGTACAATGCAGTGTTAAGGGTGGGGAACAGCAGCTTTGGATTCAAATTGCTTGCCTTCAAAGTCCTGCTATGCCACTTGCCAGCTCAATAATTTTGAGCAAGTTTTCTGATCATTTTAAGACCCAGTTTTCTATTTTTAAAAGAGTGATAATGATAAT
>CM052450.1:13691060-13702149 GCA_028533085.1 Varecia variegata | reverse complement strand
ATATTTTAGGGCTGGGCACGTAGCTCACGCCTGTAATTCTAGCACTCTGGGAGGCCGAGGCGGGCGGATCGCTCGAGGTCAGGAGTTCCTGACCAGCCTGAGCAAGAGCGAGACTCCCGTCTCTACTAAAAATAGAAAGAAATTATCTGGCCAACTAAAGTATATATAGAAAAACTTAGCCGGGCATGGTGGCGCATGCCTGTAGTCCCAGCTACTCGGGAGGCTGAGGCAGGAGGATCGCTTAAGCCCAGGAGTTTGAGGTTGCTGTGAGCTAGGCTGACGCCAAGGCACTCGCTCTAGCCCGGGCAACAAAGCGAGACTCTGTCTCAAAAAAAAAAAAGAAAAAATATATATATATATATGTGTATATATATATATATATATGTATATATATATATATATATTTTAGTAGCCACTAAAAATTTTGGGTTCCAGTACATACTGTTTAATGAAAAAACAAATAAAATTGTGTGTCTAACATTAGCTGAGTGCTTACTATACTCCAGAAAGGATTTGCTGGGTACTACACAGCCTTGAGAATTTTTTGTTTTTGTCGTCTTGTTTCCTCCTTGCTTAACAAAAGAAAACTGCTTAGGAGAGCAGGTATGAAATTGAAGAGGGTAAGGTAACGAGTTGTCTGAGGTAGACATTCTAAGGTTGTAAAATCCCCCAATTTTCACTGCATTTGCACTGTTTGCATTTATGCATCAACTTTTACTACCTCTAGGAAAAGTTTTGCCTTTCCCAATCCATGTGGAGAAGGTGGACCATTAAGATGCTTAGGCTAGTTGGCCCAGATATGCCCTTGGTCTGCAAGTCCGCCTCCTGGTGCTTTGCCTTAAATGTATAAAGGCAAAGGGGCTGGGATTGCGTGGGGAGTTGGGAAGAAATGGAATCCCGTCGGGGCAGACGCCTGGCCGGGAACACTGGCCGCCGCCCTCCCTCTGCGCCAGCCCCGCCGGGCTGGGAAGCTCCTCCCCGGCCGTTCCTTCCTCCGCCGCCTCCTCCTTCTCTCCGGCAGGGGCGGGCGAAGCGTGAACGCTGCGGTATTTTGTCCCGAACGGTGACCCCTCTTCCCGGGCAGGCTGCGGCTGCGGCAGCCGCCGTAGCGGTGGCGGCGGCGGCGGTAGCCGATAGCCGGTAGCTGAGGAGAGCCCCGCGCTGCCAGGCGGCGTGGAGGCCACGAGAGGTGGAAGCCGGCCGCCCTCGCGCGTTGCAGGAGCGGAGCGGGTGAGGCGGCCGCGAGCGAGCCCCGCCCGGCCTCTGGGAAGGTGGGGGAGGCGCCGCGCACCTCCCGCCCTCTGGCCTCCGCCGCCGCCCGGCCGGCCCTGCAGCCGCCGCCGTTGCCTCGGGCTGTGGCTCCGGGTCCTGCGGGCCCTGTGGGCCCGGCGGCCCCGGCCGGAGAAGGAGGGCGGCGAGCGCGCCCGGAGCCGCCGGAGATGGCGGGAGGGCACTGCGGCAGCTTCGCCGCGGCGGCGGCGGGCAGCGGCGAGATTGTCCAGCTGAACGTGGGGGGGACCAGGTGAGTCGGCGGGGAGAAGGCTTGGGACGGGGATGCCGCGGGCGGTCTCCAGGTGGCTGGCGGGGACCCGGTGGCGCGGGAACGAGGGCGAGTGTGGGAGCCCAGCCAGGTGGGGAAAGCAAAGGGCCCACCAGGCGGGAAGAACGTAGGGTGGGACTCGGGCTGGTGATGTATCTGCTCCGGGAAGAGGCAGAGGGCCTCTTGGAGTTAGCGAGAGCCAGGCCCATGTGGCCGGGGTGCAGCCTTCCTGGAATTCCGACCTTTGTCCCTCCCGTTTCTAAGGTAACAGGCTAAGAGGAACATTTAGAGTCTGACCTAATCTAAGAGTGTATTTGAGGAATTTATTTTCTAGAAGCCTGGCCTTGTGGTTTGGCTGTTGCGGATGAACCTGCCTCCCTTTCTCTTCGGTCTACAAGGTGTCGGTTTGCTTCGGCAGGAAAGTACAGCGTTCTTCTCCACGCCTAATTCGGGGATTTGTAATTCGAAGCATTTCGGGGATGGGAGTGCAGCAGATTTGCAGTACATTGTTATTTATTTTAAGAATTTCTAGGTGCATGGGTTTGACAGATCTGTTCAACTTTTAGGGCAGTGTGTCCAGAAACTGCAGTTTGAACCGTTGGTTCTAAGAAGCTTTGGATATTGGCACAGCATGGTGCACTCAGAGTAAACAGACTGAAAGCGCTTCTCTGTCTATCTTCTCTCTGGCCTTCCACTCCCTTTCTGTGCCTATTATTAAGCTTGTTGGGGGGAAAATAGTAGTTTTTGTGGATTTCCTGTAACTTATGAGTCACTCCATTCAGAAAAGGGAGTTGGCCACCTCTGTTTGAAAGAAGGGTTAGTTGAGTTTTAGGCTTGGTAGGAGTTAAATGATGAAGTGCTCTGGAACATAGTGTTTTTTGCTGTGCTTGAGAACATGAACGATTTTCAACCAGTATTTTAACCAATATTTTTAAAAATGAAAAATGGCAACTCTGAAGCATAGTGATAAAAAATGTATATCTTCATGCTTTAATCCTAAACATATAATAGCTTTCTGTGTGTACTAGAGAATGCAACACAAGAACCAGTAGCACTTTGTTCTTTCTCTTCCTTTTTCCTATTACCCCAAAGCAAAACTTTGGAGAATTGCAGTATTTTTTCAATTATAATAGATACCAATCTTATGGAGAAGATTTGTATCTTCTAATGTAAGAAATGGAGTTTTTCCTTAAAAAAAAAAAAAAAAAAAAAAAAAAAAAATCGTGAAAATATTGCAGGTGTAGTTAATTTATGGATGCAAAACTGGAGTACCCTGTAAGAGTAGGCCTTCAATGTGTGTTAATACTGACGAGTAGTGGTATTATCATTTAAAATCCCTACACTGGTTTCTAATTGCTATTGATTGTTGATATATTTCTTTTCACACATTCAAAAGTACATATAGTATTATAATAAAAATTAAACAGTATTGTTATTTACCATGTATTGAAAATGGATTGCTTAATGCTGAGTGAAGTCTTGTTAATGACTGCAGAATTCAGTTTAAAATTTTAAATTGTGTAAGGCAGTTATCATAGCACTGTAACATTTTACCTTGTGTTCGTGTTATTTCTGGAACTTGATTTTATCAGGCTCTAAATTTTTCTAGGTGATTTAGCAAAGAACACAAAATAAGATAATATATTACTGGTTTTAACAATTTAGAAGACAGGTGAAAGTTGTTAGAAATGAAGCAGTTAAAAAAATCAAACTTTAGAAATATTAGGATAAAATGTTTTATAAAATAAGTAGTAATGTTATGGCCTGTGGAAAACAGCATCTGACTCTAGGTGTTCTAAGAATATTTTCTAGATTTGCTTTGAATCGTACACTTGTGCAGCATTTTAGAGTTAGAAGAGATCTAAAAGTCCTCTACATCTTGTACAAAACAGACTAATACAGTCACTTAAGTCATTATAAGAGAAAAACAATCCTCATGTGATTGTTACCAAAGTTGAGGAATTGCCACCTGTGGCATAGACTTGAAGCTTTGATGTAATAGAGCCAAACTCAAAAGGAAAGTTTATTGGGAGCAGAGAAATGTATGCTATAGATAAGGTCTTTTTTTCTCCCCCAAGAGAAGAGAGAAATGAAAATGGATGTACTCAAAGGAATAATAGAAATGACTAATTTTTATGATTCATTTAATACTTTGTGGGCGATTTAGGAAGTAGAGAAGATGAGGTTTCATTTAGAATTGTTAATATTGATTATTATTTATAAAAAAAGTAATGACGTGAAAGAAACCAAATATGACCCAATTTGTGATTAATTCTGTTATGGATAAGTATGATTTTAGGTCTCATTAGATAGGGCCAGGACCAGGCAGTGGGGACTCATGGACAAAGAGCGCTGGAGTCAGGCAGCTGTTTTCAATTCTCAGCCTTTACCTCTAACTAGCTCAGCAACCTTGAACAAATGATTTTCTGGTGCTTAGTTTAGTAAAGTGATGGTAATAGCACCAGCCTTACAGGATTGATACAGGAATTTGAAGTAATAAATGTGAAATGCAAGGGCTAGTGACATTATCAATAGTTACATTGCAGAATAAATAATTTTGATTAGATTGCTTCCAAGTTAATTTAGTAGGATGCAAGTAGCATAGATTGTAACTGTGGATATGCTAATTTCTTTAGTAATTCTTTTGCTGAGATCAGATTGCACATGACCCTATTCTTGACACACTATGGGTATGAAATTAAAAAAACAGAAAAGGCTTTCATATGTATTTCAAATAATTATGCCCATCATATGTAATTTTAAATGTCTTAGTTTTCTTAAGTTATATTTAAAACCAGTTTTAGGGCTTGGTGTTAAAAAAAAAACAAAAAATTGGTGGGGATGAGGGCCCAATCCCTTTGCCTAGAAATTCCGTATTACCAAACCCTCCCCAAAATGCTGATTGAAATTGATAGTATGACTTTAAGCAGACCTGTTTAATTTTCTAAGTAGCACATAATTTGAATTATTTTGAAAACAATTTGCTGAATAAGCAGTGACCATGAAAGGTCACAAATTGTAAGCTATCCCGGTTTGGAATTAATTTGGCCTCCAAAACAAAGTAAATCTTTGTTGCAGTGGATCATTCGATCCTTTAGTTTACCATTGACTGGATTTGCTTTGATTTATTTGACCAAGTCAGTTTCCTGTGACTGATCATAATCTACATACTTTTAATTTCTTCTTAAGAGTCTGCTAAGAAATACATTTAAGAATATGTACAGTGTTTTTTAGAATAAACTATTTGGCTCCTTTCTTAATCATATTAATGGGCATAGGAATTGCTTAAGAACAAACAGACTGTCCATAATGTATGAAATTAGTTAGCAGTTCACATCTATGTATTCTCTAAAGTACCCCTTACATTAGTTTACATATAAATATGTCTCTAATAAATGAATTATTTTACTGTCTTTCCTTTAGTAGTCAATGAGAGAATACTTTCCTTACAGATTGTAAGGTTGTAGGTAGGTGGGAGGAAGCAGAGATAATCTTTTGTAATTGGAAAGCATATTTTGATGATAGAAAATTGCTGTTAGAGACCGAAAATAAAACTGTAACAAGCACTTGATGGCACAGTGCATACACTTTCTGCTGCAACACTGAGACTGGTACTTCTAAATGGGTTGTAAAGAGGGCAGTTTAGTGACATCTGTTTGTGGACACGAACTGACTCTGGAAATGCTCTATTGTAACTATAAAAGGCCCACAGTTTGTGCAAAAGAACCACTGTCTTAGTTTTATACAATACATTTAACTGAGAGTACAGAATGCTTTTCTGGTTATCACAGCTCAATTTCAGCATTTACTGAGTATGTGCTAAGTGCCAAGCACTATGCTTGTGGTTACATGTGTTCCTCCCCCCTTTAAGAAAATATATGTATATATATTTACTATTGTATGTAAAACACATTCCTGAACATGAGTTTGAAAGGTGGATGTACCGGCATTTAAGGGATAATCCATTGATCAAGAAATACAAAATATTATGAGTCATTGTTGCCTCAGGTGCTTGGGTAAACTTGGAAAGTTGAGAAATGAGTGGGACCTCAACACTACTGTGTGTATAAGCCTTGATGATCACAGTTCTCAACCCGGCCTGCCATCCACTATTGTTTGATATCCCATTTGGAAATGGTATGCATTTTGAGGTTTGATATGCTGCAATGAGCAGAAAGTAAGCAATTTCCACTTTTCTGATAATTCCAGGCTGCTGATTGAGGTGGTGGCAGACAATAAATAGAGAGGTGATGCAGTATTTACCTGCACAGACTGGGGAACATCCCTAAGCCATTTTGGCTGAAGCTTGCCTGTGTTTCCTTGTGATAGCTCATGGCAGCCAGTGCCACAATTCAATCACCTTGTTTAGTTTAAGAAAGATAGAAAATAAGTTTTGAGATTTCATATAATGCCAGAAAATGAATGTGAAATGAACATAGAGCTCTGCTAGGCTCTTTTCTGTGTGAGGCAAGATTGTAGTTTAGTGTGATGTCTTAAAATGAAAATATTTAGACAAGGGCTGCACTGGATGAGTGCTATATGGCTTTCTTTGCCATATTATTAGTTCATGTCATATATTGGTTTATTGTCCCAGTCTGTTATACTATACTTTGCTAAAGATTCCCCAGAATTGGTGTTAATAAGCAGACTTGATCAAATGGCAGTTTACCTAAAAACAATTATTGCTGAGTGATTTTTGAATAAGTGAATGCAACAGTTGCAAATAGCTCAAGACTACATATAAAGAAAGTGTTAAATGCATAATTTACAGTGAAATTGCTATGAACTTAAAAAGAGATAGTATAGGAAAGAATATTTGGAAAAGCCATCACAGAGAACATAAAACCTGGGTGGTATCAAGAAAGATGGTTGGGACTTGGATTATTGGACATGAAGAAGGCAATCTAACTGAGATAAAGGTACCAAAATGATAGAGAGCATGAATTGTTTGGGGGATATTAAGAAGTACTGTCTTACTAGAAGGGGAAAACAAAGTTTATGTTGGAGAAATGAAATGGGACCTGAAGATAATTTTGAATGTTATGCTGAGAAGCTGAGACTTGGTGTGATGGGCTAATTGTTGATTCTTCAGCAGATTAGCTTATTGGAAAGGAGTGTTTTAGGAAGCATTATATAGTAGAGAATTAATTGTTTGATTTTATTGAGAGCTCCGCGAATAATCTTAACTCTGAACTGAAAGTAGCAAAAATTACAAACATTAAAGGTAATGAATATATCGACATAGCTATAACTGTAAAACAGCTTGTAAATCATTAGTCAGCATATTAAAACAAGTTAATATTGAAATTTTGAATCATGTTCTCATTTCTAATATCATAATTTTCAATTGCAGGTTTAGTACCTCAAAACAAACTCTTATGTGGATTCCAGATTCTTTTTTTTCCAGGTATTTCATATAATTTTTAGTATATTTTTAATACATTTGCTTATTAACCAAAGTATAATAATTTTCCATGTAAGTTAAATTAATATTTTTATTTTTTGAATAAAAAATGTTAACTCTTAGAATTTTTCTTTTGTCTTAGATGACTCACTTATAGTGGTCTTTGACATTTGATAAAGAATTAGGACATTTATTTATATTCACATTTTAAAAACTAACTAGATTATTGTTAATAACTTCTAGTTTGCTGAGTGGAAGAATTTCAACACTTCGAGATGAAACTGGTGCTGTGAGTATAATAATGCTGATATGTTTCTAAATTAGTTCAATTAATATTTATAATGCTTGGTCCTAATATATAGTTACTCTAAGAAGATAGAAAAGTTAATATTTTGACCACTAAATGAAAGTGGCATAGTTTTATTTCTTGACATATATAGTGTTTTTATAATTATAGAAAAGAGCCCTAAACAGGGACTACAATATAGCAATTTAAATATTCATGGTTAGAGAGATTGTAGGATGTGAACTTACATTGGCAATAGGGAAATCAATATGTTAATAATTAAAACTTTAGATGTAAGTATTAAAATATTTTGATATTAGAATGGTAAGAGGTTACAAATTTGTAAAGTCCTATGATTGTTGATTTGGAGAATAACCTTATGGACTTGTACAACAGTGGTATAATAAAGTACTATAAAGTTTCAGTGTAAAAAATTGGTTTATGCACTTAAAGGCAACAGTGATCCATCCATGGTGTTTATTTGCTGTGGTGAAATTTGCAGGTGAAATGAGACAGCAAAGGCAGATACGTCCATATGAGATCTTATCAGTAATAAGATCTCCATAAATTTGTGGTGTTTCTTCAGTTTTTGAGTGGCTCTGATAAACACAAGAGCAAGAATTTATGAAGCTTAGAAGAACTTCATGGATTGTTTTTACATAGTTGATAATACATAAAGAGTTTCCTTATTGGTTTCCATTTCCTTTTCTAATTGACTTACATAAGCTTTAAAAAGTGTTCAATTTTGTGATTAGACCTTTTGTAATTGATTCAAAATATAATGTTGGTATACATTCCCATAAAAAGTTATCAATTATGTATTTCACATTTTTAAGCATTTTGTTTTCCCCTTGTGTATTCTGTGGTGCTGTATTTGTTATTTATTTATTTGAGACAGGATCTTGCTCTGTCTGTCAGGCTGGAGTACAGAGAGGCGATCATAGCTCACTACAGCCTTGAACTCCTAGACTCTAAAGCAATTGTCCTGCCTCAGCCTCCTGAGTAGCTGGGACTGTAGGAGCACACCACCACACCTGGCTAATTTTTAAAATTTTTTTGTTGAGACAGGGTCTCGCTATATCGCCCAGGCTGATCTCTAACTCCTGGCCTCAAATGATCATCCCTCTTTGGTCTCCCAAAGCTCTGGGATTATAGGCGTGAGCCACCTCACCAAACCTGTGTTTGTTATTTCAAAAGAACTTTTTGTTGTTGTTGTTATCCCTACCCAGCCCTCAAGGAAATTGAAATTAATAAAAATGTAAATGTAAAAGTCTTATGAAAATAATATTCTTTTCCAATTTTGACAGCAGTGTGCGGTATTTACTTTTCTTGATTATAACCCTTTGTACATTATAAAAGTACATTGTTGATTTAATGATTCACATATGAATCACAAATTCTATAAGTCACAATCACTATCACCCATAATTAATGATTTGACAATATAAGAAAGTACTATTTATTCATAATATTTTCAAAGTATTTATTAAATTCTAGAATATTTCAGATAAAAATGTTTCCTCGGGTGTCACTTTTACCAAAGATAGCAATAAATAGAAATGAGAAAACTGACTTATTAGATAACATTTCCACTATATATATTAAAATATCAATTTAATAATAACTTTGGGGGGGAGGAAAAACACTGCCACATTAAATGCACAGTTATAACTGCATTCCAATGTTAGAAACATTAAGGTTTAAGAATGGAATCAAGGAAAGATAGTATTTAAATAAGTCAATCTTCGTTCCTTGATAGTGTTACAGATACTAAAGTTAGAAGTTTAATTTATAATTTGAAAATAAAACAGTTCTTCATTTGCAGATATTTATTGATAGGGATCCGGCAGCATTTGCACCCATTTTAAATTTTCTTCGGACAAAAGAACTAGACTTAAGGTAAGAAATGCATTCTTTTCAAAGTAAGTTCTTACTGTGATAGGTATGTGTTTTTATACATTTTATTAAGAAAAAGTTTTTCTTTTCCTACGACTATCTTTCTCAGACTTAAATTCTCACAGAATTCTCTCTTCCTTTGAAGTACCCCAACAGCTTCTTAAACCATTTTCCCTGCCTTCGTTCCTGCATCCTTCTGGTTCATTTTTCACATTGCAACCAAAAATTATCTTCTAAAAATATAAATCTGATCAGGGTACTACTGTGCTTAAAACTTTTATTTATCATGTTATTGGACTAATAGTTAGGATTTTGGACTTGATCTTGTTTCTCTATAATCTGGCCCCTGTTTAATTTCTCTTCAACACTTTCAACCCTTTTTGGTCTCAGCTTTAGCCTGACTTCTTCCAGTGGTCTATACTGTCTACCTAGTGCAGGTATTTATAGTTTCCTATACTGTCACTACCACAGCATTTGTTACTCTTACTCCTTCCTTTTTTAGCAGTCTGTCTTTCATTAGTCTTTAAATTCCCAAAGGGCTAGCATTGTGCTTGATTCATAGTGGGAATTCATTACACGATTTTTTTTGTGGACAAATGAATGACCATCTAAACTATTTCTTTAACTTTGCCATCTTGATTATAGTCTGGATTCCTATCAAGAAGCTCTAATTTGTATTTTATTGGTCTTTTATTTCATGTATTCCCAATAAACTTTCATTAAGGATCTATTAATATATTTTTAGATGTAGTTTGAAAATCCAGTTGTTTATTTTAGCTGTTTCTTTATACTATATGACTTTTGGCTTGTATTTACTGGAAGGTAAGTTTCTCGACAGCAAGATTTTTGTCTGGTTTGTTCCTTGCTGTTGTGTTAAAACACTGCATATAACATGATATTTATTGAATAAATAAAAGAGTTTGTTGGGGCATTTTATATGTTTTTGGGGTCAGGTTGGTTAGAGAGTGAGAAGTACATTGTTACATTATTAACTGTTTATTTCTTGAGTAACATTATTTGACCCATCCCATTTGATTCAAGAAGCCTAAGCTTACTTCTAGTGTCCTTACAACTAATCGACAACCATTTCACCCATGAAAGGCAGAATTAGTTTAAATATCTATTTACTGACTGCTTTTCTTACAGATTACTGCCTTCTCTCACTTAAGGAGGTTTAGCAAATTTAAGTTCTCACAGTGATACCTTCTAAAAGAAGATGGGAAGAAATTAAAAAAACAGAAACACCAAAAAACTGTGTTCTGATCCTGTTCCTTACATAAAATTCTTCTATTGTCCTTATATTTTATTATAATTAGCATATTTATTTGCCTGTCCTCCCCAGGAGACTGGAGCTTCTCAACAACTATTGTGTATTTGTGTCTTGAGCCACCTTGTAATTGCTAGTACTGCTCTACTGTTAATAAAAATAATTTTGAAATAAGATAGTTTTAAACATTCTTATATTAAACCAGTCATAACCAGTTTTACAAAAATAAAAACAATGTAATATTGCAATTGCATGTGTTTAGTAAGGCCAGGGAATATTTTTAAAGTAAGAAGAAATTACAACTGAAACCTAAAATGAACCATTAGCATTGTAAACTCTGAAGCTTCTGTTCTTTTTATTTTCATATTACTTTACTACTGTGTAGTAACATCATCTTCATCTGGATAGCATAGCCCTTCTGAAAACTGTTGTTTTTTTTTTTTTTTTCTTTTTTTTTTTTTTTTTTGAGACAGAGTCTCACTCTGTTGCCCAGGCTAGAGTGCCGTGGCATCAGCCTAGCTCACAGCAACCTCAAACTCCTGGGCTCAAGCGATCCTGCTGCCTCAGCCTCCCGAGTAGCTGGGACTACAGGCATGTGCCACCATGCCCGGCTAATTTTTCTATATATATTTTAGCTGTCCACATACAATTTCTTTCTATTTTTAGTAGAGACGGGGTCTCGCTCTTGCTCAGGCT
>CM052450.1:13611035-13690560 GCA_028533085.1 Varecia variegata | reverse complement strand
ACTACAGGCATGTGCCACCATGCCCGGCTAATTTTTCTATATATATTTTAGCTGTCCACATACAATTTCTTTCTATTTTTAGTAGAGACGGGGTCTCGCTCTTGCTCAGGCTGGTCTCGAACTCCTGAGCTCAAACAATCCGCCCGCCTCGGCCTCCCAGAGTGCTAGGATTACAGGCGTGAGCCACCGCGCCCGGCCTTCCTATTTTCTTTATTCAGCAATATTTATTGTATAACTATTTACATGTATTATATACACTGTGCTAGGCACTGTGTGAGGTATACAAAAGCAGGTCAGAAGTAGATCATGCTTGGAGGGAGCTCACAGTATAATTGAGGAAGTTAAAATATGTATAGAAATAATTGTGATAAAAAATTAAAAGCAATACCATAAATGAGTGATTTCCACTCTATTGTTTGCCTTATCAGATACTTAAAGATAATTTGTACTGGCCCTATAAAGCCCTCATCTCTCTCATTTAGTCATTTCATCTATGTTTGAATGGTTTTTAAGTAGGTAATAAAATATTTTTGTTCACATAAATTTTTATTTAGACTTTTTAAATGATTAAGACTTTTAAAATAAAGAATATTAGGAGAGAAATGAAGTTTTAAAGCCTTATGACTTTGTACTAGTACTTTTCCTAGTACTAGGAGTACCTAATAATACCTGGTACTTTTTCCTTTTGCTTTAGATGATAATATAGGTTTCCATTGTTAGAGAATTTACATCATTTTTTCTTTCAGGGGAGTGAGTATTAATGTTCTCAGGCATGAAGCAGAATTTTATGGAATCACTCCGTTAGGTATGTCATCTTCTCTTAATATTTATTTTATGATTTGATCCTTTGTGTACTAAATTTGCCCAAATGAAATGCGTTTTGTATCACATCCTAGTTTTTGATGGAATAGTTCAGTGCTTAGGTTTTGTGGATTTTCATAGTAAAAAGATGTTGTCAACTCTGACATTTTCCTTTTCTTTCCTTATCCTTTTAACTAGAGAAAATAAAAATGGAGTACTGTTTTTCTGTTTGCATGTACTCTTGACAAGTTTGCTTTGAAATGTTTTTAGTAAGAAGGCTTCTCCTATGTGAAGAATTGGAGCGTTCGTCTTGTGGCAGTGTCCTTTTTCATGGTTACTTGCCTCCACCAGGTATTTCTGCTTTATTTAGTTCATTTTAAAAATTCTTTATCATTAAGCAAATACACACTTTTTGAATAGGAAAAACTATTCCTTAGATATTGAGTTCTTGTCTATAAATCTACTAGAAATGGTAAGAACTTTAATTTTTGCAGAAATTAAGTCATACTGTATATTAAAATAGGGGTTTGGCAAACTTTTTCTGTAAAGAGCCAGATAGATTTTATGAGCCAGAAGATCTCTATGGCAACTACTAAACTCTGCTGTATACACTACAAAAATAAATGGGTGTTACCATATCCACTACAACTTTATTAACATAAATAGCCATTGGGCTGGATTTTTAATAGCCTGTAGTTTGCTGACCCCTATGTTAGAGCTCTAATTGTCAAACTCCTTTTTGTAGAACTGGAGGAGCTCTACAGAGATATGTCAGTGTCACCTCAGCCACACTTCAGTTAGTTAGAAAAGTTCCACCTTTACCTGTTTTACGGTGTGCTTCTTACCAAAATTTCATTTTTAAAAAGGATCCCCTGTCAAATAAAAGATGTTTGAAAGTATGGGGAAATTCGGTTCTACAGCTGTTAAATTAGTACACAGTACTTAACACATAGTAACTAACATAAATGTAAACACTGGCTAACAGATTGAGTGAATTAATGATCTGTTGATTCAGTAACCCAGAGCTAGGTCAAAGTGGAGCATAATATGATAAATCTTAATCTTATATATTATAAATAATACGACAAATACCAGAAATCTGTTGAAAGAATTTTGTTGTATTTTTATTTTTTTATTGTAATTAAATTATTTGCAATAAATTGCTATATTGGAAGATGTACTTGAGCTATAATGAAATTCACAGTTTGTTTGTTGGTTACAATGTGATATTTTTAGTTTTTGGAAGGTGAACTTAGAAACAAATTTGTCATCTTCTCCCCTTTGTAGGTATTCCCAGTCGTAAAATAAACAACACAGCTAGATCTTCTGCTGATTCTAGGAATGGACTAAATTCTACAGAAGGTGAAGCCCGGGGAAATGGTACACAGCCTGTTCTCTCTGGAACTGGAGAAGAGACTGTTAGGCTAGGTAAGCAAGATTACGTACATAGAAACAGAAAATTATGTATGTTTTTAATTCTAGATGATACTAAATAATTACTTTTAAAGATGCAATTTTTGCCTTATCTCTTTTTTATCCAGATTTATCCTGGAAAGTTGCATTTAACATGTAATTTTTATTTAAAATATTATATGATCTTCTGTTTGCTCTGAATCTTTAGAACAGGGATTGACAAACTTTATCTGTTAAGGGCCAGATAGTACGTATCTTATGCTTTGTGGTCCATGTGATCTCTGTTGGAGCAACTCAGCTTTGCCATTTTAGCATTAGCATGTAATTAATGGACAATCCGTAAACAAATGAGCCTGGCTGTGTTCCAGCAAAACTATTAGCCAAAACAGGCAAAAGGCTGGAATTGACCTGTAGACCATAATTTGCCAACCCCTGTTTTAGAATGTAAAATATTTCTTTTCTTTTTCTAAAATCAACAGGATTTCCTGTGGATCCACGAAAGGTGCTAATAGTAGCTGGCCATCACAACTGGATTGTAGCTGCATATGCCCATTTTGCTGTATGTTACAGGTACTGTATAATATTAAATAATAGTGGTTTGCTTTTTATTTTAGGGGGTAGTTTTTTAATAATTGTGATTTTGTATTTATAGATTGAAAAGCTGTTCTTTTAGTCATCAATTTTTTCCCTGCATATTTCACCCACTTCTGTAATACCTGATTAAGACTTAGTTTGCTTTTCATTTTCACAGCTAATTTGGTAAATATTACTGGTAGCCTTAGTGTGTCTTAAATATTTCCCAGACAGTATGAACTGTGTTGTAGTTGAAATGTTATTCCTTCTTGCTTATATCTATCTTCTGAGTCTGTAGTATTAAATGAGTTTAGACAGGATTATTAAAGTGAATCCCATGATTTTCTGTTGCTAACGATTTAGTCTTTTGTATGCTACAGCAGGGGACAGTAAGACTCTACATTGATCATAGCTATTACATTGTTGGGAGTGAGGTGCCAAAGCAGGACAGTTGGAGACACAAGTGGCGTAGTTTAATATCTGTAATGTATGAGACTTCCATGGAAGTAGTTTGGTTTTGCTAATAATTCCTGCATTCTCAGAGACTGAAAAGGAATGAAGAGTTGTGTAAACTGGTGATTTTTTTTTTTTTTTAAATTGGGGAAAGGGCAGGACTCTTGGTTCAAAATCATTATATGCAATGAGAAATGTTGACAGAGAATGGCTTAGAAGCAAGAAAATGGTTGGAATATATTCGCTTAGATTATGATTCCATTTAATTGCTGAAAAATAAAAGATATATATATTTTTTGTCACTATTGAGTTTGGTTAAGGAAAAAATTGCCACAGTAAGTTTAAAAATATTTAAAATATCTTCTAAAATTTACACGCACATTTTAAAGAATTTCAGATGTATTAAAAAAAATCTTAATTTATGAAAGATTTGCCATATCTGGTAAGAGCCTTTCATGTCAGTATTCTCAGGTTTATATTTTCATCGTAGTAATGATTAGGTGTAGATTTTCCATTTTGAGAGTGTTTCATGGATTTTTAATTTTAATTATTAAATAACATGAAAATGATTTTTTGGATGATTTCTTTGGGGGATGACTTAAATGAAACAAGCCTAATTTGGTAAAGGAATTTTTTTAGGAGTATTATTTTGAACTTACCATCTTATGGATCTAAATTGAGAAGAGTTTTAGACTTTTTTTGTTTAAATATTATGTACATATTTTTATTGGTAAGGCATTCCAGAGGAGTTGTGAAATGATTATAAGTGATTGAGGTATAACAGCGTAACTTACCTTTTGTGATTGCACAGCAGTGCTAAAGGTTGCTACTTGCCAGAGACACCCCAGTAGTACACAAAATTTTACTCACTGTGTGACAAATGCAAAAAGCATGATGCAGTTATGTTTTCCATTCTTTTTATTTGCTTTTGACCATGATCTTTCTTGACTTTCACTGAGTGTCAGTGCTGTCAGAGCAGTACACCCATGCATAGTGATGAAAGAAAAGAATTGAGGACATATTGGATTTCCTCAAATATAGTTAAATCATTTAACACACTGGCAATGAAAAAATTTCAAAAGAATGAAAAATATTCAGACTATTTTAACAGTATAATTTTTTTCTACAAGTTGTTTTTCCTCAAGTTTTTAAATCAGTAAGTTTTAAAAACTTTAAAGAATAGTGCACTGAATACCTATATGTTCTTCACCTGGATTCACTAATTTTCTGTATTGTCAGGCTTTATTTTTGTGCCCCTTTTTCTTACTGAGTTTATGACAGTGTTACTTATATTTAAAAAAAGTAGTTATGTAGATTACTGCTCTGTTGGAGCTTATATTCCACTTCAGATGTTTAATCCATGTGGAATTTACTTTTTGCATATAGTGTGAGATTTAAGAATTTATTTTCTCCCAAGTGGGTAATAATGTTCTGACAATTGATTACATAAATCATCCTTTCTCACTGAATTTGAAATCTCCCTTTGTCTTGCTTTAGGTTTATGTAAATATTAATACTTGGATCTGTTTTTAACTCATGTCCTTATGTCATATTTGTTTATTCCCATACAATTTGAGGTATGGTATTTTTATAGGAAGTTTCAAACTCATAGGACATATCCTACTATATTTCTTTGAGGTCTTAATGCAGAAAATAACTATATTCTTTGCACAGCTGTCTTAACGTAGAGTGTTGGTTCATTAGGCAACAGTAAGGAGATGGAGTACTAAAATAATCAGAGCACATTCTTCCTTGTTTTACATATTTTAAATCTTGTATTACTTTTATGGAAAATTATAGAACAAATATGTTTTTTCTTTGTGCTTAATTTAAAAACCGAAGTAAATTTATATATCTTAAATTCTGTAATTGTTATGTTCACTCTTAATAGTCTATTCTGGTTCTTTAACCCTTTTTTGGCATCTTTTTATTTTATAATACCCTAATTGCTGTAGAGAAAAACAACTTAAAAGTATGGTCTATGTAAAAGATGAGACTACATATAGTTTTATTATTTTTGTATTCCTGAATTAATGATCACAAGATCACATCATTCACCTCAGTAAATCACTTCAACATCTCTTCACTGAACACTATCGTGAACCTAGCATATGTCTGCATCCACAGAGCAGCATGTTGTCATTATTCTTGAAGTGCTGGCAGTCCCTGTTTTGTGCCAAGTCTGACAGTCCCTAAAAGCATCTACATTTCATTTTTCAATGTTGTCAAATTTTAGAGTTTATTGGATAATTATTTCCATTTGTTTCTCTTAACACATGAATCCCATCTGGTGGCTGAAGGAGGGTAATTACAGACCTTACAGTGCTTAGAAAAAATTGATATATTTTTTTTTTGTATTGCTGTCTGTATTGCTTTGAAGTTTAAGGAAATCATTAATTATTAAAATTATTAAGAAGGCTGAATTGTCTGTTTTTATGAATTATAGTTGTATTACCTTAGCATACATATTTTAATGTAAATGAAGCTTATGTGTTTTCATTTAGGTCCTTAGGTGACCATCATTTATGAATACTGAAGTTTGATTTTTGCAATGAGTGTGTCCAGTAGTTTGTAAAGGAACACTTTTTTCCTTCATATTCTATTGGTTCTCTTTAGGTAGGACAAAGAGAAGCTATACAGTTTTGTTTGCATCATTTAGTTTAAAATGTTTTGTAATTCATCTCATTTGTTATTATTACACAACTGTTTAGGTTCTAAATGTATGAAGGTTTGCTACATAATCACATAGAAAATGTCTAAAAGACAAATTCAGATAGGGTGGAAAAAATTGTTGATTGACAGGTATTTATCAGAGAAATTAAATATTAAAGAATACATTAGCTTTTACATGTGGATAATCAATAGTCCCATAAAGTTTTGCACTTAGACCTTTAAAAACCAAAGTCCTCGGAGAAGGGTTTTCAAAGCATCACTCATTTGTATCAATGTTCTGAGATACTAGAGTGCATATGGTACACTCCCTTATCTTCGTTTACCTGGATAGACATCACCTGAAGTGCAAAAAGTAATACATTCAGTGTATGTCATTTCACTTAGTAATAACTTAAAAACTGACGAATAACTGAAAGGAATAACAATAATTCTAAAATTCTGATTTTTGTTGATTATTCCTACCCATAGAAAATGACAGTAGCACTTTTTTGTGGAGAAATGTGAAAGATAAAACTATCTTCCATGTTTTTTTTTTATGTTTTTAAAGTTTTTTAAAATTTGGAGGATTTTCCTAAATTATTCTTTGGAGAAATATAGAATGCTAGTCTCTTTTTAAGTGGTTATATGTCCTATGTATGTAAATATAAGATAACTCAAGGATAATATTCTGGCTTTGTAGATGATATATATCAACATTTTATATTTAATAAATAGAAAAGTGGGTGGAGAGCTGTGGTTACTTTTTTTTGGTACATTGATTTGTACTGTGTGCTTAATTGCTGCTGAGTCTACTATATGTCTGTTCTTAACAGAATCAAAGAATCTTCAGGATGGCAACAAGTGTTTACAAGCCCATATTTGGATTGGACTATTGAACGAGTAGCTTTAAATGCAAAAGTGGTCGGAGGTCCACATGGAGACAAAGACAAAATGGTTGCTGTGGCCTCGGAGAGCAGTATCATCTTGTGGAGTATTCAAGATGGAGGCAGTGGAAGCGAAATTGGTAGGATGAATCTTGTTTATGTTGCATTTTGCTGGTATATACGATGTTTTGAAGTTTATAAAAGAGATTGACCTTAAATATGAAAACTAACCTGGCCTATTCATTAGTTGGCTGGAGCTGCCATACCTTTTCCCTAGGGTCCAGTAATAATAGACTACTCAATGTGAGAGGAATGATCTGAAAATGAGGGGGAAAATGGATGTTTTAGAAAAGAGAGAAGTATCTTGTCATCCATTTGCTCCATCTGAAACCTGGCTGGCCTGGAAGACTGTTGCTTTTCCTTAATCCCACTCAGCAGTGGCTGTTTTTCTCTCTACCCCTCTTTACTCCACTTTTGCTCCTTATTGTTGCTGCTTCTAGACCAGAAATTCTCAAACTTTTTGGTCTCGTACTCTTAATGCTCTTAAAGAGTTATTCAGGACCGGAAAGAGTCTTTGTGTAGGTTATTATCTATCAATATTTACCATATTAGAAATTAACATTGAAATTTTGTAAATGTTGATTAAAATAACTATAATCCATTTCATGCTAGCATAACATTTTTAAGGAAAAATAGCTATTTTACAAAAAATTTGTGAGAAGAGTGGCATTGGTTTACAGTTTTGTAAATCTCTTTGTCTTTGAATTCCAATATCTACTTCTGCGTTTATGCTGTTGTGATACATTTTGATTGAGCTATATGAAGAAAATTTGATCTTACACAGATATGTAGTTGGAAAAAACATGTTTTTATAGTCTTTTCAGGTAATTGCGAATATTATTCTTTGATCCTGTATGAAAATTCTGAAATCATATCTGAACTTTTCATACTCTGTTAAATTAAAATCTGTAGCTCTATTTTATACTTTGAATGGATCTTTATCCATTCTTTTTAATATCATGCATCGGTCATTTGGAAAGTCTTGGTTTACTGAGTTATGTAGATCTTCCAAATGTTGATACATTTCGTTGTATAATATGAAAGAAGTCACATTTATTAGTATCATCGCGCATCATGTATCTGAACTCTATGGGTTAGGAAGTTGTACTCGCTGTGACAGATAAAGAGTTTCCCAAAGTGCTAATTTTCACTTGAAACTTTGAATTTTTATCATTGGCAACAAAATATCACTAGTTGCTTTCTTTGAAATAACAGCCTTGCTTTGTTTATTTTTGAGGAAAATGCTGCCACATACCGAAATCTAAATAACTTTAGTTTTTTTTGTTATCATTTCAAATATAAATGATATTCAGTGAACAGAGCAGCTAGTGTAGCTCTCAGGTCCAACATATATGAAGGTGCTTTTCCTTGACACAGCCATGTTACTTAGTCATATAGAATATTAAGAATATAGATTCTCAAAATTAATATTTAGTCAATACAATTTTTTTTTTAAGAGACAGGGTCTCACTCTGTTGCTCATATTGGAGTACAGTGGCATGATCATAGCTCACTACAGCCTCAAACTCCTACGCTCAAGTGATCCTCCTGCCTCAGCCTTCCCAGGAGCTGGTACTACAGCATGTGCCACTGTGCCCAGCTAATTTTAAAAATTTTTTTATAGAGATGGGGTCTTTAGACTATGTTGCCCAGGCTGGTCTTGAACTCTTGGCCTCAAGCGATTCTCCTGCCTTGGCCTTCCAGAATGCTGGGGTTACAGGTGTGCCTAGGTTAATACAAATTTTTACTGCTTCATCGGGGATGTTCAGTTAAGGGATGTTCAGTAAGTTAAACTGCCCTCTTTTTCTTTTCCTGATAGTATGTAGCAGAGAAGGGTTTAATGACCACTAGTAATAAGCCATGAGATTCATAAAAGTTTTCAACACTTTGAATATTTTAGCACTTCTTGTGTTTGTGACCAAGCAGTCCCATAAAAGACCTTTAATGATTAGTTGGTGCTGATACTGAATGAATATAGGTAAAACACCATGTCCAGCCACATCTGTATAGTCATCTGTTTGCAAGACAAAGCACAATTCTGCAGACAAGATGTTGACCCTTTGCCAGATCTTTAATTTGAAGAGTTAGTGTATCATTGAAAAGTAGCAGTGCTATGATTTCTGTGACTGACGCTTTGTGTAACAGGCATTCACACTGTCATTTGTTCATGTTATTAATCTCCCTACAATTGGGTGCACTTCCCTTTTTTATAAGGCTCGGAATCTGTCATTATAATCATTCTCTAGTATAGCCTCTCAATAGTTTTTGCATATCTGCCTTTGCCCTACTTACCTAGAGAAACTCCAACCTTGGCCAACCTCCACCTTTCCATCTGTATGGCTAAATATGGCTGGGAAAAAGGAATACACACTCAAAAAACAATACTTAGTCTCAATTTATGACCTGTATTCTTAAGTGGGTCTTTAAATCTACCCAGCAATCCTACTGTATAATCCTTGTCAGTTCTCTCTGTCAGTGAGTGTTCTGGATGACTACTTTATACTTCTTTATTTCTCCCTAAACTTCCAACACCTTCTCTCTCATTCTCATTGAGAAAGTAAAGAAAATCAGATTTTTCCTAAGTTCCTGTCATCACATCTGTCCATCTGTATATCGGTGCTCATATTCTCTTGTCTTGTTCGTTACTGTGATTAAGTTGTCTCTGCTCTTATCTAGGGCCAAATTCTCTAATTTAAACTCGATCCTATTTTCTCTCACCTTCTCAGGGACATTGCTCCAGTAGTTATTCCCCCTCTTTCCTGCATTATCAAAATTTCCCTCTTCATTAGATCATTTTCAGCAGCTTTCAGTAATGCTATATTTCTGTCTTAAAACAAAAACTACCCTACATTGTCTTCCAGTGTGCTCCATTTTTTTTTGCTTCTCTGGTTTTTATTTTTATTTTTTTTTAAAGAGATGGAGTCTCACTCTGTTGCTCAGGCTGAAGTGCAGTGGTGGTATCATAGCTCACTGCAGCCTCCAACTCCTGAGCTCAAGAGATCCTTCTGGCTCAGCATTCCAAGTAGCTGGGACTACAGGCACGCGCCTTTATTCCCAGCCAATTTTTAAATTTTTTGAGAGATCGGGTCTCACTATGTTGGTCTCGAACTCCTGGCCTCAAGCGATCCTCCCATCTTGGCCTCCCAGAATACTGGGGGTATAGGCATGAGCCACTGCTCCTGGCCTTTTTGCTTCTGTTAAAACAAGAGTGCCTCAATCCATTTAATGTATAACAAAATATAGGCCGTGGGAGTTTATGAACAACAGAAATTTATTTCTCACAGTTCTGGAGGCTGGGAAGTCCAAGATCAAGACACTGGTAAAGAAAAAGTAGTTACCTCATCTTACTGTTTCTGTTCTGTTCTCTCTTGAACTTGCTAAGTTGTGCTTTTCCCCCCAACCACTACTGTTGTTAGTGTTGTGCATGATCTCCACTCTGCTAAATTCCATGATCAATTCCTAGTCTTTATCTTACTAGAGCTGTCCTCTGATACATTTAATATCGTTTGATTACTCCTTTCCCTTTGAAGACTTTCTTCTTTTGGCTCCCAGGACACTTATTGTACTGATTTTCATCCTAGCTCTCTGTTTCTTCTTAGTTCCTTTTGGTATTTCGTCCGTCCTTATTTACCTGACTTAAAAATATTGGAGTGCCTCAGGGCTCAGTCCTTGGACTCCATCTTTCCTCTATATTTATTCTATTGGTGATCTCATATATGCTAATGGCTTTTTGAATGCTTTCTATGTGCTGTTGACTTTCATGTTTACATATCTAATCTGGACCTTTCTTCTGAACTCCTGAATCATATATCTGTGTCAGGGGTCTGCAGGACCTCTCCTAGGTTCAGTGATTTGCTAGGAGGACTCGCAGGACTCAGCACATAGAGGTACTTACAGCTACGATTTATTACAAGGAAACCATCCAAAACAAAATCAGCAAAGAGAAAAGATGCATGGGTCAAAGTCCAGAGAAAAACAGGATCAAACTTCTGAGAGTTTTCTTCTAGTTGAGTCTCACATGATGTGTTTAATTCCTTCAGCAACAAATTGTGACAATACTTGTGAAATGTCTGCCAGCAAAGCTCATTAGAAATTTGGTTTTCAAAGTTATTACTACAGGCTAGTCATGTAGGCACCCTCTGCCTAGTATGTACCAGGATTCCAGATTCCCAGAGGGGGAAAGCAAGTCTTCAACACAAACCACATTGTTTATACAATTTATTTAGGCTTTTTGTCACCATAGATTAGATTTCCTTTGCCTAGAATTTCATGAGTGGAATTGAATCATATGTATTCTTTTATGTATGGCCTCTTTTATTCAACATTATGCTTTTGAGATTCATCCATGTTGTTGCATGTATTAGTGGGATATTCTTTTTTATTGCTTAGTAGTATTTCATTGAATCAATATGCCAGAATTTGTTTATCCATTAACCTGTTTAACCATGTCCATAACCAATGGACATTTGGTTTATTTCCAGTTTGGAGATTTTATGAATAAAGTTGCAGTTAACATTCAAGTAGAAGTCTTTCTGTGGACATATGTTTTTTTAAGGTAAATACCTAGGAGAGGAATTTTCTGAGTCATATGGAAAGTATGTGTTTAGGTTATGAGAAACTGCCAGACTGTTTTCCAAAGTGGTTGTACCTTTTTACATTTTTGCTAGCAATATATGAGAGTTCCAGTTGTTCTGTATTCTTACCGTCACTTTGTATTCTTTTTATTTTGAGCCATTCTTGTAGATTTTAATAGTGTGATGATTTTAATGGTGATTTACCTGATGACTGATGATATTGAGCATCTTTTCATGTGCTTAATGACCATTTGCATATTTTGTTTAGAGAAGTGTCTATTTAAATCATTTGTCCCCCTTTTCTATGAGGTTGTTATCCTATTATTGATTTGTAAGTATTCTTTATATATTCTAGATTATTGGTTCACAGCCAGTGATAATGTTGTCCACCAGGGGACATTTGGGAATGTCTAGAGACATTTTTGGTTGACACACTGAGGAAGGCCTGCACCTGCCCACCTTCCCTTTTCCTCTATTCATCTGTACCTCCCTCCCTCCGTCCCTCCCCCTTTCGAGACTGTTATGTGTTAGACCACTTCATATGGCGTAGAGGTCACCGAAGCCCTGGGTTTTTATTTCAGTTTCTTTTTTCTCCATTCTTCAGTTCAGATAAATTTTATTGGTCTACCTTTAATGGCTTTTACCCTTTTTCTGCAGTTTTCAATCTGCAGTTAAACCTGTGTAGTGAATTTTCATTTGAAATGTTGGGCTTTTCAGCTGTAGACTTGCTTTTGGATCCATTTTATAGTTTGTTTTCTCTGCTGAGATTTCTTGTGTTCTTTATGTTCACATTTTATTATGCCTAATAGCTGTTCAATTTATTAAAGTTTTTGTCTGCTAATTCAATGTCTGGGTCATCTCAAGTATTTATTCTGGATCACATTTTCCTACTTCTTCACATGTCTAGAAAGTTTAATTGTATGCTGGGTATGTGCGTGATACATTATATAGATAGCGTGGATTATGTTACCTTCCTAAAAAGTTGTGAGTTTAGTTCTGGCAGCAATTAAATTACTGAAGGATCTTTTTGATCCTGTTAGGCTTGTTGTTATGCTTTGTTAGGGGTAGGTAGCCTCTTCCAGTTTTATTTTTAATTTTAGCATGGCTCCTTTTCAAGGATGTGGTCCTTATTCCTAAAATGTTGCCTTTCTGTAGTCTTAACTGAATGCCTGAAGTGCTCAGCAAGGGCTCTCCACTTGGTTTGAGCTGGAACTACCCCATTTACCCACATAAGAACTCTGGTTTCTCTTGTTAGCTCTCAGTTCTAGCAGCCTTTCTTCCTTGGAGATTCCTACCCTGCCCAGGTGTCTTTTGGCCTTAGCCAAGGCGTCTTACGAAGACAGACCCCTATGCAAGTTTTGTGACAACCCCCTCCGTCCCACCGCCATCCCCGCTCTGGCATAGTTCCCTTCTTTCTTGCACCTTACCTACAAATTCTAGCCTCAAGTTCTCTATCTGCTTAGTTCAGGGAAATGATCAGTATTTACTTGGGTTTCATCTCCCTGTGCTGTGACAGAAAGTACCCTTAAACAGAAAGCCAGGGTGAATGTTGGGCTTATCACTGTTTCCCATCTCTCAAGTCCTCTGCTACCTGTTGTCCACTACATTAAAACATTGCCTCCTGTATTTTGTTCCTTTTTTTATTGTTGTTTTAAATTGGGGAATAATCCGATACCATTTATTCCATTATGGTTGGCAGCAGAAGTCCTCCCTGACAACTGTAGGAAAAAAAATTTAAGATTTTTGACATTACAATACACCAGTAATTATACAGAAAGGAAACCAGTTGTGATTTTTTTTTTTCCTTTTTCAAGTTGCTATTTGTAACATACCAATAAGTGAAGGAGATTTTATTCCTTACTTTGTTTATGTGATAGGTAGCTTATGTGATAGGTAGCTGTGTTATGAGATGGTACAATAGTAATTTGTTCACTCCCTGTAGATGAAACCATTTGTTGTTACAAATGTTTTTCAGAACTTGACAATACCATCCAAAGAAAATTGTTAGAGCTAAGTGTATCCATGATAGAGCTCTCCCAGAGGCTGAACTCCCTTCATTATAACTTACATAAGACATGGTTACTAGATTGCTGCTATAAGCCATTTTTTACTGTGAGAGGGCCCCTTAAGACAGGAACTTGTCATTACTTATATTGTTGCCTTCCCTGTGGATAGTGGTCAGGATTGTTGAGCCTAAGCAGGAGTGGCACTTTAAATTTCGTGAGACCATTCAGAGTGTCTTTCTTGATTTCCCAGAACCTTATCCTTCTCGAGAGTAATCATTGTTAGTTGATTTTCCTGTTTTCATTTCTGCCTTTCATGTAACCCATAATACTGAATATAGTTGGCTTCACATGTTCTCTAAAATTGTCATCAAAATTAAAGTAATATTATGTAAGAATCCCTAAAATTATACGCAGCAAAATGGAGACTTTCTGCTTTGAAATGGCAGGTTTATTTCTTAATTCTGGGCAAAGGGCTTAGCTTTTTTTGTATGTTGTGTTTTGTTTTGCTCTGGCTTTTTTGTTGACAGGTTGCACTGAGATGGTATATGTCGTGTGTGTGTTTATATAAATATGTATTTGTACATACAATTAAAACATATACATAGAAGACATTCCTAACAATACTTACCAGGTCTTTTGTTTCTGATTCCTTTTGTCCAGTGTATGTCATTTCTCTTCCTGCTACATGCCTGAATTTTTCAGGATTGATTAAAAATTTTCAAGGTGGTGTTTATTGTCACTAGAGTTGTATAAAGTACAGTTCTGAACAATAGGAATAACTAGCAGTGCTGTAAGGTCAAAGAAATCAGTAATCTTTTCTGGCTTATGCTTTTAAAGCATGTTATAATTGCATTTCATTGGTTTGTTTTTCCCATGAGTTCATCAAGGTCTTATGCATCTTTATTTTTCTTCCCTAAATGCTGAGAAAATTGTTCATATTGGCACAGGTACTTTTTTGTTTGTTTGTTTTTACAGATACTTTAAAAAAATAAACTGATACTTAAAACAGGTAAAGGTCTGCATCAAACAATATTTTATAGGTAAGGCTTATTTTTCAGCATTAGATAAAAAGATATGTCCTATAAGATGTTTTTCAAATAACTAAAATAAGACTATTTAAGTGCCAAAATTGGAATATGACATTTTTAAGCTGAAAGTGATTATTGAGGCATTTAGCTTAGACCCCATTTTGTAGTTAAGTAAGAACCAAAAAGGTGGCAAAGAAATGTACCCTCAGAGCCAGGATTCCGATCCAAATTCTCCTGCTAAAGAGAGACAACTATATAGGGCCATAAATGCCACCAAGGTGAGCCTAGCATTCTCTGTTTAGGCATTCTTGGGTCTCTTGCTATTAATGTGGGATATTTGCTCCTTACGTCCTTCGTCACCTACACTTACTTTTTCTTCTCAGATTCCCCATTTCCAACCCCCCAATTTGATGAACTCTTATTAACCTTTTTAAAAACCCAACTCAGATGTCTTCTTTTCTAAGATACATTCTCAAACCCTTTTATCTACCCCCTTCACGCCTCTGGATATTACTGTACCCTGTACATCCTTCTGTTACTATTCTACCATATTATAATTGGCTGCGATTTTTTTCTCTACAAAGTGGTAAATTCTTAGTAACATCTTCCTGTGTTTTTTAATCTCAAGGCCTAATGTAGTGTCTTTTGGATTGACTAAGTTGAGATCCCAATGCTGGGAAACACAGGGTTTAAAATAAGCTCTAAATATAAGGCCTGAGTGTATATTTTGAGTAGAGTGTAACTTATTGCTGCTTCCTCCCCTCCCCCATTTTGCTTATTTCAAGACTTTTAGACAAATTCTAGATAGTTGACGTTGCCAATTCTGTGTCTTCAGATCAGTAGTTTGGAAATATTGGGTCCATGAGCAAGCAGCATCTAATTCTCCTATGGATTTTATAAAAATACAGTGGGTTTTCTAATTTAGTGGGCCGGGCGTGGATCCCAGGATCCTTTTTTGTTTTATTTTATTTACATTAAATCTACTAGGTTATTTTGATGATCCATTAAGATTAGGAAAAACATCTTTAGATAACAAGGTGTTATGGGGCAGACACTTCTTTGCTTTGAGAGTTCTGTCCTCTGCTTAAGAGTTTCTTATTTCTGGTACCCAATGAGTCTACTAGCACATTTAATTTGTACTAATGAGAATAGGTTTAAATTAGTCACCTTTAAGATGTTTTTAATCCAGGTTTTGATTGATTCTAAAGATGGTGACCAATTAACCTCTTTATTTTTTATTGTCATTTAAGGAGTGTTCAGCCTTGGTGTTCCTGTAGATGCTCTCTTCTTTATTGGTAACCAGCTGGTGGCTACGAGTCATACAGGGAAAGTGGGAGTGTGGAATGCTGTCACTCAGCACTGGCAGGTTAGTTTTAACTAAAGCATATTATAGAAGTGGAAATATTTCTGAAACTTATGCTGAATGTGCATCTGTTTTATTCTTGTAGAATTCATATTGTGTATGTTTTAAATTATATAGAATATTGAATATATTTAGTGGTAAATTTGTTTCTAGATAGAAATTTTTGTTTGTTTGTTTTGTTTTTGAGACAATCTCACTCTGTTGCCTGGGTAAGTGCTGTGGCGTCTGCCTAGCTCACAGCAACCTCAAACTCCTGGGCTCAAGCAATCCTCCTGCCTCAGCCTCCTCAGCAGCTGGGACTATAGGCACATGCCACCATGCCCCGCTTATTTTTTCTATTTTTAGTAGAGACACAGTCTCACTCTTGGTCAGGCTGGTGTCGAACTCCTAAGCTCAAGCGATCCTCCTGCCTCAGCCTCCCAGAGTGCTAGGATTACAGGTGTGAGCCACTTCACCCGGCCTGTTTCTAGATAGAAATTTGACTATGTTTTTAAGAAGTTTAAATTACTTTGGAAAATAAGTGAGTTTTTAAACTGTGGTTTGGAATTTCTTCATTTCCTTAAAATGTTTTAAGTTCCATGCTTTGGACATGGTAGCCCAAGGCAAACTTTATTTCCTGAGTGGAAGCACAGGTCTCTGTGAAAATATATAATGTGTTAGAGAAGATAGCAAGCTAAATGTTCTCAAGTACTTGAGAGGAATAAGAAGGAGATAAGACATTTAAAAAGGTTAATACCTGATTCTGAAGGAAAGAGGAAAATTTAAGTACTTTAAGCAGGAAGTGACATGTTTTAGAAAGATAACAGTGTAAACTAAAATGAAAGGCGGACTGGAGATCAGGGGAGAATCTTCCACAGTAATCCAGTGAAAGAAAGAGCACTTCAACTTATGATGGTGGTAGAGATGACAAAGATGAGCCTACTTGAAAAACATTTTGTAGACCTTCCTAAAATGACAGGACTGGTATCTGATTGATGTGGAAAATTTAAGAAAGATGTATTTCTAGTTTTGGGTTTCTGGTTTTGACAATCGTGTGGCTAGTATTGAATTGATATGGAACATAGGAAGAAAGCAGATATGCTGGTGGGTAAGGTGAGGAATAATTTGATTATTTACTCTGAGTTTGCTATGGGCGTCCACGTGCAGATGTTCAGTATATAGTTGGGAGTACTCCTTTGGAATTTAGGGAAGAAGAAAGGACTAGAAATAAATACTTGGAGTTCACAGTACTTCCGTGATAATTTTAAAAATTGATAAGATTTTTCATTGAGTGTATGTATAGAAAGAAAGAAAAGCCAAAATTAAAACTCTGGGGAAACATTAGCATTTTAGGGCAACATCAGTGACTCAGAGCCAAGGGAATACATGTGATATGATTGAAAAATGACATTGGTTTTGGCAGTAGGATATCTTTTGAAAATGTATGTTAGATTTTGGTGGGGGAACACTAGATTGCAGGAACTGAGGAATTAAAAGATCAGAGATTAGAGACAGCAAAGTCAGAGTTATCTTTCAAGAAGTTTGCTGGTGAAGGAAAGCAGAGAACCAAAGTGATAGCTTAAGGATCAAGGCTAGATTGAAGAAAAGATAGGTGCTTTATTTTATTTTTTTCTCTAGGGTAGGAGAGGCTTGAGCATGCTTGTAGCTAGAGATCTAGAGCACAGCTAGAGAGGTTGGTTCAGCAAAGAGGAGAGACACTCCTTTCTCTGTGACAAAAGGGTGAGGAAAGAGTAAAGAGAAAGTCACTGGAAGTATGTGTACCAAGGATTGTGGAGATTATAAATCATACATTTGCAGTGCACCTGGATGATAGAGTTATTTGAGTTTCTCCAGTAGTGCTCAGTACTGGGAACAGGAGCAAGAAAAAAGAAAACAAGAGTATTAGTCTGATTTAGGACTGGAGTTTTAATAAATGGGTATGACATACCAAGGGATGAGAAAATACTAATATCAAGATGGCAGGTAGGTGAAATTGTGAGATCAAGAACTGGTGGCGAGGAAGTGCCAGGTAGGCAGGGAAGGATATAGGATGTCAAAGGACTAGCGGGAAGTTAAAGCAGATTGATGACTTACTAGGAATGAGAATTGTTGGAAAGATAGGAGGTTATGATCAAAGATTTAACTTAATATTTTAGAGTTGGAGCAGCATTCTCAGTGATAGAACCAGTTTAAATCACCTGCTGAACTGCCTTAAAGATGAAAGTAATTGAAATAGGTGTTGGGGATACTATTATGGACATTTAGGTACCAGCATGGTAGTAGAGAATAGGCTAAAAGTAAACTGTGGTCCAGGTGCCAAGATCCTCAGCAGAGTGATAGGCTGATCTGAAAGTGACAGTCGGGGCAGAGATCTGGTAACTGAATAGCATGATTGAGTCAAGGTTGTGATTAGGTTTCATTTTCGATGAAGATGGAGGACATGTTTGTGGAAAAAAAATGCTAGCTACAGTGGGCCTTCTATATAGGCACAGCAAAAGGCTTTATCATGGTTATCAGCATAAAAATAATGGTCTAAGGAATGTGGGAAAGACTGATCAAGGTGGATCTAAAAGTTTATATAGAGGGATGTTGATAAGAAGGATTCTTTAGCTATTGATATTTCTATAAAGAGGAATATGAATTTTAATCTCAAGTGGGTTACTTTTCCAGTTACCTTAAGTCTAAGCTTTTAGTGGCTGGTAGAAACTATATTATCTGTGCCATAAAACTATTAGCTTATATTTGGGTTCCTAAAGGAACATCCTTCTTTATTACCTTTTTTTGTTTTTTACTAACATTTTCAAAACTACATATAAAAGTTTTAATGTCTTTGAGGTCCTGAAAACTGTACTGGTGTCCTCAAAGTGGATACTAATTCTTAAGCTTCTGGTCCCTTATATAACCCGATGCTTCTTGCTTGGTATGTGATGAATTGAAAACTGTATCTGACAAAGTAGATTTGTTACATTTCAGGAAGACCTTGGGAAAGTTGAGCATTCATGCAGCAAACAAGCCTTATAACTCAGCTAGATGAATTTCTTTGTAGTGAAGTGCAGAGATAGCATGTAATGAAATTTCAGCATCTGATCTGTAAATCTCAACAGACAATTCTGACCTGAAGCCGACTCCTTTGACTGCTCTGTCACTAGCTGAGTAGGTTCTGGTTTGCCTTTAGCAACAGTTCTGTCAAGTGCATAACACAGAAAGTACACAGGACATCCCTTGTAGTTCTTTCTGTAGTTATATAATCAAGATTGATTTGAAGTATTTGAGTCAGATGAACCATCAAACAGATTGTGCACGTGGTGTGTGTGTGTAAGCCTAAAAGCCATTGTGAAATCATCAGGATAACGTCAATAAAATATTAAGGAAAATTCTGTAAAAAAATTTTATCTGATTTGGTAAGGAAAAAAAATTGTAAAGAAATGTCAGTTTCTTATTTTGTGTTTTATCCCCCCAGCACATATATATATAAAATTATGTCTCAAAATAAGATTAATAATAAGGAATTAATTGGTGTTATCAAATAAGTAGCTTAGGCCAAGCTACACAGAATAGCAACTTGTAGGCATTATTTCTCAAGTTCCAGTTTAAATTTAGACTTATGTTGGAAACATAGATTATGCCTGTTTCGTTCTCCTATCAAAGCATAGAGACAGTTTTGAAAGTTAGTCTTGGAAGGTCATTATATACTTCCTAAAGGATCGGAGAACCCTGTGTTCATTCTGAGAAATAGAGATCTTCAGCCAAAGTACTATCTGAGTGTCAGCCTATATACTCTAAGTGTACAATGCAGACTGAGTTTGAGGAAGAAGTATTGATTCTGGGAACAAGGTTTCAGAGTGAATTTTTATGGACTAGGCTGGACAAGAATTGGGGAGGCTCATTTGATTTAGCTTCTCTCTTTCTTGGTGTGTGACATCTGTAGCACTGATGTCACAAGCAGGCCTTTTTTGGGGGTGGGGGTGGGTAATAAGTTTATTTACAAACCGCTGCTTGTTAGGAATAGGAATAAGACAGGCATTGGAATCCTGGGCCCACAATTTGTTAGGGAGGGAAAGGATTGACTTAGGTATTTATTATGTACTGACCACTGTCCTAAGTATGTTATATTTGCTTGCTTAGAATTTATAGCAAGATAGTTGAATTAGCTAACAGCCCCTCTCTGCTACTGAGGTAGACATACTAGATACAAATATTAAAACAATATATATTGCTTATATTATTAATGATTTATATATACTTGCATACCATGTGTCAAAGTAAAGGCTATAGGGATTTTAGCGAAAACAGGAGGCATGGCTTCATGGAATGGTGGTGACTGAGCCTCATGTAAAAATACAGAGTTTTAAAGGTCTGCCTCAGTCCCTGGGAAGAAGACTGGGAAAATTTTGCCCAATAATCTTGGAACAGGAAAGTTTGACATGTGATTGGGGAATGGAAACCACCCATGAGAAACTGAAACCAGTATATTCAAATTAGTACAAATAGGTGAACTGAAGCATAAAGACATGCCTTTGTTGTATGGGAACTCCAATTTGAGAGACTGATCTAGGACCATTTACATTTCTAGATGCAGATGTGAAACCAAATACAACATTTTCACAAGAGAGGGCACCCAGGTGTCCCACAGAAGAAATAATTTCTACTAAAAGTGAGCTTATAACCCCCTAAAACTTGTAAACCTCACATGGAAGCAAATAAGGGAAAGTCATCAAATGCAAAAAATTTATAATCCAAAAAAACAGAAAATAATGGAACAATTAGAAAGCTACTAGAGAAGGAATACATTATAATGAAGAAATAGGACTAGTCAGAAAATGGAGGAAAATGAAATACTAGAAATTAAAAGGTCATTGAAAATTAAAAACAGAAAAATTCTTACGGGTAAAATAGAAGCACAACTAAAAGACAGTTAATGAATTGACAGACACATCTGAGAAAGGCATTCATGATAAATCAAGAGAATGATACAGAAAACATGAAAAAGAAAGAAAAAAATGAGAAAGCATTTCAGAAAGGAATAGAGATTGGAAGGGCCATACTGGAAAAGATAACTGCTAATAATTTTGGAGAAATGAAAAAAGACAAGAATCTATTGGTTAAAGAAATGTGCCAAGTTCCAACAGGCTAAACATTTACATTGTGGTATAATAAAAGATAAAAATATAATAAAAGTGTTCACAGAGTAATGACAGGTTGCCTAGAATTATACATAAAGCAGATTCCTCATCACCAATAGTAGAAGCCAGAAGACAATGGACTATTCTCAGAATGGTAGGGAAAGTAACTTTCAACCTAGGATTTTATACACAGCAAAACTATCATTCAAACATGAATGAGAAAGATATTTTCAGATAATACTGAGTTTGTCACTCATAACCCCCAGTGACAGGACTACTAAAGAAATGTCCTTTGACAAAAAGGATATTTATACTTGAAGGGGAAGAAGTGTAATGCATTAAGCAATGTTTAGGAAAGAAATTGGTAAACATGTTGGTAAATTTAAATAAGTGATTATTCAAAAAGTAATGGATGAAGGTTAAAACATATTGTAAGAAATAATGATTTTACAGGTATAGAGATTGTGGTTAAAAGCTTTTAGTAGGGGCCTTGTATTTGGGAAGATAGACTGATATTTTAAAATTGTGAATCATTTAAATTTACACCTAGAAATTAATAGTAATCATTGTATGCTGCCAGGGGAGAGAAAAAAAATCCACTTCCATCTTATATTTGTGACCACATGACTGAACCATTATGTACTAATCAGTACGGTTTCTCAGGTTCTTGACATGAAGTTGTTGAGATGACAGAGATCACACAATGGCTGCTTCCTTGCATGTGCTAGGAGAGAAGAACTCAGCAGTACTGACTCTTCTGCAACCTTACTTATTCTCTACTTTCTCTGTTCTTTCTGTACTAAGGTGTAGACATGGAAAGAAAAGCCAGGTCATAGTTAAGGGTTGCAGAAAAAGAGCGGTAGGAAAGCTCTAATCCTAAAACCCATCCTTCCAGAGAACAAATGGTAAAAATGTTTGTCTTAGATATGCCTCGGGAAGCTCTAGGCTGCTGCTAGTCTTTCATTGAAAAAATGGATCCAAAGGGAGAGGAATCTCATGGCCTTATCTGTCACCATCTTCCTGCTGTGAAGATTCTGGGGTAGGAGTTTGAAGCTCTTTACCTTAGTGCTGGAGCTAAAAAGATCCATCTAACTGGAGTGAGAAAATTGGTTAGTGGTATGTAAAACAGTCTTCCCTCCACTCTTTAGACATCTTATACCACTGACAAGTTCTTAATGTTCATCTGACACAAAATGTGTTGACATTGGCTCTTATTAGAAGCTTGACCTGAGGTTAGGGCACGATGATTGGGTTCTTTGCAGAGATATTTCCAGTGTAACTCTTAACTGTGTGACACATGCAGAAATTAGGGTCATATATATGAAGAGCTTAGAGGAATCAATTTCCAAGTTTTAGCTCTTTTTGTTTGGTTTTTAATTAGAATGGGCCTAGATTCTATGCTTTTTTACTTGCTTTTCTGTCAGACATTCCCTTTCCCCTTCCCCTACCTAAATCACAGTTGACTTCAGTTTTCAACCTTCACTTCCTCTCTGAACCCTTCCCTGATCTTTGCACTTCTCCCACCAGCAACGAGGTGGCAATCCTTCTCCCCTCTTCTATGATTGTATTGCATACTTTATTTTAGGTCTGTCACACTATAATTGGCTTTTTTCTTTCTCACAAGTTTACAAGCTTCTAGAGAGCAAAAGTGGTATCTCACATCCCTTACCTTCAGTCCAGTACGTGTTCTCTTGGATAATATTTGGTATATAAAAAGTACTTACATGTTAAGCAGATAATGTGTAGATTTTAACTTTTCTAATGAAATCCAACCAAATACAGTGTGTGAAAAACAAAAGTCCTTTAACATTTTTAACTTTTAAATTTTTGGAAATCAAGTATGAAAAACTTGATGTCTAATATTTCATTTAAATGTCACCTATGAAGAAATTTTACATGCGTTTCTGGCCTGACTATAAATAGGGAAAATTCATTTTGATCTCACTTATTGCCACTCTTTTAGAAAAAGTGGTTTTGTTTGTTTTTTTATTTTGTTTTGTAATGAAACTCATGCCCTTTGCTTTTTCTGTTAGCACAAATATAGGAAGTTATTAATTTGTAAACTAAATTGATTTGCCAGGACAAATATTTTTTATTCCAGTACTTAAAAAAAAAAACATGCATATGAATGAGACTTTGCCTTGCCATTTCCTAGAAAACAGATAAAAACCTTTAATAAGGAGAATGAAAATAAGGAATACTACTTTTTCAAAGAAATTATAATAAATTATCAGGGGAGCAAGTACTGTCTGGAAATCAGTTGCTTTGTTTACTAGTTCTAATTCTATGCCTTTTACATATGTGACTTTGGGCAGGCCATTTAATCTCTTGTATGAGAAAGAGAAGGGAGAAAAAGGGACCTGGTCAGGCTTGGCCTTCCAGTTCCAATGGGCTATGATCTAGTGATCATGTGCAGAAAAAGGAGATAATCCATCTAAATTGAGAAAGGAAAGTGCTGCTATGGGAAATATAATTTAAAAATCTTTAAAAGCAACTATATTGGTGGTTCTTCAGAGTTCCCTGTGGCATGTGTGTGTGTTGCCTGCACCCAAAGAAAGTTTATTTTCTAAGCCCTACTAAAATTGGATGTTGGTTGCCTTTTTATCAAAACATTAACGTTTTGAGGACATTGAACAGAAAATAGAAATTATAATTACTATCTAACATCTAATAATAATCTCACTACATCAGGTTCAAGATGTTGTTCCTATAACTAGTTACGACACTGCTGGGTCATTCCTTCTGCTGGGATGTAACAATGGATCAATATATTACATAGGTGAGTGTACAGACACTTAAAATGTTCCTATTTAATAAAGTTTTTTAAATGAGAACAAAACATTATCGTTTTAAATAGATGCACTATTTATTTTAATGCTATTTGAAATTTTTTATTTTTTAGATATGCAGAAGTTCCCCCTGCGAATGAAAGATAATGATCTTCTTGTAACTGAACTTTATCATGATCCTTCAAATGACGCTATTACTGCTCTGAGTGTTTACCTCACACCCAAAACAAGTTAGTACATGGCCAATTGTTACAAATTCTTGAAGTGTTTTTGAGAGCATGTTTTTATTCATTAGTTTATTATGCAACTAGGTAAAACTAATCTGGGCCTTTCTTTTTGAGAACTGTACTGCTAAGAATTTCATCTCTACTAGTCTAAAATTTATGTTTGGTTTTATGCTGAAGTTAAGTATGACCAACTAGTTGACGAACAATGCAAGGTGGGAAATTAGAACTTTTTTTCTGAATTATATTTGTTATGTTATATTACAATATTAAATGAAGGTGAAAATTTTTTTCTGCGTAACTTTTTATTTTTTTAACCAAAAAAAAAAAAACACTGTTAGACTAAAACTTTGTATTGGAGAATAAGCTTATTTTCTAAACTTCAATTATGGAAAAAAGGTATTTTATAATTTACATTGCCTTTCAGAGGCCGTTGCAATAAAATTAACAGACCAGTTTTGTAAATTATTAAGGATTTTTGCATTCTAGAGTAAAAGATAAATATATATGGGAAATTTAAAATTTGTCTATAATGAAAAGAATTGTAAGAAGTATTAACATATCTAGTACTAATACTAATAGGTTTGAATGTGTTATACAAGATCATCATTTTATTGAATTTATTAAAGGAAACCATAATATTTAGTATGAAAGACATATTCTAGATTATACCAATGAATTTTGATTGAAATCATAGTGGGGCATAAACTGTATTGCTCTAGAATCAGGGGACAGTAAACTACACTTGCAGGACAATCTAGCTGTTTTTGTTAATAGTTTTACCTGCTCTCTGTGGCTGCTTTTGTGCCACAGTGACAGAGTTGAGAGATTGTGGCAGAGACGGTGCAGCATGCACAGTTTAAGTTGTTTGCTATCTGGCCCTTTATGAAAGTTTGCTGACCCCTGCTTTAGAATGAGATATGGGTTTTTTGTTTGTTTGTTTGTTTTATAATCTAATTAAAAAGTGGGGATAAAATTGGGAAAGTTTTATAAATCAAAGCACTTCTGTGGTGGCAGGAGGACTTTTAAGGCATAAAAATGAGGTCATCTTTCAGGTTATAGGAAATGTTTTCGATGGCATGTTCTTTTTCCTTTAATTCCAGTATTTTGAGGTGAATCAGTAAAGCTAGAACAGTTAGTAAAGCTAAGAGGTTCTCTATCTGTGAAACTTTTTAAGAATATAGGTCACTGAGCTCCATCTATCTTTAACTTTGTGATGGAGTCTGGGGACTTGTTTAAAAAAAAGCCACAGCTGAACCTTACATGATTAGAAGAGCAACAGGTTAAGTGTGGTATAAGCAATATAATGGGTATGTTTATTCCATAGTTCAGTGTTTTGAAACTATAAAATAGTATATAATAATACTTGATTATTTCAGGATGATTCAGTATTGTTACAAAAATAAAACATAATTCTAGGCTAGAAGTAACATGAAATATTGCTTTCGGAGTACTATCTTGTTTCAGTCATATTTTTGACCTGGCAGATACACTAATTCTTTAAACATATGTTGTGTACCTATTATGTGTCAGGCACTCTGTGAAATGACAGATAAGAAGATGATGATTCAGTCTCTGTCAATAAGGAATAGAGGTAAATTGATATGGAAATAAGTACAGGATTAGTGTGTTGTAAGTGAACCTAATACATAATACAAGGGAGGAGGTGAGTAGTTCTTTCTTGGAGTGAAGGTTAGGAAAAGATTTATAAAGGAAATAATTTTAAGATGGCCACAGAAGTCTTAAAGATTTCTTTATGGACCTGGATTTTGGGCTGATACAAGCACTGAATGCAGCCCTGCCTCTTGTATCATAGGGAAGCTTTGCACAGGCAGCTTTTTTACTATCATCACCTAATATATTTCTTTTCAACTTTTGACTTTGTATAGGTGTCAGTGGTAACTGGATTGAGATCGCCTACGGTACGAGCTCTGGAGCAGTACGAGTGATTGTACAGCACCCAGAGACAGTCGGGTCGGGTCCTCAGCTTTTTCAGACTTTCACTGTTCACCGAAGTCCAGTTACAAAAATCATGCTATCAGAGAAGCATCTTGTATCAGGTAAAGTGATTTTATTAATATTGATAAGGAACCTTGCCCTATGTGTAATTTGCTGTACTACAAAATAAAAGAATATAAAAGCAGTGTTTTATGTGAGAAAAAATATACTAAAAGATAGAAAAATTTAATAACTGAAGAAATAGTATGATTATTTTTTGAAGATTTCTTTGATTTTGCCTGGTTGTAGTATACATAAATTTAGGAAGTATGAAATTTTTTATTTACTCTCTATTCTAATATTTTGTTCTCTTGGCATTTTTTATTGCAAAATATTTATTACCCTTTGGGAAGAATTTTATTAGAGAAAGTTTTCCAGTTTTAGTTTTAATGCAGATTTGGTTGATTATCTTAAAGTTTAAGCTAAAGTTGTAAATGTGTATTTGATATTTGGTCATCTTATAAAAGTATTAAAAATTAATAGAATATGTAAAGAAATTATCTGAAGAGAACTTTTTTTGTGGGTTTGTAATTCCTCATCGTCATATAAAAATTTTGAAAATTTAGATAATAAGTGGGTACATAAAGAATGAGGTACTAATTTTCAGGTTTAATGAAGACTGCTTTGTGATCACAAAGTGAAATTCCATCGAAGAAATTCCTTGTGTATGATAGATGATTTCTAAAAGGCTTTATGAAAATTGAATTGAGTCAGGTATGTCGGTTAGAGCTTGCTTTTTAGAGGAGTCTTACATTAACTCTTTTGTAGAGCATTTCCCGCCCAACTTAAAATTTTTATGAACATGATTTTGAAAAATAACACATATGAAGACTACCTAAAAGGTGGTGCATCTTTATTAAAAGATTCTCAGTTTGATTTAAATACCCAGTGGAGCTGAAATATTTTGTCCATAGCTGAATGAATGAATATAACTTTATTGAATGTCTAGTCATTTGGAGTTATAAGTGTAATTATGCCTTCCTAAAATAATCTCTTCTTTAGGCTTTTATAAAGCAATACTCACCTGCTCCACTGAGGAGTCTTTCTCATTCTATTGTTGGTTCCTCCTCTTTTGCCCAATTGCTAAGTGCTAGATTGCCCCTGAGGTCTTTCCTAGACTCTATTCTTCTTTGTACTTTCCCTGGTGATTTGAATAGTAGTTATCATCTATGTGCCAGTGACTCCCAGATTTTTCCTCCGCCTGTGACCATCCAGAGTTCCAAACCTACATACCCAGTGTGTGTATCTCGGGTTATATGTTTAATAGATATCTCAAATTTAAGCTGGACAAAATAGAACTTTTGATGTTTCTCAAAAGCCATCTTAGTAGACAATGTCACCATGTACTTATTTACTCAGACTGAAAATCTAAGAATCACCCTTGACCTCTCCCGTTCTCCCAGCCTTCACATAGTACAATCCTTCAGTAAGTCCTATAGGCTTTGCTGCAGCATAGGTCAAAAATCTGATCACCTCCGTTTGCAGCCAGCCTAGTAGCTCAAATCATCATTTCTCCTCTAGATTACTGTGGCAACTTGTCAGCTCTTCCCATGGTTGTTGTATCTTGCCTCTCTATGGTACATGTTCCACACAGCAGCCAGAAATATCTTTTGGAAATGCAAACCAGATCTGATTTCCGGTGGCTTCCAATTGTATTTAGAATAAATTTAAATTTCCATCAGGGCCTATAAGTCTCTTCTTGTTCTAGATCCTGTCTACCTTTCAAATCTCTTCCCAACCTCCCCATGCCACTTTTCTTGTTGCTCATGACATTCTAACCTGTTGGCTTTTCTATTTCTTAAAAATGCCTTGGAACCTTTGCTCTTGTTCTTTTTACTTGAAACGTTTTGCCCTAGATATTTGTTTGGCTACTTCTTGTCATTCAGGTCCCTTTTCAAATGCCTTCTCATTGAGGCCTCTGTGGCCACCTGGTCTAAATAGGCCTCTATCCCGCAATAACTTTCTTTAACAGTATCTCAATTTGTTTACTTCATAAACTTACCACTTGATTTGTTTGCTTGTTTATCATCTATTTCCCTCTTTTAGAATGTAAATTCTACCATAGCAGGAACTTTGTTCACCACCCTCTTTTCAGCACATAGCATAGTTCCTAGCACATAAAAGATGCTGAATAAATGTTGTATTATAAAGTAAGGCAATTATATCCCGTGAGAAGATAGACTACTTTGCAAAGTTGTTGTGATATTTAAATGATAATGCTTAGAGATAGTAACGATGCTATTACTTTGATGGTTATAATGTTATTGTAGGATGTGATGCCAAAGAACTACTCAGTAAAATTTGTATTTTAACATCAAATACTGCATGTAGGTTTGAAATTTAAACAAATTTGTCAAGAAAAATACTCAGTTCAATAAAAAATCTGTACTATATTATGCATTGTCTGTTATGTTATTCTGCCACCTGGTAGATATCAACACATATGTAATGACATTCTTTTTTCTATAGTATGTGTTTTAATGCCTTAAATGAAAACTTTAGATAATGATTTTTATTAACAAAATTGGCATAATTGTCTAATTGCACCAGCCCAAAATATTTAAGTTATTTATCTGAATCCTAGAAAGCTTACTAATGAAATCAGAAAATGCTTTCCCATCAAACTGATTAAAGAGCCTAGAACTAAATGTTCCCTTTTTCACCAGAAAACTGGCATTCTGAGAATTGGAAATTTTGTTCCATAAAAATAAAAAGTGTACAGATGTTACTATTTGCCAAAATTGAATTTCTTTCTAAAGTTGTGTTTAATATATGTAACTGTGACATTTTATCCAGTAGGGAATTGTGTGTGTGTGTGTGTGTGTGTATAAGAAATTTTGAGTACTTTGTTAGTATTTACCAGTAGTTCATCGCTCATTGCTAACAATAACAAATTTCCTGAAATCATTATAAGTGGCAAATTAATGCATTTTTTTAGGCATGCCAAAAAGTACAGTTTTTGCATTAGTGATACATTTTTTGTTGTATATTTTCTAGCAGAATATTCAGACAAAAAAACAATAAAGATAGGTTAGGAGATATATCAGTATATACCTAGTTAATATTATTTTCATTCAAAAAATAAATACTAGTTGAAACATGATTCTTAAATACAGACTTTTATATAAAAAATGCTTAGCTTTAGTACAGAATCTTAATTTTCCTTAATGTACCAATAACTTTTTGCTAACTCTTCATCTAGGTTTAATATTGAGTAACATAAGCAAAAACAGTTTCTATAGTTGGAAAAGATAAATTAGACAACTGTTTACTATGTAGTTTAGCCACATAATAGTGTAATATTCAGCATTTTCTTGGTTACATGTACAGTATTTTTAACCTTTTCTACATTTATACTCTATAGGTTATTTGTATAATGTTCCATAGGTTTACTTATATACCTTATATTTGCAGCAAGGTAAATCATATTCAATTCTTTCACTTTGTTAGCTAGGTACAAAGTAAGTATAATTTTAAGATAAATATGTCATTTGCCACTTAAAATTAACAGTGATCTGTTTAATGTAAATTGTAGTGAAAAAAGTTAAAATGTGTTTATAAAAGTGATTTTTGGTGGTGCCGTTAATCTTTCTTTCTCTCCTAGTCTGTGCAGATAACAATCACGTGCGGACATGGACAGTAACTCGATTCAGAGGAATGATCTCTACTCAGCCAGGTTCTACCCCTTTGGCATCATTCAAGATACTGTCGCTGGAGGAGACAGAGAGTCATGGTAGCTATTCCTCTGGAAACGACATAGGTGGGTTAGATGATTTTGGAGCATTTTTAGATATTGTGTTAGTAGTTCAAAAGAAGTGTATCAACTGTAATAGAACCCTAAAAATGAATTTTAGATAGGAATTTTTCATTTTAGTTTCTAAACTCATTCTAAACAGAAATATAGCGCATTTTGCTGATTAAGTTCTGTGAATTCATAAGTTATATTATTGTAGCATTTTTCATTCTTTAAAGTTAGAAGAGCAAATTTTTCATCTTATTAATGTTTCCTCACTTAAAGAATGTCATCTCCAAATGTTAATCACTCTTTTGTTTATAGTTAATAACTGTGATAACTGCACATTTTAAATTTGATATTTCTAATGTTATTAATAATCTACTGATAAATTAGAAGCTAAAAAAGGTTGTTCTTCTGTGAGAGTCATTTTGATGCCATTGTATTATTCGTTAGGAAACAGTGTTGTAGCATGTCTCCGTTGATAGTCTCTGATTTCAGCAAAAGGGTATATAAAGTTAGTTTGATATTTGTTTCCATATACCATACATACATGTGCACATGGGCACTCACACATAAACACACCTAGGCTTGTACACACATACATAGTCATCATAGAGACAGATTATTTCCCCCAGGGGCCCATTTCAGAGAATCTCACTGTTTTAATGATAGTTCTGTAGGACCTACTGGTTAATAAGTGTACCTTTCTGACCATTTTGTATAAGCAAAAATTATAGCACTGCTAGAGAATAAGAAAGAGTACTTTAGAATTTGTTAAATTTACATCCATCTAGAATATGCTCCTGTAGTAAAGATTTCAAAATGGTTATCTTTAAAAATAAGCTACTTATGAGAATTGTACTACTACAGGATTAATATTTTTATTAAAAGAAATGCTCAGTGTTCTCATGCAATCCCAGTTGTCTGCATGATACTAGGAACTGGAAAGTTTATATTTTTATTTATACAACAAATATTTATTGAGTACTTTAGTTCTAGACATTAGAAATCTAAAAACACGCGATGAATGTCAACTTACGAAGTAGTGAGCAGTAGGAATTAAAAGAAAACAACTGTATTTTGCATGCTATGCTCAAAGGCATAGGTCAAAAAGCACCCAAGGGAGGTGGCACCAGGATCTATGTTAGGTGTTACAACGTAAGCACTCGTTTAATCTTGACAATTTTATGAGGCAGATATCCCCACCTAACATTGGTGGAAACTGACATTGAGACAGAATACCTTTCATAGAGATCTTAGTGTTTGAACTGACACTTGAAGGATGGGTAGGCATTTGTTGGATGTGGAAGGTTCTAGAGTTGGAACATTCCTGGCAGAGAAAACAGCATGTTAAAAGGATAGAGGTCAAGAGAACTTGGCAAGTTTGGGAGATGTCAAGAAAGTCATTAATGGCTAGATAATAGGGTATGTGGGTAAGAATGGTAGGATGTGAGACTGGTGAATAGGCAGGGGGCTAGATCATGAAAAGGCCTCTATACATCAGGCTAAGAAATGTAGACTTTGTCGTCTATAAGAAATGGGGAGCTTTACTTAGAATTTTGAGAATGATACTAGATTTGTGATATATATAATTCATCTTTCATGAGCATGTAAGAAAACTTAGCAGTGAAGCAAAGAAACCGAGGAGGAGGAATTTATTGATATTCTAAAGACTAGGAGTCATTCAATAAGAATCAAAGGCATGGTGGTCATTGATTAGATGTGGCAGGCATGAGAGAGGAAGGAGTCTGGAATGACCCTCAGGATTCTTACTTGGGAAATGGTGCAGCTCAGTGTCCTGAACTGAAATAAGGGCATATAGAAAGAAGGACTAATTTTGAAAAAGAAAGTGAATTCAGACTTGCGTATTTTGAGTGATAATGTGTATGGATACCATTCTGTGGTATGAGAGTATAAAGGTGGGAACTCTGGAGAAAGACCTTAACTCCTTAACTAGAAATTATATTTATGATTCATCAGCATATAAAACCCTGGGAGAAGATGAATTGTTCAGGGACTGCATGTATGTGAATAAAAAGGTATTATATTTAGAAACAGCACTGTAAATTAATTGTAAAGCCCAATAAAATAAAGGTGACAGGGAGATATTTCTTTCCTCTTTATACTTTTGTTTAAAAAAAAAAATCCTCAGAGACAGACATATAGATCAGTAGGGTGGTATGGGTGGAGTCTAGATTGCAATGTGTAGTGGAGTAATAGATACTGGAGGTGACCATGAAAGGAATAAATTAATGGAGCTAATTAGAAGGCAAGGAAGTTCAAAGGTCATATTTTTGATCCCTCCTCCTTTCTCCACCCTTAAAGATAGTAGAGATCTTTTGGGTTCTGAGGAAAGGATCCAATTTGGGGAGAGCCTTTGGAGAAACTATAAATTGTGTGTGTGTGTGGGGGGGCGGGCAATAAGTCAGATGTGAAGAGTTAGGTTATAGGAGAATCTCAATGTCAAAATAAAGTTTAAGGGGAAAGAAGGTACAGTTCCACAGTCTTCTCATTCCTAGTTATTCATCTTCACTAGTTTGACTTGTGAGTTATTAGATGATGACTGTCGTTTCATTTCCATGGAAGTAAACATCAGAAAGTTGTCCAGTAATTGAGTAATTGCATAGTGTAGTGAAGAGCGAGACTCTGGAGCCAGCTTAGGTTTGTTCTGTTATGTAGGACCTTTGAGATCTTTGGTTAACTAATCCCTTGGTGCCTTAGTTTTCTCATCTGTCAAATGTAGATTAGAGTACCTCTCTTACGTGGTTATTATGATGATTAAAAAGAGTTAATATTTGCAAAGCATTTGTCATGGCACATCGTAAGCATAAGTATTTGTTAACTAATAAAAATGCCATTGTTTGATTTATTAAGTGGTGTATGATTCATGTAAGATAACTTGGGATATATTGTCTATAAAAATATTTTGAATTTTTCATGAACGCTAAGTTATTATTTTACCTGATGAGTATAATGGGAAAGGAGAATTATTAAAATTTTATGTTTAAGTTTTGTACAAAACTTTTATTTTACGTTGTTGCTCAGACTCTTTCCAACATATATAATGGGCCATTTACCTTGTCTTGCCAAGTATAGTACAGTGAAAATAATCAAATCTTTCTTTTTAGATTGAAAGTTTGCAGGGTACAACTCAGTAGTAAATTTAATACTGTACTTTGTTTTTCTTTTTTGGTTTACCAGGTACCCTATATGAAGTTATCTTTTAATTTGCATCTTTAAATGAAAGAAATATCGAGGAAAGAAATTTGGTTAATGGAGACTTCTGATTAATTAAATTCTATTTAATGAAGTTTTACTTCATATTTTAAGATTTTGCCTATTGGCTTTTCAAAAAAGTAAAATCAATACATGAAGAGACTTAATTTATACATCCCCTTTTTCAAGTTATAAGAATGTAAGCACATTCTCAAAGATAGTAAATCTTCTAAAAGGAGATTGCTTCTATACTGTTAATGTAGATTGTCTTCAGCTTTGATATACTTCAACTTGCATTAAAAAATTTTTAAATATGCAATATTTCAAAATTATCTTTTATGCACGAAGGCTATGTCCTATTGCATTTTGTGTCTGGTTTTGACTTGGAGTACAATGCCTTATTGATAGGCATGAGGAATTCTCTTTTTTGGTATATTAGTATTAATGTTCCTTTTGTAAATGAAAGGAATTAAATTTTAATTTTTTTTGACATCTTTTGTTTTCTGACTAAGGGCCTTTTGGAGAGCGAGATGATCAACAGGTGTTTATCCAGAAAGTTGTTCCCATCACTAACAAACTATTTGTAAGACTGTCTTCTACTGGGAAAAGGTATGTAACACTTTACTTTAATGATATTTGTATTCAGAAGTCATTTTTGTTTTACAAAATGTATGGCATAATCTGACATTGATAAAAGAGTACTACCAGAAACAAATTGAGAGAGAAATCTATTCATTATCTCATGATTACTATAACTTAAAATTAAAATATACTTATGCTTATTCTGTGGGATTTTCACTGATACTGTGGACAAGTAGAGACTAGTGATACAGAACAAGAACACAAAGAAATTTGACAATTCATCACTTACTTATGATTTTAAAAATTCTAGCAACTGAAAAAGGAGGAAATTCCTTAATCTGATAATGTCCATGAAAAGAATTCTTGCAAATGTCATACTCACTGGTGAAATAGTAAAAACTTTTCCCTTGTGTGATATTGTGAAAATACGTATTTGGTCTTTGTCCTTGTTTCCTGGTATACACCTCCTAAAATCCTTGCACTATTCAAAGTGGTAAGTGTCTTTTTGTATGCTAATGAGTTGACTGATGGCTGCCAGTCCCTAGCTTCAGGATGGGGCTGGGTACCAGAAAGATCAGTTTTAGATAGAAAGTTGACAATTTCAGCCCTACCTCACCACCTTCAGGGAGGGGAGAGGGGCTCAAGGTTAAGACCACCACCAGTGGCCAATGCCTAATGAAGCTGTCATAAAACCCAAAAAACCTAGGTTCAGAGGTAGCTTAACACCTTGAGGTCCTGGAGAGTGGTGTGTGCCCAGGGAGGGCGTGGAAGCTCCATACCCCCTCCCACATACCTTGTCCTATGCATCTCTTCATCTGTATCCTTTAAAAGATCCTTTGTCATTAACTGTTAAACAGGTTTTTCCTTGAGTTCTGTGAGCCACTCTAGCAAATTAATGAAACCCAAGGAAGGGGGCTGTGGGAAATCCAGTTGGGTCAGAAGCACAGGCAAAATAACCTGGGACTTGTGATCGGCATAGGAAGTGGTGTTCAGTTTTGTGGGACTGAGTTCTCAACCTGTGGGATCTGATGCTATGTCCAGGTAGACACCTGTCAGAATTTAATTGAATTAGAGGACACCCAGCTGGTGTCTGCTGCAGAATCCATTGTTTGCTTGGTGTGTGGGGAAAAAAACCCACGTATTTGGCTACAGAAATCTTTTTTGTTGTTAAGGTGTAAAGGATGTGCCTTCCCAAAATACACAGGATTGTTATGTTGATTATTTCTAGTTGAAAACATTGGCAAAATTGTAGCTTCAGAAAGAACTAGCTAACCTGTCTCTTTTGCATGCAGCAAGCTATAAAGATTCTCTGGGAGAGTTACCTTCCCTGTACTATGGTGAGAAAATAGCCCCTATCACCAGAGACTAGGAATTGGGGGCTGCAGTGGACCTGAATGAATATACTCACCAAAGTATCTTTCACTAGTTTTATACACCACCCTATATATCTCCTGGTGACTCCCCTAGAAATTTACTTCCCTAGCCAGATTTTCTTTGACCTATCATTTCTTCTCACATTTATTGTTTTTTTTTATCTAAAAGCATTTTGCTTTGACCACTTCTTCAAACTTCACTCTCTTGTGAAGATCCCAGTGTACATGTAAAACTATTAAAATTTGCATGCTTTTCTCTTGTTGATCTGCCTGGTATCAATTTGGTTTCTAGATCCAGCCAAGAGCCCAAATAAAAACTAAAAGGGAGGTTGGATGCGATCTCCTGCTCCTGTACAGTTAGGTGATTGTTGAGTGAAAGTAGAGGAAAAGCTCTTTGGTTTGTTTATTCCTATATTTACAGACCTTGAGATTGGAAATGAAACTAGGGTCGCCTATATCACTATATGTGGGTATGCAGGAATTAACTTTTTCCCTGCCTATTAGAAAGCTCAGCTAAACTTTATATTCTATTCCTATAATGTTTCTCACTCTTTATATAAATTATATTTCCTGTTCCTCTAATTTTTGACCTTGCATTTGCCTGTACTAACTTTTTTTGCAACTTTTTAAAAAAATAAGCTCCCTTAACTCTTTTAAAGTAGGCTGAGATAGAAATAATTCAGTCAAGTACAATTCAGTCAACCCTTATATGACTTTGGGAAAATCATTTGCTGACCTTATCCTTTGGTTTTTCTCATTTGTCAATGTTGATCATTGTTCTTGCTCAGGTTCTTTTATGTTTTATGAAAATCAATGAAATAGCTATAAAAATGCTTTTAAAAAGTTAAGAATATTATTCTAATGACGGATACAATGTAGGCCATCTCCTTAGAGCCATATTTTTTTCTGATTTCAGATTTTTTAAAATTTTCACATAAATGTTAAATTACATTTTTAAGATCTCTTCTAGCATGATGTCTGTTTGCTTTGTTATTTTCTTCCTTTTCAGTTCCATAGCTTCCTTTTAAAGAATTGCTCATTCTCATCAAGGCTCTTTCTGCTTTTCTTTTAAGGTTGAATTAAATAATTTGCCTTATTTCAATTATTTAATACATTGTTGTACAAGAGCCTTTTCTCTATACTCAAAACAACAACAAGGGTTATTTTATCTCATTGATTTGCCTTTATCCCTTTAAGTCTGTCTTAGATACGTAACATTGCAGATAAATTTATAAAAATCTGAATTCTAAAATGTTTTTCTTCCCCTGGTTTACAACTATACAATATCTTTTGCAGAATATGTGAGATCCAAGCTGTCGACTGTACTACAATATCCTCATTCACAGTGAGGGAATGTGAGGGATCCAGCAGGATGGGCTCAAGGCCAAGGCGCTACTTGTTCACAGGCCATACAAATGGCAGCATTCAGATGTGGGATCTGACCACTGCTATGGATATGGTTAACAAAAGTGAAGATAAAGGTAGGTTCCCCTATAAAAAGACATTGGTCACAGGGTAAGCTTTTGACCTAAGTGATTTTAATGAGTGCTTGTTTTCCTCAGATGTAGGTGGTCCAACTGAAGAAGAGCTACTCAAATTACTGGACCAGTGTGATCTGAGCACATCTCGCTGCGCTACTCCTAACATCAGTCCGGCAACTTCTGTGGTTCAGCACAGCCGCCTGCGAGAATCAAATTCTAGGTAGGTTAAAGGGTTGGGTATTATAAGGTGAGTTGATGGTTTTTGGGAAAATTGACTGAAATATTGGAATCACATAGTTGTTCTTTCTAGAAAGCCTTATTTTTCAAAGCATGTTTTTAATTCAGACTTTATGTTGATAATTCAGGGTTTTTATTTTACTAAATTTTTCATCTACATGCAGATCTGGTTGTTTTCATAGAAAAGCATTTCTTGCCTTTTAACTTTGTGAATTGCTGTCAATTTGGATGCCTATTATGTGATCGAGAATTCATTCAGAGGACATTAGGAAAATCACATTTCACCTTGGTTAATATGTAGAGCTTTAGTTACTGTCCTGCCTCAGGGACAGTATTAATCAAAGTGATCACATTATTTTGTCAAATCTGTGTATTTTAGTTGCCATATTGATAAAAAAAAATCCCAAAATCTGAAGGGCTAAGTACTTAATTGTATTGGTTTCCATATGGGTTTTAAAGATTTTTTTCCTCCAACTGTTTTTTAAACTATTCAAAAGCATGAATATATGTGTGGTATTATTTGCATTAGTACTTTTATAAGAAAGAGTACTTGATAAGTATATGTTTAAGAGAAATATGGATATAATATACTTATATATTTGTATAATGTGTCTTATCAGTAGTTTAATAAGATAAAGGAAAATAATGCTGCCCCCAAATCCTAGAGTGAAATCTGAAGTTTAATTTTTCAAAACTGTATTTCAGCCTTCAGCTTCAGCACCATGAAACTATCCACGAAGCAGCTACTTATGGTTCCATAAGGCCTTACAGAGAGAGTCCTTTGTTAGCAAGAGCAAGAAGGACTGAGAGCTTTCACAGTTACAGGGACTTCCAGACTATTAATTTGAACAGAAGTGTAGAAAGAGCTGTGCCTGAAAATGGTAACCTGGGTCCAATACAAGCAGAAGTGAAGGGGGCAACAGGGGAATGTAACGTATCGGAGAGAAAGTCTCCTGGAACAGAAATGAAAAGTTTGAGAGAATTAGAGAGTGGAGTGGAAACACATAAAACAGCTGAAGGTTTTTCAGAATCCAAGAAAAGGTCCTCAGAAGATGAAAATGAAAATAAAGTGGAGTTGAGGAAGAAAGGATTTGAAGGGGGAGGATTCCTTGGCAGAAAGAAAGTTCCCTATCTGGTGTCCTCACCAAGCACTTCTGATGGAGGAACCGACTCACCAGGTACCGCATCCCCGTCTCCTACGAAGACCACTCCGTCTCCGCGGCACAAAAAAAGTGATTCTTCAGGTCAAGAGTACAGTTTGTGAAAACTCACTGAAATGAATTGTTTTATTAAATCTAGATGACAGGTAAGCTTTACTGGATTTCAATACATCCGTTTTTACACTAAAACTTTACAAGATAAAATTAGACTTCGTTTAGTACCTTTTTAACAGAATTACCTGGAATAAGGAGATGTAATAACTATATCTCTTCTGACGTTTGGAAATTTTTTTAGTTTTACAAGTACATTTAACAGATCATTTGTAAAGCAGGAGTCCATTTTAATGGTTTAGCTACTTTTTGTTGGTTTTGGAAGCATAGTACCCCATCTTAATAGGCTGGTGTCCCTATAGATGAGCCTCCCCTTAGAGCATGGGAACCAGCAGACTGCATTCCTAATCCTGACTGTGCCTGTCTTGCAATGTTATATTAAATGAATCATATAATAATTCTCTTTGGAACTTGGTCTTCCAACCCTTATTGTGATTGCAGAGTGTTTACGAGATATTTGATGAGGTGCTATATGTTTGTGAAAAAATAATCATGTAATTCAGAAACACTAATGATGCTGAATATCAGAGTCCCTTATGTAGTAAGTCTCCTTGAGGATAATTTTAATTGTGAGTCATTTTCTGATTCTCATTGTTGGGAGTTCTCAAATCTTAGCGAGCATCACTAATATGCCAGAAGTGCATATAAACTTTTTTTCAAGTTGGAACAATTGTATGTGAAAAAAATGAAATAAGAGCAATCCTTGAGTACTCAGAAGAGAACACTGTACCTGTTGCTAACCTGCCTTGTTTTAGGAGCCACCATGTTTTTTTTTTTCAGTGTTAATAATGGAGGTCATTAAATTAAATGTGGTCATTCTGTTGTGCTTATGGGATTGCAGTTCTGAATATTTGGTTAAAGGTTTTAGCTGCTGTTAAAATGTTAATTTGAATATATTTTGAATTGTAAGAATAAAAAATGTTTTGTACATTTTTTTCTTTTAATCAGAATGATTTTCAAGTTTCTACAAATAGGGGAAATGTAAATTTAAAGCATTAAACATTTATTGGTGAATAATGTATGTATTTACATTCCAAGAACTATAATAAATGAGTGAAGTTGAAAAAAACTCATGAAAGTTTACTATATTGCCAGTGGTTTCGTAACAGTTTTCTTGTATTTATCAAATAAAAATGATTAAGAATGTGTTTTCAAACATTTGTGGTTGAGAAATTATCTGGAACAGCCTATTTTCTTAAATGGGTTCACCTTTATCATTATTTATGTGCAACTAAGAGCTGTTAAGAGTACTTTTTAATAAATAAAATCAAACCTGGTTCACATTTAAATATTAAGCAAACCATCTAGATTAATTTACATGATATTTGTGCATTGGAAATCAACCACTATTCATTTGCGATATAATTAAGTTCCTTATTACTGATTTAAGGTACCATAACAGACTCATGTTTAGGTTTTCCATTTACTAGAAATTACAGATTATCTATAAACACAGTTTGTAGTAAGCTTATAAAAACATAACTATGTACTCATCAAACAGTTACTATTAGAAATAAAACTATTTAAATTCAGCTGAAAATGTGGCTTGTCCAAGTAGTAAGACATGAGTCAGAGGAGATTTAAAGAGGTTCATAGAGAACTGCTTATGGTTTGAGGAAGTGGTGAGCCAAGGACCATAGTCCCTCCCTGTGCACAGCACATTGCTCCTGTGCAGGATTTCTTCCATGTTGCTTTGCTTTACTGGTTCTCAACATTAAGAGCAACTGGAATCATTATACCCCAGACCAGCTGAATCAGAATCTCTAGGGGTTGGTCTGCGTAGTTTGTATAATAGAGTCAGGGTACCCGGTACCACTTAAAGTAGCAAAACAAAATCTTAGGATTCTTACCTGAAATAAAAACAGGTAAGGTTAGGAGTGTTGCAGGGGGCAGTGTTCCAGGTGGAAGCCATGCAGGCCTCGGTCCAGCCTGAACTATGGGATCAAAATATAAATGATTCAGTTAACTAGATTCATATAATTAACTAAATGTCTAGTTAATTAAGTGGATAATGATTTAAAATCCCCTGCAGTTCTCCATTCTGTGTGTTTTGGTAAAGTTTTATCCTGTGCTTGAAAAAATACACATGGAAAAAGATATATTTTTTTCAAAAATGAGGATGAGATCGATCTTCTGAATCTACCTGTGACCAGCAAATCACATTGGCAGACGAGTAGACAGACCAAGGATAAGGGTACAAGTTTGTGACTTCTTCCCTATATACCATACCTTAAGTAGCTCACGTCACATGAAGCAGACACTCAGCTGGCTCATCTGTGCCAGCTTTTTTAAACAACTAATTGACGCAGAATCGGCAAATAGAAATAATAAAAAAAACAGCTAAGTTAGCCAATCCTATGTTTCCATTTCAGAAAGTATAAAATGGTGCCGAGAAAAAATATACATCTCATAATTTGTACAGCCACTGCCAACTGTGCACAATTATTTCAGAATCGCGCGCTCATGGCAGTTCTAACAAAGGGGCAAAACTGCTTAATACTGACCTGTGCTTTTGACACTACTGGTTGGCAAGCTTTGTCTAGGAGTTGGTCAGTCCGAGAAGCTGCGCTCTCACAGATCTGGATAAAGTCTCAATGCCCCAACGTCCGCCGTATTGTACTGTTGGACCATGGTGTAATTCATGGTTTTCCGGCAGAATGAGTAAGGTTATCCTTTATAAGTTTTTGCCAGCACAGCTTTGCAAAAATCCACCTGCCTCTAGACATAGATTTACAAAATGTTATGACTTGTATATGGGACAGATAGATCCAAAACAACTTCCTGGAGTCAATAAGACCTTATAGAATGAAGAAAGAAGATAAGTTTTCCTAATTTTTCATGAAGAGCAAATTTTAATATCTTTAATATTATGTTGATAACTTGGAGAAATTTTTTTCTTGTGGTAGGACTTAACACTAATAACTTTGTAATTCAAATAGAGCAGATGACAGAAACTTTTGAACTGTGGGAATTGGTACTTTTGCATATCATCTATTCTTACTGATTCTGGGGCTAAAATAAGGAATAGTTCCTCCTAAATGAAGGGATTTGGTACAGAGTAATATATATGATACATATACATGTTTAATCTTGTATTTACACATAAATGTGTTAATTTCTAAGCTAGGGGCACAAATAAAATTTTTCCTTTTTAAATTTCATGTAGGCTAATTAAATATCACAAATAGAACAGGAATTTCCACTTGAAATGTGCTAGGTTGAAGATGTCAGTATTCCCTGGTATCCAATGAATTGACAGAATTTTATGAAAAGTATTGATTGGAGTTTCAAAACTATGTAAAATATGTGAAATACAAACATTGGTTCAAGTGGAGGTGTTTCTACTGAAACACTATTTTCTCTTTGAAATGTATAAATAAGCTGTTTACTCAGATTTTCAGAAGATTCATAAATGCAAGAACAGAGACATGTATAAAGTTATGTGATGTTCTATCAAAAGGTTTGGTGAATATTTAACCAGAAATATGGTAATTAAATAGAATCTTCAGAAAAGCATATAGACCCAGTGCAAAGTTTGTTTTTCCCTGATTCAACATGCCCCGAAATTGGGATTTCATTTCACAGCTCTGATCATTAGAATAGCTGTTCCTTACGGGATTGTGTCAGCCCTGACGGACATAGTGGATAGAAAGAAATAGCAGCGACATCCTCTCAGTAGAATCGCTTAGTTTTTAAACCACTGACTTCTCACTACTTCTAACAACTGGAGACCATCTTGAAACTGCCACTGATTATTCATGTAGCCAATGGCATCACTGCCAAATAGAGCCAAATGGAAATTACATGCTTCATTATCCTCCACAAAATAAGCAGAGCAAAACAAGTATTTTCATATGAGTAGTCCCACTCATTTCAGACAACCAGAAAAATAACATTTCTTAGATCTCAGTTAGCAAGGAACTTCTTCAAAAACAATCCTCCTTTCTTTAAAGGATTATAGAAGAACAAACAAGCTTTTCCGCATTTATAATGTGTCAGTAATAACTGAGGAGGAACGGGGAGCAGAGCCTGCGCTCCAGGGTTACCTCTTCCAGGTTTCCATCCTTTACAGGTGGGTGTCGGTGAAGGTGGTGTGTTCTTTGGTTACTGAGCTGAAACCCTTGATGGCGTTCATCAGGTCCTCTTCGTCCACGTACTGAAAAATAAGCCAGTCATCATTGGTAACAGTAGTTGCTATCAATAGTATTTTCTGTCTATTGACAGTTCTATCAATTTAATGTAAAAAGTACTCAGTGAGTATTAGAGCCTTAACATCCTATGCTCAACACTGTAACGTGTGGTTTAAGTTTTCCTTATTGAAAGGATCACATCACATGCACACTACAGATTAATTCAAAAACGTATGTGATGTGAGTTTTATACTGTGCTATATTTTAACCTTGCTAAGCCTCAGTTTACTCATCTTTGAAGTGGAGAGTTTATACATACATATATTTTTTAAGATTTAGTTCAAAAAGTAGAAGAGCCAGAATGCAAGCTATTTATGTTCTGCTGCTTCCCATTCTTGTATTTTGTATTAAATAGGGTTAGTAACATATGTTATAATGAACAGTAAACTTGCCAAGTATTGGCCCCTTCAAAAAGTTTTATTAAATCTCTTTGCACACTGCCCATTATTAGTGCTGTAAAAAGTGAGAAAAAATGACAACATAGTATAATAGTTTGAAATGGGAACTCTATAGTGGGATGATGTTTTTAAGATTCCAATCCCATGAAAAGATTACTTACTAACTGTGTGTCCTTGGGTTAATTGCTAATCCCTCTAGGCCTCCGTACCTTTTGTAAAAATGAGGATGATAATAGCACCTACCTCCTAGAGTTTGTGAAGATTAGGTGAAATAATTCATCTAAGCCCTCAATGTATTATCTTTTTCTTTTAACTGATTTTTTTTTTTTTTTTTTTGAGACAGGGTCTTGCTCTGTCACCCAGGCTGGAGTGCAGTGGTGTGATCAGATCATAGCTCACTGTAGCCTCGAATCGTGGGCTCAGGGGATCCTCCTGCCTCAGCCTCCCTGCAGCTGGGACAACAGGCGTGCACCACCACGTCCAGCTACCCTCCATAATGCCTTATGTTGAACATATTGAAATTGCTGTTTTGCGTTTCCAAAATGATTAATTAGCAATTCCTTTTTTCAACCTAATATTATTAGTCCTGACATTTAATAACTTCAGGTCTGAAATGGAATCATGGAATTAAATAGTTATAATAACATCAAGCAGGCCCATGGTTTTAAAATGCATATTCTATATATTTATATATTATCATTCTGAACAAGCAAGATGATGACAGAGAACCTGGAGCCAGGGAACTTCCCTTCTTATTTGCCATTAGTCAAGAACGGCTTCGCGGAAGTCATCAACTTCAAAGTGAAGGAAAAGTGAGAACTTGAGAAAGATGAGTGTTTGAAATAAACAGAGGTCAATAATTCTGGCACAGAGGAGTAGACGGAGGAGCTAAGTCCTTAGCTGGCTATCTGCTTATGATCTAACTAGCCCAATGGCACGCCACAGGGCACCTAGGTTGTTAAGCACAACGAAGTCGGATGGTTGATAAAAATTCTAGGATTTTAGTCGTCTCAGCCACTAGGGGGCTGGCAACAAATATACTATAATGATGGGGTTACCTTTCAAAGAGTCAATTATTTGTACCCACTGGACTGAAATTAAGACAGATGAAGCTTATAAATAGTAACACCCTCATTTGTCATGATTTTCTGCTTTTGGGAAAGGAACCATTTTAACCTGGTAGAAAAGACTCTTCTCCTCTAGCAATAATCCAGTAGGGAGAAGACGATGCACCTCATTTTTTTAGTAAAGCAGGTGCTTTAGTTTGTGCCTTGTTTTAGGCCAGTTCCAATGTTTTCAGTTACCTTCTGCCTCAAGTTAAAGAGACCTGTTTGTCTCTTTGCTTATTCATGTATTTATTTTTTGAGCCTCTAATGCGTGCCAGAAGAACAAGACAATGTTTCTACCCTGCTTATCAAACGATTGTACTAGACTGGTAAACGAGTCAGTTACTACATCATTGGGTAAGAGCTCAGAGGGGACCCTGAGTGCTGTGGGCAGCATTCGATGAAGCATAGGAAGCTTTGGGTCATCTCTTTACCCATGTTCTTTGTGCATGTTTAGCAAAGGCTCTGGATGAGGAAAGCAACTCACCAATCCGCTATTGTGGCCCAGGATGGTTTCCCAGAGCGAGTCGTCAATCAAGACTTTCTTGTCTTGAATGTCCATGAGCTGGCTGACACTGCGGTGGAGAGAGCCTTGGGAGTAGGTTTGGCTAATTTGGCTTTGACTTGGGATTCGCAGCACAGACACGCTCCGGTTGCTCCGAATACTCACAGGTGTCCCAGACCGGGGAATCTTGGTATCGGCTAATCCCTGAAAAGGTAGTTGTTGGTAATTCCCATGTAAAGAAAATGGGCTTGAAATCTAATACAGAACAGTGTCTCACACGTTGTCAATGAAGGGAACAACTGTCTCTAGACCCTCCTACCGAATTCAGTGGTTGTGATCACCTAGAACACTGTGGCCCTTGGCTTCTTGGTAAGGATGAGATAATAGGCTAATTACTCGTGTGAGATGGCCAGTGTTCTTAGCACTCAGACAGCTCATGCCCTGGCTCTCCGGCTCTGGCTCCCTGTGGGGCCAGGGCTTGCTGATTCACAAGGCAGTGAGGCATGGACGATGGAGGGGGTGTTAACCAGGTAATCTCCCCATGCCCGTCAGCACAGAGCCTCCCTCCTGAGAACACCCCTTTCCCCAGAGCAAAGCTGACAATGTGCTCTCAGGGTTGCCCACTAAGCGTACAGTTTGTATTTCACATTAAAAGTGTAGGGAAATAGACTCCTCCCTCTCCCTTTCCTCATTTTCGTTGTTCTTCTTGTCATAAGATTCCAGCCTCCAAATTAAATCAGCCGTCATATTAACATTAACATCAGAGACACAAAGTCATTCCATGAGTAGGACCTAGGATGTGTCCTAAGATAAAATCCAGCTGCTCTAAACACCTGAGGGTTCTGACGTAGTTGATCGAATCAAGGAAAGGTTCCTGCGTTTCATTGTGCAGTCCACACACCATGCAAAAGATCATGCATTCATGCAGCACACAGAGGTACCTCAAAGTGCATGGTGTAACTTTTTAGGGTGACATTGCTTGACACATCAGATGTATCAGCCACAGAGTCAAACTGAGAACAAATGGGGGCATCAGTCCGTGTTTGGAACATGTTTAAATACATTCTTCGCATTTCTCCAACCACGGCACGATCATACCCGTACTTTAATGATATACATATATGTGTATATATGGAATAGGATTTTGTGATTAAAACCCCATGGTGAGTGGAAGTTGATTGACTAATGTCTAAGGTGAATACCACTGGCATCTGTTTAGTATTACTGAGAATGAAAGAATCTTCAGATCAGTAAGTAAATTACAGGTAAAACCTGCACTTGAACTTAGCTGGACCATATACTGTGTGACCTTGAAAAATCTTAATGAAATACGAAAGGCTCTCTCATTCCCCAGCACCTTGGCCTGTTTCTCTCTGTGCAGCCTAAAATCCTTTTGCCAGTTTGGATCTGATGTTCAACAGACACCCACCTGTTCAGGGGGCAGGGTGGTTGCAGAAGGGTTACTGCAGCACTGACACCAGCGCTGTCGGATGAGGGGCGGGGGTGTGGGTGCTGCAGGGGCAAATCTCATTGACCTACCCGGCTAAAAAGAAAGTTAATCTGGGAAACCGAGTATGTGAATCCAGCGTGTTCCTGGTTTAGATTCTTCCCGTTGACTCTGAGCAAATGAAGAGCCCACGTTCACCACCAATGACTCTTCATTTTGCTCTACTAATGCAAATTGTATTCCCTTTAATCTGTCTAACCTTCGATAATTTTCTCTCATGGTCACAGTGGGTTATATCCATATGTTATAACATAACATCATGACAGGAATGATGGAAGTGTTGCTTGGTTATTAAGTTAACCAAGTAACGAAGACAGTACCTCTCCTCATGGGGGATTCTGATGCAGAGGGGCCTGCCTGTAGGGAAGGAGAAGTTATTCCTGAAATGAATTCTGGCCACTACCGGCACGTGGGTCAGTTACAGAGTAGATACACCCAGCAGGGCTCAGGAACTTCCTTTCCACTTCCTCCCTGAGCTCTATGGGCCCCAGCATTGATTTAGCTAATCCCTGGGGCTGAACAGATCTCTCCTGCCTTCTTCACTGTCCCACGCCTTCCCTCCAGCTGTGGCCATCGTGTGCATCTTTGTCTAAGAATGTGGCCTGTGGAAACATCTCCCTCTAAAGGAAAACAGGTACGCTAGTCCGGTGACAGGGAAGTCGGGCTGTACCTGTACACATACCGTATGGTTTTCCCCTGGTGGGTAGACACTCAGTGAAGACATCCGCTTCTGAAGAGGCACCAAGGGAGGTCTCTCTCTGATAAACGGTTCTTTGTGGATCTTCCTTTGTAGTATCAGGGACAGAAAAATGGCCAGCAAGACCAAGCCCAGCATCGCCATCAACACTATAAACCACAGCTCGTTGTAGAACTCCAGGGTTTTGCTCCCCGATTCCTTCTTTTCTCCAGGAGTTGTTAGCACCAAGCCTGCAAAACCCAGGGGGGACAAAAAGGGAAATGTTATTTCAGAAGGCAAATTTGTGATCTCTAGCTCTGTTATTTGACGGTAAATTAGAGAGAAGTCGAAAGCAGTCTGTCTCATGGTGCTTGTTTGCATCTGTGTGCAGGCTGGGGCGATTGTTCAGCGTGTCGGTAGGTTTTTAGCCTTCAAGAGACCTTGGTGGCACTCCTGGTGAGGCTGCTCAGGCCGTGGCAAGTCCCTCGAAAGACGGGAGGGGGGAGCAATTTTTAAAAGGGGGTTGCCAAAGTAACCTTGAGGGTTGTCGCTTTCACAGCTGTGTGCCTTGGGAGCCAAGTCCCTTCATGAGCAGTGGGCTCTTGTGAGGGACGGGGGGCCCTCGCTGTCATTGCCACAGACTCCCTTACAAACTCACTGTTGCAGAGATCCGAGGTCCCCTCGCCTCACACGACAGCCCCATTCCTGAAGGTTTGTGCAAACTGGATTTGAGATATCAGATTCCATTTTCCATCATAATACTAACAGCCCGTGTTTGCTACCATGTCACCTTTACATTTCTTATCCCCTGGCTTCTCTGTCAAATAGCATAAGCTCTGCAAACCGTCACTCCAATGCACCGGGAGGGCTTCCTGCGGACAGAAATCTTTAGGCGATGGGACCGCTTAGCCGCGCTCTCCGTTCGTGTGTTCAGAGTTCAGTCCATGTGAGTCTCTGCACAAGGTGCCCGTCAAAGTAGCTCCCGTTTAATAAGCATTTACCCCGTGCCAGGCCCTCTGCTTAGGGCTTTAGACAGGGGTGCATGTTGGGCGGGATTATGGAGCCTCGTGGATGTGGGGACAGCTGGAAGGGGCGGGGGCGGACGGGAGGAGGCTGGCAGCGATCACTGCAGGACAGCCTCCGCAGAGCAATCCTGCTGGCAGCGGGCAAGCTCAGCAGGATCAGCTCCCACCCAGTGCTTGCTGGGGCCAGTGCAGAAGCCTGTGGACCCAATGCAGCCGCCCACCCGCCAGCCAGCGTGGAGCTGGGAGCCACACCGCTGCTCCCCTAAAGCAAATGCCTCTGGCCAGAGGCACAAGGACAAACAGACACAGCTACAAATGCCTACTCACTCCCTGGGCCCACTTCCCCTTATTCAGCACCACAAGGACATTGTGGGCCTGCCTGGTACTTCACTCTCACACTGTCAGAAGACGACTTAAGGTGGAAAAGTTCAGAATTGGGGTGAAAATACTTAAGGGAGGGAGAGAAGGTGACTAAAAGTAAACTTTGAACTCCACAAGAGGAGGCATACTACCTTGCCAACCCTAACTCTGCTTCTGATCAGCTCTGTGATTAAAAAATTGACTCTCTGGCCTCTGCATCCCAGCCTGTAAAATGAAGGGTTGGAGTCAAAGCTCTGATCAAGCTCCAACAGGATGAAATTGCTCTAATTAGGAACCAATGTGTGTTGTGTGATCAAAAACAAACAAACCTTGGTTATACACTGAATGAGCCGTTTCCTCGGTGTGGAGCACAGAGAGGAAATAACTCTTTGGCTGTAACTCCAAAAACTGATCTGATGGGCCCAGTGGGCCCCTTGCTTGGGAGCACGCAGGGGAATGGAGGGCAGCCTGCCTGAGGGAAGCCCCAAAAGGGAAATAGCCCTCAGAACAGTCAGAGGAAAATGAGATCTCTGCCACTTTCCTGCTTAGAGGCTGCCTTCAGGCAAGGGAACGAGAGCATTTTAAAAGCTGTATCATAAAAATGAGAACTGACTATGGATATTAGTTGGGCAGCACATCTTGGAATCTGCCATAATGTTGCACAGTCCTCAGAGTTCTTTCCCTCCGCTCTGCCCAGAGCCCAGCCTCCAGACACGCCATGCAAACCTCAGTCTGTATTCAGGATCCAGCTGGAGGTTTCTCCTCTTTTATGAACAGCTTGAAATCAGGAGGGTGTCTCTTTATCCCGTCCCTTTTTTCTTTTCAAAGTACCCTTTCATTTTAAGGGACTCCACCTGTGCACCACGTGGGCGGTTCCCCAGCAGAGGATGGAACTCCTGTGGCTGGACCTCAGATCCAAAGAAAAACCCAACCCACAGCCAAGATAAGAGCAAATCCCTCTCTGCCTCCAGGAACAACATACTTCCATCGACCAAGACTAGACTTGATTTGCTTTAGAAGGTAGAACAATCTTGGTTTTGTGTTATTACTCCAGTTGTGGTCCTGGGTCCCTGCAGCAGAATCACTGGGTAGGACTTATTTCAAGAGCAGATTCCTGGGCCCCCCTGATTTTGAATCTCTGCCATGGGCCTGGGAACCTGCAATAAACAAGCACACCTAGGTGACTCTTACACACCCTTAAATTGGAGAACCACTGCTAAAGAAAAAGTCCTGGGCCAGGAGTCAATAGAAAAAGCGTATTCAAGTTCTCATCTCAGCAACAACCTTGCAGAGCAATCCTGGATAAACTCCTGTGTCCCTCAGACTTCCATTTGTCCACTTGCAGAAACACTGGAGTTTCTAAAAGAATACCAAATGAGGTCTGTTCTATCCCACTACTGCTGTTAAATAACATGAGATAAACTATGTGGAAGGAATTGTGTTAGGTGTTGTAGGAAATTTTATATGGCATCCAGACATGTAAAGTTTGGAAACACAGAATCATATCTTATTATTTTTACAGATTGAAACTCTCCTTGATAACAATATGTACGTTTACGTGAATTTCAGAAATTTGGGACATAATTACTTAAAAAATCCTATATTTGCATGCAAATTTGATAGAGTATTAATTATTGGAATTTAAAATAGGGTATCGGTCCCAAAGTTGTTTTAATGGAAAAGATTTGGCATTTCTCTACCCTGCATTTTGAAATTGTAAAGTATCACAAATGTTAGATTCAAAGATTATGAATAGAATTCAATTTAAAAGATGTTCCTGAAATATTAAAATTTTATCTCTTTAGTTGAATTACTCAGTATTAATAATCATTTATGGAGGATACAAGACAGATATTTTCCAAATTTACTATTTTAGCCTCTGCATCCAGAATATTACCCTTATGATCAACATGAATTGGCTGAGTAATTTCTCCCATCCTCTGATCTCTCCTTCCTCTGATTTCCTCTATAAATCACTTTTTTATACATAAAATTATACAACTCTTTATTGACAGGATTTGTTGTTAGGAAAGAGGAGTTTGGTCCGATCTTTCTGGTCTTCTCTGCATTTCCAATTCAATGATTTGGCATTCTAAGAGAATATCCTTGCTCCTTGTCTAATGCAAGTTCCATGAGGACTTTTTAAAACATCTCTTATAACACTTAAAATTTCTTCCATATAGTCTATGCTGATATATTAGTACGAGTATGTATAAACAAACATATGCATGTTTCTTGAGGAAAATGAGTATGTGCTACACTGAATATAACATGAATGAATTAAATGCTTACCAAATCCAGCAGAGGTATCATATTGGATCAATGGTGTCTTAACACTTCCCTCATCTGTAGTGCAGGTGACCTGGAAAAAGAAGGCTAGACAAAAGGAAGAACTGGTAAGTGACTCAGTCCCTCAGCACCTATAAGGAGGGGGCATACTTCTCAAAGAACAATGTATCATAGCATGAAGATGACTCAAAATAGAATTCCAGAGCAAGCTGTGAGGTTTTACCGAATATGCAAACTGGTTCCTAATTTAAAAATTATCAAGTAAAAAAGCTATAATTAGTGTAACAATAGCATTTCCATAAGTTACAGAGCTAAAGAAGATTAGAGCTTATACAGCAAAGGAAAAGAATTATCAGAGGAGTAAAAGATAATACTCAAAGTATATCGTGTTCTGCATATGGTCTAAACCCTTCCTGTAAAACATATAGGTGTACCTTCCACTAAGTGACCCAGAGTTTCTCACTGAAAAGGAGAACTCAAAATGTATCTTAGAAATCACATAGTTTCAATTCCTCTTTCAATTGCCCTGAACCCAAAGGAAGCATCTCTTGCAAGGTCACACAGATGGTTAGCAGCCTGGCCAGGAAGAACACGCATCTTCCAACCACCAGGCCATCTTCCCATCCCAACAAACTGCCCAGGTGACAACGAACTGTAACCATGAACACATGGAGCTGAATCATTGTAAAAATGTTAAGTTTCAAAGACCATAGAAGCAATTCTTGAGCTCATTGTTTACCTTGTAGCCAAAATAAATCATATTTTCAAATAACCCAAAATACCACTAAGTAACTCATTGTATAAATCCAGATTGCTTAAAATAGCTGAATATCTATGGGTCCTGTGAGCACGTTGATCGCTAGAAAATGCTTAGCACCTTGTCAAACTTTTTCTCATTTCAATTTAGAAACAAGACAAAGAGAAAAAGGACATGTAATTAAACAGGAGAAGGAATTGGGTCTCAGAGGGAAAGGGTTGTTCTTTCAGGGACTAAGACGGAGGGAGGTTAAGGAAACCCCTTACTTAGCGTCCTTAGGAGTTGGAGACGGTCACTGCCTGATAGGGCTGTTTGGAGACCGGAGATACATCAAGAAAATCTCTGAAGTCTCTAAAAGTGTATTATTTTCGGATACTCATTGACTACGTGTAGGTGCTATTTCTCTTGTGACCACAACCTACCCCCCGAGTCTTGTTCCTTCCTGGGGACACTCATGTCCCGTGGAGGCAGCGCTGTCCCCTGCAGCTGCATTATAACTGCAGTGCGTCAAACAGCAAGTGGGAAGGAAAGAAAACCTTATTTATTCTGTGCAGTAACTTCTGCACAAGAAGTGACCACCTAAACCAAGACATTTTAGTGAGCGCCTGCTGCTCAGCTTGCAGATTTAATATCTCATGCAGCTGGGGAACAGAGCGCCTTTGACACTGAGAAATGGGAGTCAGAAACTAACTTTTGTCCGCCGTCCTCGGGATGTACAGGACGGTGTCGAGGCCACTGTACACGCGTTGTCCTCCGTCGGTTAACACGTACTCCTTCAGCGGGCCGTTCAGGAGGAAGGTGCCCGTCCAGTTGACACACACCGTAGACAAATTGCTGTCCACTGAAAACGGGGCTCGGTACTGAGGCACTGTTGAGAGAAAGCTGCATGCTCTAAAAATGGCAACTTCTTTTGGGGGTGCAGGTATGTGCATTTTTTTCCTTTAAATATGAGCAAAAGCAAAAAAAAAAAAAAAATCCTGACATTACTAGAACCCGTCACTTTTCCTCGGTGTTACAAACCAACCAATATCGGGGGTGAGAAGGAAACCAATGGGAACCTGTGAGAAATGCTTTCTCAGCAATTTTGCACCTGCTGCCAAAAAAAAAAAAAAAAAAAAAATCAATGGAGAGTGGTGTTTTATAAATAAAACTATTAACATACAATGGATCTGCTCACTGACATAACCCTGGAGCTCATATTTTGTTGCATTTTCCCTCTTTTAACAGGTAAAGTATCCTTAACACTATTAACTACAGTAGATAGCCATTTTTCATATCAAATCAATATTTATTGCTATGAAGCCCCAAGGACTAGATGAAGTTAATATATTTTTTTCTCCAAACCAAACTGCTTAGATGGTGAATTATGTCCTTTTGGCACCCATTTATTTTTAAAGCTTTTTCTCGAACCGTTAGTTTGTTTTCTTAGATAGTTAAAAAGCCTTGCAAACAGCAATTCGAGTATAATAATTCATTGCCCTGACTAATCAATCAATAGCATGGTACATTAGTATATAATCAAGTTCAGGTCTCCTAAGTATTATATCAGGTATAGAAGCAACTTTGTGGGGATTTTATGGCACATTCCCTTTTGATTTTTCAGTTCCTTACTAAAATAAAACAAAACAAAAATCCTTAACTGGGGCTCATCTTCTAAATGAATAATTTTTGTAGAAACGAAGGAAGGGATAGCATATCATCTTGTCAAGTCAGAAGAGATTTATTTCATGAGATCTCATTTTCTCCAAAATAATCGATATATTTGTAAAAGCATTAATATCCATGTATATACTAAATTGGCTTTTAAAAAAATAAAGGAGCGAGTGGCGGGAATAAATTGGATATAATTTTTTTTCTTTAAAAAATCCATCTGTTGCTGATGTTAGGAAATATAACAAAATAAGAAATAATTATGCTTTTATAATCATATTCTCAAGCTATGTTTAAATTTCTATGCTTCTCCAACACCAATCCTGTCTAATATCACAATGGAATACACTATTGTATTTGTCCATGGCTTTGTTAATTCAATAGATTTCCACATTTCTCCTATCTCGTAACAGCACAAATAGAGAGAAGGTTTGTAAATAGTAAGAAAATAGAAAGATAGGAGTCTTACTTGTTCTGTAGGATTTGAAGACCTTCCTGAAAAAAAAAGAGTAAGCAACCAAAATAATCAGGAATAATGGGTTTTTGTAACTTCCCCAAAGAGACTGAGAAAATGGTAACAGCTACTGTGCTCCTAGCATTTGACATACTTTATCTCATTTAATCCTCCAAACAATCCTGGAAGGACTGGTTCCGATTTTTCAGGTAAGAAAACTAAGGTTCAGAGAGGTCAAACATCCTGTCCCATGTCAATAGCTGGTGGGAGACGCAGGATCTGAACCCAGGCCTGCTTAACGCTGCCAAAGCCCGCGTTGCTTTCTTATAATCAGAACCCAGTTATTTAATTTACCAGTGCTCTCTTTATGGGCGCTCTCTAGTGGTATGCCGAAGCTGGCTCATCCCAATTGTTAAATATTTAGGAATTCTGTGAGTTGGTTGCTAAATTCAGCCATTATTAAAAATTAAATTTTTGTATATAAACTTATATTAAAGCAAAGGTAATAACATATGCCCAATCTATACGTTTTTCATTATTTTACATTTTACTATTTTCTATGCACTCGAGGTTACTTATATCCCTTGATGGTGGACATATTATATAATGATAAGCAACTACCCATCTCTTCCCAACTCGTTCTGTGCTGTCATGTTGGTAAACTAGACATCAGTAATGGGAGGGCTATTTACACCATGGAAATTGGCAAGCACTTCCAATCCAGCCATTTTTCTCTCAAGAAGACCAGCTGTTAAACATTTACACCTCCCCTCTCTCTTCCACTGAAGGAGTAATTCAGGCTGAGGGGGCTCAATGTGTTGTTCTGCCTGTCCTGCCCCTTTGCTGAGTGTGTGCGCTCACATCTATATAAAACTTCAAATGCTATTTTTAAGTTATCTTCTGGTTTGTATTCTCTGAACCACATTTTCTTTCTCCCAGCATGTGTAATGAGTTAAAAGTAGCATAAATGGTATTTAAAAACTCATATTCTAGCCAGTCATTTCTTGTATTTTCCCATATCTGTGGATCCAGTAGTGGATTAAGGGAACCTTTTCTTCCTCGGTGCTAGTGTAGCTTTCAGCCGCTTCTCCAACGTGAAAGAACAGAAAGGAAGGAAATCTTAAATCTGCTCACTTTGTTCCTCTAGTATAAGAGGAAAAAAAAAATGTCTGCAAAGGCTAAGCCTCATGACTCAAAAGAGGATCGGTTATAACCTGCAAACCTCACATAGCTGTTTTCGGGCCTTCTGCCCAATACCCACAACAAAACCTGGAAAAATTAGCAAAATTGGCTTGTGGATATATTGTGAAGGAGAATGCAAAATCAGACAGCACACATTAACAATGATTACATTTTGCTTTGATTAAAGTATGGGTGACACAGAACGCTGATCGAGCGGTGCCAACAATACGTATGCAAAGTCTTAGGTGCACTCACTCATTCATTAAGCCATGTTTATTGGGAACCTAAGACATCGTGCCCTGTGCTGGGGATGGAAACTGAGGACCTGAGGACTAAAGGAGGCGCAGCTGCAAGGGGACAGACGCAAGCCCTGGTTGGGGCTGTCCAGTGTTGCTGGCGATGAGATGTCTGTGAGGGGGCTGGGTGTGGGGGGTTTAGGTTTCAAAACAGAGGGCTTGGGAGGAGGCGACCACTGAGGGTCAGCCTCAAACCTGGGCCTTGGAGCAGCTGAACTTACCTGCAGAGGGAGAGGGAAGAGGGAAGGGGAAGGAATAGGAGGAATGGGGAGAGGAGGGAAGAGGCAGGGAGAGAAAGTTTAGGATTGAGACTTGAACTTGGTTCGTGGAAGATCAACCAACAAAGCTGACTAAAAATGAATATCCAAAGAGGAAGAAGGGAAACCAGGAGAAGCCTGTCATGAAAACTAGGGGAAACCACTTTCTGAAAAAGGATTGAAGGTTCTCGGTTGCATAGAAAGCTCCTGTAAAGTCAATAAGGTGAGCCCTGAAGAAAAATGCCTCCTGGATGTATCCATGTGGAGGTCAAGGGCAAATTTAGGAAGAGATTTTCATCCAGTGGCAGGAAGTTAAAGAGTAAGCGGGAAGGGAGAAAACAGGCAACGTGTGTGTAGACAGACCAGCGTTCAGAAAAGCTTTGCTGTCAGGGACAGGAGGGTCCAGCAGTCACTGCAAGGGGACACGGAGCTTGTTTGCTTTAACATTAGAGAGACGGAAGCAGCTTTGAATCTGCGTGTGATACACCGAAGATCAAGGAGGGAAAAGGAACGATGTGATCTGTGGAGAAGAGATTTATTTCAGGCAGGGGCAGAACCACCCCTTCCTTGTCGCTGATGGAGACAGTGCCCATGCAGGTGGGCAGTCTGGGGTGGGAAGGGGAGCAAATGACTGACCGATGACTTCTCTTTTCCTGGTGAATTACAGAGCGAGAGTGCGGCAGAGAATAAAGGGAGGAGGCTGGCCGGATTGTGGGCGTGCGGGGAGAAAGGGTGAGACACAGTGCGAGGTTGGAGGAGGGTGGAGGAGGTTTGAAATCTTCACTGCAGAGAGTAGGAAGTGAACTGGCCAGGGACACACAGCGGTACTGAGGGCGCCGCTGAGCACAGTGACCAGGACTTCAGAGCATTAATTGTGCTTACTAGATGTGGAACTGGCTGAGCTACTTAAGGCTGGCCTTAGTTGAGGGTCACCTCATGGAGTCACTGTCTGATCCCAGGAGCCTCCAAAGTCCATGTGAATGGCATTCTGGAATCGTAGTGCATAGTTCATAGTCCTGCCTCAGTTTTCTCATCTGTACATTGGGATAACGATAGTATTTATTTCACAGGTTTGTTGTAAGACTATTTGTAAAATGTTTATACAGTGCCAGGAACAAAAAGTCCTCTCTAAACGTGACCTCATACTAACATCCTGCCGTCTTGTTGCTCAGACACATTAAGGTCCTCGTGTCAAACGATGGTCTTTAATGAATGCATAATGCTTACTTTTCAAATTGGTATCATACTCAATGCCGGATAGAGTATTTTAGGGAAGATCAGAACCTGATATAATCTTTCTGGAAAGCAAACATGAAATAAGTATCCAAAACCTTAATATATTAAAATATTTGATGCAGTAAATTCTATTTGTTAAAATTTAAGAAGATAATCAGACATTCAAACAAAGATTTGTTCCCAATGATTTTTCTCATCACATCTATTGAAGAGAAATACCAAAAACAACTGAAATGCCTACCAAACCAATTTATAGATGGAATATTACATAGCCATTAAAATTTGCTGGCTAAAGAGTTTTTTTTAACGCTGTGGGAAATGCAAATTAAATAGTGTCGAGTATAAAAAACAGACTATGAAATTTTAATTATAGGATGATCTCAGCCATGTAGTAAAAAAATATGCATTGAAAAGGGATGAAAGGAATTGATTATGCCAAAATATAAGTAGGGGTTGTCTCTGGGTGGGAGGATTGTAAGCAGGACTGGCTTCCTGGGCATGTGAGCTGTGCACTCGCACAGGCTCCTCACGTAGAAGAGTCCTGGGCTTAGTCTGATGCTCTGCTGTTGCTATCTTGAAATTCTTAACAATTTTTGAAAAAAGGGCTCCATATTTTCATTTTCTACTCAGTCCCATAAATTATGTAGCTGGTTCTGATAAATACTTATTTTATTCTTAATGCTTTTTGTGTTTGCCGTTTTTAAACAATAAAACTATATATTTTATAGAATCTGAAGAGATGTTATAGTCGTGCATCTCATAACGTTTTGGTCAACAAAACCCCATATACAACAGTGGTCCCATAAGGTAATAATGAAGCTGCCCTGTACAGGTGCTCCACCTTTTCTTTTCTTTTTTATTTTTTTTTTATTTCTTTTTTGTTTTCTTTTTCCCCTTATATGCAGGGTTCAACACCTTTTATTTTCTATACTATATTTTTACCATAACTTTTTTATGTTTAGATGTGTTTAAATACATGAACACTTGCCACTGTGTTACAGCAGCCTATGGTATTCAGTACAGTACCATGCTGTGCAGGTTTGTAGCCTAGGAGCCATAGGTGTGCAGTAGGCTACACCATCTAGGGTTGTGTAAGTGCACTCCATGACGTTCGCAAGACGATTGCCTAATGAGGCATTTCTGAGAACGTATCCTCGGCGTTAAACGATGCATGACTGTATTTTATAGAAATGTAAGGAAGCTCCCAATTAATTAGTTGATCGCCCTTCTCTGTGCTCAGTTGCTCCATGGCTTTTTCTCATAGAACCATGTCTCAATTTTTTCTGGAAATACTAGGGATTATGCCATATAATTTAAAAAAGGAGTAGCAACATTTCTTTTAAAAATGCTTTACGGTGTTTGCTCATTTTCTTTCTTCCTATTCATTAACTTCCTCTGAATTGATTTTTAACCCACTGCTACATGGAAAATCTTCCTAAATTGGCCCTTAACTTCCATATTATTAAATCCAGAAGGTATTTTTCTCCAGTAGTCATCTTCATCGACGTTTCAGTAGCATTCAATGTAATTGGACACTCAACTCAATCGTTTTAAAAAAGTGGTTTCCCCTAGATTTTTCAGGACAAGCCTCTCCTGACTACCCTCCTGCCTCTTACCATAGCAGCCACTTGTACTCACATTCTCTCTGGGTGCTGAAGCTGATCCATCCAGAAGCTGTGCTGCCCACCTCGTTGTGGGCCACCACTCTCAGCTCGTAGTTGGTGTAAGGCTGGAGACCCCCAAGGCTGGCTCTCTGCCCGGGCCCCGTGTACTTTGTCTCTGTTTGGCTGGGAGTGCAGGGCAGGGCTGACGCAGGAGAGCAAGCCACGTGGAGTTGGAGCTCGTAGCTAAAACGAGAATGAATACACAGAGTGAAGACAAGCAATGGAATTAGTTTAACTCTCTTTAAAAACTGGATCTATTTTGTGAGAAGACATTTTGTTTCCACCAAACTACAAGCTCTTTAAAATTTCCATTTGCAGGGAACTGCTCCCAGAAACACTTTAGTTAATGCTGTTGGAAATGAGCAGCAGATGTAACCGGAGAAATGACAAGAAAAGTCACCATCTAGACACACACCACTGTTGACTCAGCAACTAGTAATCCTTGTTGGTAGAGATAAAATAATCTCTCTCTTTGAAGAGGTGAGTGATAGATTGTTCTCTGTTTAGAATAATCTTTTTTCCGCCAGATGATTTTGAGTAAAGTAACTTCTTTGTTCTTTCCAACAGTGGTTCACTACAACATTTTAAATTATGTTAAATAATTGAAACATAATTATTTATGTTTAGGGCAATTCTGGTTTAACTATGAGTTTCTGATGTTCCAGCCAAGACCTATAGAACGAATGATTCCAGAGAACCATGAGGAACACATTCTTTCAATGAATACAAAGACATTGCCTTGTCTTCTTTTTATGTGATGATGATTATGTTGTTTATCTTTCTATCATTAGTTGATTTTATGATTTAAGTGCTTTGTAGGTGGCATTACCATTCCAATCAATTTATTTGTCTATTTTGCTATAGATATCTGCTCAATAAGCAAGTCCTCCTTGGGAAGTGCTGGGTAGCTATATGTCTGTATGCACACCTTGTTCTAGTTTATTCATCCTTCTGCCTGAGCCACTACCTTTGAATGACACCATTGGGGAACAGGGGGGCACTCCATTGGAAGGAGGCCGTCCTCGAGGACAGTGCCTGGATCTGTGGTGAGGACAGTCCTGAGGGTGGAGCCGGATGAGTTCTCAGATCAGCCGTTGGCCCCTTGCTGCAACAGTTGAAGCAGGTGCAGGCCTCGACCCCAATGGAGTAGGTCGTGAAGGGTCGTAGGCCATGAAGAGTCTGCTGGGTGGCCATGCCTTCGGACAGCTGCAGGGAGAGAGAGGACTAGATGAGATAGTGTCACAGATCAAAGGCAATTGGTAAATGTTATCAAGAACCCCACCTCATATGAATAGAGCCCCATGCTAGGCACTCTGGGAGATGCAACATGGCCTTTAGCATAGCGTTTATCCTCAAGAAATTACCAATCCATGACTTCCATAGTCGAAACATAGTTGAATAACATAACAGTTAAATAGCTAACATAGGAAGGGATACATACAATGATGTTTGAGATAGGACAGAAATCACTAGGCCTAATATCATACATTATCTCATCTTAGAAAGGTATTAGAAAATGGCACAGAACACAAAATATCAATCCAGTTCTTTGACTCTCAGAAGATGCCTTTTCAAAAAAAAAAATCTGTATTTGAGTTACATTTCTAGCAAACATTCACCACGGTCTATATCCTGCCATAGTTACTTGCATTTAATTTCTGGTTCAAAGATGCCCTTAGATTTATATTAGAGTCAGGTACAGGTACATTGAAAAGCTTGAAAGTCCATCTCTTCCTCGGAGGATGTTGGGTTTTACAAAACATCATAGCCTTCTCTCAATCATCTTTGTCAAAATATAAACGTTTTGGTTCATTTGGAGCAAACTTTTGACCTCAGTGTGGTTTTATTAAGTACTCTCAGAACCAGAAGAGTTCAGAAACTGGAAATTAATTTTCACATTGACATAAGTAATGCATAATTAAGAACAGCTATCTGTTATTTTTAAAAAATGCCTACAATGCCTACAATGCACTCCAAATATAAATTATTTTAGTTTATTAATGTTATCATTTTATAAGCATGGATAATCAAGGGTTGATTGTATTTACATCATCTATATTTATTGAATAGGGAGCCCTGTGGAAAATATGCTAATATCCCTTTAACATTCCATTGGAGCCTTTCTTGTGTGTAAGTTACCTTCTGAGTTGTGTTTCAGGACCTGGCACTCTGGCCTCAAGAGGATTTCTCCACACTTGCCCACATTGCTCCCTAAATTGGTCTAAATAATTTATAATGTAATACCAGGATCTGCACAATCTCTATTTGAGGATTGCATGAACAAAGCATTATAATCTCCACTTATTCATGAGAAAAGTGAAAGTGACACGAGCTGTACTACAGAGACAAGAGACTTCATCCTGCCGGCTGCTGGTCTCTTCATTTTAATAGTGTAGAAACTGGTCTCCTTGATTCCTAACATCCTTTCCAGCAAGCGGCTTGGCTAACACACAGTGTGAGAGCTGACTTTCCCGAACAATCTCTCCTGTCTCCCCACGTGTTAATAAACAGACTGGGCTGTTTATTGGAGCCAGGGCTGCTCTGGCAGAGCTGTTCTGCTTTCTCTTCCAAAGAGCTAGAAATTCCTCAAATTCACCAGAAGAAAGACTGCATTTTCAATGTGTTATTATGGGACTATGCATGTCAAAATGGGGATTCTGAGGATATTCTCTGCTCTATTGTGTCTTTTTCCTATTAACATTTACGCCACCAACAATGACCATTTGTTGACCCCTTACTATAAACCACCATCCTGTTAAGTGTTTGACCTACGTTTTCTCATTAAATGAAACCAATTTAATTTGATTCCTCTAAAGTCTTAGGTTTCTTGCATCTGTAGAGTCTTTAATACCACCTTTAGCATCTCTCTCCTTGGGCGTTTACATATTTTCTATGTTTCCTAACAGCATACTTTTTCTTCTCGGAGAGATTTTTGTACTAAGTTCACCAGAGGGCAATGGAGAACAGAAGGATAAGAAAGAAGACTCAGGAAGAAAAAGCCAGGGCACCACAGTAATGATTTTGTAAAAATTAACCAGTCCTGAGTTTTCACCCTGCTGCTCACCACCATCTCCGCCCCGCTGGCGTTGCTGGAGAACAACCTGTAGAGACTGACGATTCCATTGGGCTTCTCGGGGGCGCTGATGTTGACGACTGCTTGGGTAGAAGAGACCGCATGGAACTTGGGGGCTCTGAGACCTTCTGGGGGGGCTGGCCCCGTTCTACACCACGCCCAGCGACTGGGGGCTTTTCCTGCAGAATTCACTGCCCAGACCTCCAAAGAGAAATCGACAAGACGGGTCAAAACCAAAGTATCCTCAGGCTGAAAAAAACAAAACAAAACTGGCAACCAAAGGCATCTCAACACAACAGAAGGAGATAAACTTTGATCTTGCAACTTCATAATCTCAAAGGAGAGCAAGCTCTTCCTCTTTTTTTTATAGTTTTTATTTATGCCTTTTGCCTTTGACCCTGGGAACACAAAACGGGCTGTTTAGGATCTCAGAATGCAGCGGGGTTGATTTAAGCCTAATGAAAAAAACTGCTCATCTCTGTGTGCGAGGTGGAGTGATATTGTCAGCTTCTGCAAACCGGATAGATCTGCAGACTACATAAAACTCAGCAATTCTTAAACACTGTCCCCACGAAATCTGCATGAAAATTAAATTTCCTTTCATCAAGGAGGGAATAAACATATGGAAGGATGTATAATCTTATTTATCAAGAACCATTTGTATAATTAAACACGAATATCCTAAAAGGTTGCCTTAGGTCGTCATTTGCATGAGTAAGTAATTTGTAGAATGTCAGGTACAATAGACAGAGTAGATGGATGTGTGAGTGTATAGGGTTAAATTAGGCCCAATAATAGCCAACTACACAGTGATCAATCAGAATGATAGATCTAAATGGCAATACAAGAAGACTGTCTGCGTGCTTAGGAGTATTCCTTAGTAAGCTTTCATGGGAAAGTCTAACTTCGGGAAATTTTTTCCTCATTGAGTGGCTTCAACACTATATATCTTTAAAAAATTTACCCCTGAGCTTTTAAAGACAAGTCTGGAAAACTTATTTGATTCTATAGTACACACATCTCAGGTATTCGGTATTAAAAACACATGCAGAATGTTCAAAATATGAGATACGTAGAAAAAAACTGTCAGAGAACAGTTTGTAGTGAAAATTTTGTTTTGTTTTTTGTTGGTTTTGCTTTTACATGAATAATATCTCCAGGAGATGAAACATTAGAGAGATTTTCAGTATTTAGGGCAACTCCTATCAGTGTTGTTTCGATACGTTTTCATTTTTTCCTTTTTTCTTTGGCAGATTCCTTTGTAAAAGTAAAATTTCTGAGGTTGAATTGTTTTCGGGTTGCTGTCAAATGCAAATCTCTAGCCCCTTGCTGATAGGATTGCTAGAAGCCTCATTTTTTAAGAGACAAGTAACCTACATACATAGATAAACCTGCTCTTTTTTAGAGCTCAGATAGATACATACTCTCATCATTTGCATAATAATCGTTCACACTTGTATAAACTCTACATTTTACAAAGCACTTTAACTTATATTAGCTTGCTTAGTCCTTACACTGCCAACCTTGGAAGTTGACTGGAGAAGGTATTTAGCCCCCTTTTAAAGGTGAGGAAATTGAGGCTCAGAAAATGTCACTATCTTGTTCAAGGTGACAGAAGTTACAAGGGCTGAAACTGGAATTCCATTCTCCAGTGTGCTTTCCAATAAACAAGTGTTTTTGATTCTGTATGCCATTCACAGGCACACATAAGATACTCAGGATCACATAAATTAAATGATGTGGACACAGACAAACGTCTGCAACTCTGGATTAGGTAAGGTCTCTTAACTTGCAGGAACTGATGACAATGTGCAAGTTGTCTCAGTCTTTAGGGTAGGGAGGGTAGGTGAAGGAGGTTATTGACGAAGAGGTTGGAGGGGTCCCCAGCTCCTAAGTCTGCTCCAGAACAACCTCTTATACTACAAATATCTTTTCGAGTGATGGTGGGGAGACACCTATTATTACACAATGAGTGACAAGATTTGAAAAATCAGTGTTCTTGGGACAGGGATGCAAAATAAGGTGCAAATATTGGTATCAATTTTTTTCTTCCAAGAGTGGGATTTTGGTTGGTAATTTAAGGGCACGTAGAATTTTAATCGGGGGTATAATGGATGGGGAAGAAAATGAGGAAGAAAGTGCAACTAGCTATAATAAAAGAAAAATCCAACAAGTTGCCAATTAATTACTGAACACCAGTAGGAGATAGCAGTAGTGCAGACATTTAGTGTTAAAAGAAAATGACATACAATAAGTCATAGTAAATACTCAGCACAGTTCTGGCTCTGGGTTATGAACATTAACTTTTCTTTCATTTTCAATGTAAATATAGAACCATAAATACTCTTAAAGCTATTTAATGGTGGTGTTGAAGACAGTACTAAGCCTCATGCCTTCCTATGTTGCATGAGCTTTTACTGGGTGGAGTCCCGTTTTTAAAATATAATTGAATCCATGGTATTTTCAAACACTTCGGCTTTAATATTATGGTGTTTTGCTGTATTTCTTTATATATATTTCTTTGAAAATATTGTCTTCTAAAAACTAGACAATACAAAATTTCCCATCACTAACTGGGAACGTACGTAGGATCTTTTGTCTTTGACAGGAGTCCTTTATAATACATTACTCTTTTTCTTAGACTTTCTTTTTAGTATTCAATCAATTTGAGATCAAAATAGCATTCATATAAATCAACACGCTTATGCAAAGCAGGATCAGCCTATTTACATGAGCTGCTATGAAAATGAAAACAGTCAAAACGAAGAGAAAGCTGACTGAGATAATGAAGCATTATGAATTTCACAAAACTTGTACCACAAGGCAGTGTGTCTGTGATACCAAACCACCTTAGAAGCAAAGGAAAACAGACCCTGTGAATAAGATTCTTTCCTTTGTCTCTTTCTGTCTCTCTGTCTTTGTCTCTGTAGAGGTAAAAAAAAAGTCCTTTACCCAAAATATCAATGTGGATTTTTGTCTATGCCCAGCTTAACAAGACATGAAAGAACTGGAGTATAGTGCAGGGTTCAAAAGAAAAATACTAATTGCCTATGTTTGTGATTTCTACTGACAAACAGTACTCCAAGATTTGAATCTGTCTTTATAGGGTGAAGGTAAGAAGCAGCAGAAATCTTGCAGGGGAAATTTTGAGCAATATGTTTTGATCTTTCAATTTTAATGGACCAATTTAAAAATCAAGAAATGGAGTATCTTGTGAACAGATACAGAGTTGCCTACTTTATATCTATCTATCTTTCTTTCTATCTATCTAATCTACCTACCTATCTACCTTTTACTTAACTGACAAGCCACTGACAAGCCACTTCATCTGGTTTGTACCCCAAGATTCTCTCACATGATCATTTGGTACATAAGCATAGTATGTGGGCTTCTCATAGAAAGAAAGCGTCATTATTGGGGTAGAAAAAGAAGTAAGACTTATGAAGTCCATGGCCAAGGGGGGGAGGAAAAAAAGTAAGGATACTCTTCATCTTTGAGTTATTCAGAATATCTTTATACCTACAGCATCTAAACTGAACATACTTATTCTTTTATAATAAAAAAAAAGAAAGATGATTAAAGTTGCCACGGAAACACTTATATTATTTGGGTTTGGCGAACACTTGTGCATGTGTATGAGTGTGTACACACACAATTAGGACTGTAAGGGTTAGGAACTGGCCAATGAAGAGATGTTAAAAATGAGAACAAGTTAGGACTGACCAAGTTGGGTTGTTTTCTTCTTTAAGGTTTCTACTATAATCATAAAAAGAGTGCAAGATGTTACAGAAAACATAGATTAACTACTTTTAATAAGTATAAAATAACTAAAATTGTTTAAACACAGATTCTGTAATTGACCAGAAAAATGGTAGATTAATATGTCAATTTTCAATGGAATTTGTTTTCAATGTAACATATATTTTAATCTAACTAGTGACTATTTTTCTGTCTTTATACTTGTCCGGGAAAAAAATGAAATTGTTCTTTTATTTACTCTTTCTCTCTCAAAGGACTAATTACTGTATTTTGCCTTAAAAAATTTAAATTACGAGAAGTGTCAACATCTGCCACTAAGCTGCCATAATCACATTGCTGTGAACACAATGAATTTAATCAACTGTCCCCTTTTGAAAATTGCCTCTTGAAGATCTTCTTTGAGAGCAGTCTTTGTCAAAATATGTTCCTTACCCATGATCATCAAAGTCATTTTGGGTACCTGGATCAGAATTTCTGGTGAGAAGACCTTGGAGTCTGCCCTTTCATCGTATTTCCATGTGGTTCTTGTGCCCAATGTTGTTTGAGAAATAGGAAGGGCTATTCTTTGTAGAGCCAGGTACAAAAATCTAGGCACTATGCATTTTCCATTTCTATTCATGTTATGTCTATTTATGATTATACTTGCCTTGCCTTTGTCATTTCCTTCAATCATTCAGATAAACACAAAATGTATCTCTTTGAGTATGTTACAGTTGCAATAATCATCATAGAGTTAATTGTTGTATTTTTCACAGTTCCAAGCAGAACCAGATTCACTAACTTTGCGAAACCATCACTTGCCTCCTAGTTTTCACTTCAGGTGCAAATTTCTTGAAGCCTTGATATTTCTGGAACTTGCTGGGTCTATTTTTTCCTTACAGCCCAGATGAACATTATTTTAAATGCTCCCAATTCCTCTCAACCCAACATTTCTCCTTCTAATTTTATTCTAGGAGGAAAGCAAGAATTTGTGAACAGAAGCATTGTAGTAATTTTTGAAAAGAGAAAGAGAAGGGACCCCCACTCTACAGAGGACGGGAGAAGGGGAGATGTAGAGGAAGTTATTCCAGAGTGGTGGCCCTTGGTGTTGTTACGCTAACGTGCTAGTTATTCTTGAACACAGTTCCCATCCTTAACTGCAAAGTGGTTTTCACTTTCATAATTTCTCTCACTCAATGGCTCCTCTTTTTCTGAAATAAACTTCCTTAGGACTGTTACTTTCCAAATGTAGTCTGAAAGTGCAATTGTTAAGGTATTTATCAAGGGGATTCTTGACGTGTTTTTTTCCTTTATCTTAAGAAAAACCTCTTAATTGTGAAAATATTTTATGACTCTTTTGGCTGAGGAAACGCTACACATCTTGTTAAAACAAGGCAATATACTCTGTGATATTCTGCACAGTGTCAATATCCAGCTGATGTTTATGTGGCTTTGTACTTGCTATCATTTTCCATACAAAAATAGAATACAGGAATAACCAAATTCAGTCAGTGATCTTTTACGAAAACCCAATCTGTTGACTCCTAATGTATGTGATGGTGACTGTCCTTGTCCTGAGAGCAGTTTGAGATTTTGCTCTTTATCTAGGCTGTTTATTACGTATAGCTGTTAACTCTCGGAGGATTGAGAGACGGAGGGATTTCTGAGCTCTCTGCAACATATGTGATATTCTATAACATGCTTCTTCGTGGAATAATGATCATTTTTGATTAAAAAAAGCATTTCAACAATAACAATTCTGAGGGCAAATTTATACCAAGCAGCACTAAGGAGACAACATCCTTGTTTATAAAAACTGGAGAATGTGAACATATTTCTGTGACAATTCACATCAGAAATAAGCAAAAGTCCAACATGAATAGCCATGCCCGTAATTAATGAGTAAACAGGTTGCATGTTAACAGGCAAACAATTAAATTATTTGTTTCCTAGGGGCATGTAATGAGATTGTTATCACATTCCCATGAGAGGGACAAATAGATATTAAAAAGGTCCTTCCAATAGCTGTATTGGCTGAGGCCAACAGCTAATTCAATAGATTCGATCAAAATCACTACTTCTTTCACTGCTCCTGATTTATGACTTTGGCTGTAGTTAGTCATCACTCATTGCAGTTTGCTCTCCAGTGCTCATAAATTATACCTCATAAATAAAAAGATACAATCAAGGAAATCATATCAATTCATCTACAACCTTGGAGTATATTTTCCTATGGCGCTCACGCTAATGCCTTCATAAAGGGTAGCTTGTCATAGGTTTTGAATATGTTCAAAATATTGAATAGCAATATGCCAAAATAGGCTTTGCCAGAATTGTGGTTAAAGAGACTCATGGCTAAAAAGAGAAGGAAATAATCAGAAATTACCTGATTACAAGATTATTTTATTTCATGCGCAGCCCTACAGGCTCTAGTCATAAAAGAATAACTTGCTGAAAAGCTCTATGTAGTTATCTATTTAACTATCTACCTGATTTTCTTTCATCATCAAATGAACGTTTTTCAGCATCCCTGTTTGCATGGCACTTTGCTGGATACATTATAGACACACTTTTACAGACACAGTGCCTGTATTCTAGGTTCCTTTCATCTATAACACTTTGGATCAGGCAAGATGGAACATGATTTTAATTGAATTCTGGGACCCAGGGGAAGGCGGGTACAGTAGGACGTTGTCTTCCCTTCTACTAGCACTTTTGAAATTCAGAGATGTGAAGCTACTGAAGAAATTACAAGGCATTTCCTTTGCTAGAAATGGGTGTATTCTGTCACTACTGCTTAGCATACTGCCTTGTCTTTGGAGTCACTCAATAAATATGAATATGGCTCTCTTCTAATATCTGAGGAAGGGAAAAGTAGCCTAAATATTAGTGGGAAATATTAAAATTGCCTTAATTCACTTTTAATAATAATAGTAATAATGAAAATTTGGAATTTATCACATGCTACTTTTTATTGGTCATATCTGCTCTCCCTGAAAGGAAAGAAGAACCCACTCAGCTCCACCCGGCTTTCTTGGAGGATACACAAGAGTATTATTGGGTTTTTAAGCACTTACTCTTTTATAAGTATATTATATGTACTAATTTCATCCTCCCAACAATCCTATATGGTTAGTATTATTATCCCCACTTTACACATGAGAAAACTGAGGAATGGAAAAGTTTATGCAACTTGGTAAGTGGAAAGGATGGTCTTGCAATACATGTACGTATTCTGATGTAAAAGTCCAAACTCTTTATACCTTTCTATATAAGGTGATTGAAGAAAGGCCTGGACATACCTTGCAAGTGTTGGGTTGCTGCTCTGGGCCTGTCATAGAGCCCTGGATGGTCTGGCTTTATCTGCGGAGGGCAGTCCCAAAGTGAGATGCTGGAAATTATCACAAACATGGTGGCCTTCATTCCTGCTGCCACCTACCATGCTTTGCACAATAGTGAATATCACACAGAAGCAAGTACTACTCACATATTTTCCACACTGTTCAAACCATATGCAAATGTGCTTACATTCCATTATGTTCACTAAAATAATAACTATACCCTAACAGACATAGTATTGCAAATATATACTTTCTCCACAATAAGTTGCTGGAGGAAGCTAAGATCACAATCACCAATTATGACTAACATTTCCAGGAATGATAGATAGTAAACTAGGTAAGAATATTTGTCATCCATGAATTCAACGGATATCAATTGAGTCATTTGTATGTGCCAGACACTGTTCCATGGGCTGGAAATAAACCTTGTTTTTTTTCCTTACTCTGTCACTGGGGCTAGAGTGCAGTGGTTAGATCAAGGGATCCTCCTGCCTCAGCCTCCTGACTAGCTAGGACTATAGGCACATGCCATCATGCTACAACTTGCCAAGTCTCAGATTCCTGATTATACAGAAGAAATAACACCACCTACCTCATAGGACTATTCTGAGATTTACATGAAATAATGTTTCTATAAATTTCTGTGGAATGGGGCTGGGGGACAAATACGTTATAATATAAATACATTTATAAATATTTCATCAAGATTTTGAAAGCTCCAGAACCATATACAAATGCAATTTGGAGGCAACCATGGGGTAGAATTGAAGAATACAGTCTTTAGAATCTTCATCTCAAGGTTCATATTTGAGTCCTTCAATTTACCAACTCTATATCCTTGGACACGTTACCTCATTTTCAGATTTCTTACCTGTAAAATGGTGTTAGTAATAACATTTATCTCAAATAACTTTTATGAGATTAAATTAGGTAATGCACATAAAGTTCTTAACACAGTCCTTAGCACAGAGCAAACACTAAATAAATAATAGTGATTATTACTACATCATTTGTGTGAAAATACAGGAGAGAGTGACTGGACAGTTTGGGAGAGCTAGTGGGGCTAGACAGCAATTCTATAACTCACTTCCGGGTTCCAGTTAGTTGGATCAATCACAGATTTGAAAACCCTCTACAACATTCTGAAGTTCGCTCACATCTCTCTCTGTATCTTTCTATCAGATACTTCTTTACTCTAGAGCTTTGAGGGTTAGAATAAATAAAAGCCTAGCTTTCAGAAATATTGCTCCTACATTGAAATTTTTTCAATGGACGGCCATCTCTACTCTGCCTTATTATTAATTAAAATTTCTCAAAAAAAAAAAAAAAAAAAACCTACCCAAGCATGAGCAAAAGAAAAGATTGGAGCAATTCAATAGATTCTTCAGAGAAAAAGAAGTTTACTTCTGGTTTCCATTACAAACATGCCTATAGGCATCAAGGAGAGAACTGTACAGTTTCCTGGATGCTTATAGGCATCTTAGTAATGATCAAATCCATCAACAGATAGATAAATCAATGCACAAGAAGTTTCAACCATCTTCTCAAACATTTCAATTGAAGGCATCTGATTTACTTAAATGTGCTAATGTTTTTGTTTTCACCTGTAGATTTGATTGTTTCCTATCTCCCAAGACATTTACTTAGAATTTAGTAGTAATATACCATTGGTTCAAGTACTTAAGTGCAATCCTACTTAAGTCTTCAGATTTACATAGGGTTTAGCGATAATCATGGAGTGGCAAGGCAAAGCTTACCAGCTCATCTTCTAGGCCAGAAGGGATTCTCCTGAGGAAGGCGATACCAAGTATTGGGTGAGCAGCTGCACCAATCTGAGGTTTGGGGGAATGCTGGTTTTTCTCTAGATCCATTCTCTGCCCTTCTCTGGTCTGCTCTGGTCTTCTGTGGATTGTCTCACCTGCGGTCTTTTCTCCTCCAGCTTCTTTCCAGTTGGGTTTGATGGAGGCGAGGAGAGAGTTCAGGTTCTTTCTTCCTCCTGCTCCCTCTCCTTGGCACCGGGGTGTGATAAGGCTGCCTACCCTCTCCATGGCCCCGCTTCTTTCCTTACCCCCACAGGCCTAGACGGTAATAGCTTCTGGATATCGCTACTCCGTGGGTTCTTCCACATTCCTTATTGATTCTCTTAATTCTGCCCACACCTCCATAAATAGTCTCCTCATTAAAGTCCCTTCAAATGCCCTGTTTTTGAGTGTGCCATCTGTTCCCTGCTGAGATCCTGATGGATACAGGGGAGAGCATTTTGAATGTTACACAGGTACTGATAACAGTGGGTGGGCTGAGAGAGGCATTTGATCACAAGGATGGAGATTTAGGAGAGCTTATTTATATTTTTATGAGACTGAAGAAACAGAGAAATAGTGCCTCCTCATGTCTCTATGGAAAGATTTTAGCCAAGTAGCCCTATAATAACAAGGTGCCACCTGCACTGCCCAAAACCATCTGGCCAGGGAGTAGAATGGGCATGAGGGTCTGGTGTGGAGGTAGTGCTGTCCCTGAAGGGAAGGAGGCTTCTTCTCCCTCCCGGGGTCTGTTTTGCCATCACTCAGATCTAGCCAACATCTATGTTCAGAGCTATATCTTTATGGATACATTATTCATGTGTGTGTTTCTTTGTCTTATCAATTGCACTTTAAGTCCCTGAAGGGTAGAGTCCATGGTTTTAAGCCTCTTGCCTCAATCCTAGTAGTAACTCGGTATACACTTTGAACATGGCAGGTGTCCAATAATGACAGGTTATTAAATATCCAACTTACAGGATAAATGAAAATAAGTAAAATATGTCTCATTCTTTCCTGGATGTTTTTACAGGTGACTTTGGGGAGACTTTATTTTCACAGTCATCTCCTTGCATGCATGGGAGCCATTTATGAAGAGCCACGAGGGCAGGTTGGAATGACACGTCCTCTACATTCGGTTGGAGAAAATTCTACTGTGTTTAACATTTTATTTCCAGCAAACAAGCTTCTAACACGGAGACAGAAGGATCAATACCAGCTTAAGTGAAATATAAATCTGGGTTGCATCTGCAAGAGGGTGAGAACCAACCCATCTTTAGAGGAATAACTTGTCTCAACGGCACCATGAAGATTGCCAACAATAAGAGCGTAAGAATAGAGTCCTAAGGGACATCAGGGTAGACAGAACAAGAACAAAAAGAACTAGAGCACGTTCCTGAATGTGCTCACGCGTATGGGTAGAAATGATCTCCCATGGGAACGAAAGGCCTGATGCCAAAAAATGATTCTGCCCCTGGCCTAGTGGCAGACTTCAGTTTTCTATTCATGGAAATGTCCCGATGGCCTTCAGTGTAAGCTGTGCACTCGGGTCCTAAAGTTTTAGAACAAATACACTGCTTGAGTCAGACAATATCAATAAATCATTTAAAACCTTGAGCTGTGGGAGTTAGGGGTGGAAGGAAGCTTAGTTCTTGTGGGAGAAACTAACCAAACAAAAGCCTCCATGCTGGTCAGAAATACGTTAGTGAGATTAATACCTAATTAAATGCAAGTCCAAAACCAAACAGAAAACATGCTCAATATGTTTTCTCTAAATGTGATATGGAAAACGCTTAGGAAAGGGACGGGGTAAGGGTGATAGCAACAGAAAACAAACAAGATGAAGCAAGTAGCTAGTCACAGAAAAGTGGAATCAGACTGTCAGAGTTCTGAGGAGTTTTAGTCTTAAGTATGTTGGCAAATTATCCTTTTCTTGAGAAGAGAGGTGACAAGGACAAGGAAGGTCGAACTGCCTCCTGGAAGGGGTGTCACATCTTCAGGGCCCATTGTGCTCCTGATTAGAGATTTTTATATTCTAACATCTTGTTAATAACTCCTTGATCCAGACAAAAGATTTCTCTTAACTTGGCTCTTTTCCAGCTTGGAAGAAAGTACTAGTATTTGGAGGTGGGGACTTTGGGAGGTATTTAATAATAAGATCATGTAGGGTGGAGCCCTCATGAATGGGATCAGTCCCCTTATAAGGAGAAAGAGACTAGAGGGCTCTCCTCTCTCCCCCCTACCTTGGCCCCTCTCTTCTTTTCTTCTCCTCCTTCTTCTACCTGCCATGAGGATACAAGGAAAAGAAGGTTACCTGCAAATCAGGAAGAGAGCCCTCGCCAGACACCAAATCTGCAGGTGCCTTGACCTTGGACTTCCTGGCCTTCAGAACTGTGAGAAATAAGTGTTTTTGTGGAAGCCACTCAGTCTATGATGCTCTGTTGTAACAGCCTGAACTAAGACAACGAGGATAGGGCCAAAGAAGTGAATTTGCTCAAGGATTGAGAGGCAGTGACAGAAGGACTAGAAGCTGCTGGCCCTTCTCCGTCCCCCTTCTAACTCCTCACCCACAGTTTGGTAGCTTTTGTGGGGAGCTTGGCCTAGGGCGGGCCTCCACAGTGCCCTCCTGCAGTCTCCAGGCAGCTGCCCTTGGCAGGAAGAGCGAGGGTCCCCTTCACAGCCCTTCCTTCCATCCTCTTGCTGGGGAGCAGTGCTGGCGTCAGGAAGCAGCAGGCTGCCATCCCTCGTGGGCCCCCGCGGCACGAGCCCCCAGATCAGACGCCCAGGCCAGTGAGTCACAGGGTCTCCTCTAAGGCATCACCCAGTCACGAGGCACCAGAAGCCTGCAGAGGCCCTGAGTGCGTGTGGGCGGGTATTGCAAAAATCTGTCAAAGTGGGGAAGTTTCAGGAAAACTAATTAAGTCACTGACAGCATGATTCAGTGGAAGGGGGAGCCGTGGCAGGCCCTGGCAGATCCGTGGTGAGTCACTGCCTTGAGCGAGAGTATGAATGAATATGAATGCACAATTACCGAGAGCGACTCGTTAGCCTCTGCTCACTCCCAGAAGGTAAAAACAGAACCGTCTTCTGGAGTAGACTCACACCCAGGGCCCTCCCGAAGCCTGTGGGAAGACTACTGTCTTAATTTGCTTGCTCAACAATTAAGACTTCCCCACATAGAATTTGGAGGTTTATACTGTATACATTAGCATAGCCCAATTATGAAAGGCTTGAAGACAGAAATCAATATTGCCCGTGAAAAAAATCATAGTGGATTTGTAAATATTCTGTAGCACAGCAAGCTTGCAGTTTCCATTTAAGTGAAAGATCTGTGCACTGGAAGAATTTCATTTACTATCGATGCATCTCATTTCTGTATGAAACACACATTGACAGAGTTGCTCGAGAATTGAGAAGTTTTGGTAAACTAAATTGTATTTGACATTCACAAAGAACGTTTGCTTTCTAACGGGACCCTGCACTGAATCACTCTGCAAAACCACCCGCCCATCCCTACGAAATATAAAAAAAAGCACTTCCTAACTTTTTTGATGCATATTTCAGATCTTACTGGTTTTATTAAAGCTAATCTTTTAGAGTTCGATCCTACAGAATCCCAGAATTCTGGAAGTTGTGCTGAAATGACTCAAACTAGAAAATTCCCCTGTTACAAATGATGGCAAATGTTACTCTTACCACCAAAGACCAGGCGTCCCAGGTTTAAAAAACAAAAGAAAATAGAGCAACAACAATAACAAAATCCATGAGGAAGAGTAAAATAAATTATTTAATTGAGACGTAAACTTCCCAGATAATATATTCTGTCCCCCTCTCTAGCTTCATACGAAAACAACAGGACTCTTCTTTAGCCACGGATAGACCTCGGTCAACAGGCCAGTGAATCATCAGTTGTCATCATGTAAATTAGGCAGTTGTGGGGAGCTGGCTCCACTGATTTAGGTGGTCAGTTTGTGACAATTTAGGACAGCGAGTTTCAATCCTGGCTGCACATTGCAATCACCTGGGAACTGCATGGATGCCCAAATCCATCCCAGAATCCAACTTACAGGGGGATGGAACCTGGGCATCAGCATCCAGAATGCTGTTAAAGTTCCCCTTGTGATTCTCATATGCAGTCCAGGCCGAGAACCACTGATTTAGGCAATCACCACTTGAAAATGGGGCTTAAAGTAGCATAGCAACAATGTCACACTCTCTGGGGCAGTATTTCTCAAAAATGTGGGTTGTGGACCATCCAGGCTGCTTGTTAAAAATACAGATTGCTGGAGTCCCTCCCCAGACTCCTCCCCACCAGGAATCTGCACTTTGAACATGCTCTTAGGTCATCCCAGTATTATAAACACCGGGACCACCCTCTCTAAGGCATTCAATATTGAGGTCTGTTTCAGAAAACTCAGAAGGTGCTTTGCCTATCACATGGATTTTGCCCACCTTCAGACGAGCTAGTTACCTACCAAGCTGGTTATGTGAGGTGAGTGACATTTGCTGGTCCTTGCCCCTCCATGGTCTTCTGTAGTGAGTGGTTCCCCTCTCTCTGCAAGAATCTAGATGTTTCCTAACCCTCCTACCCACCAGAACTTATTCATACTGTATCCTTTTCCATCACTGGCTAACTGATGGAATGAATTCACTTAGAGAAAATTGTCTCGTTCATCCTACATAAATAAACTTTAGCAGCTGCCCTTCAATGCCTTCGCTCAAAAGCAGAAATGAATGCCATGATGTAGGGCAGTGTAGGAGGGTGTGGGGCCTCTGATGCTCTCAGGGGACGTCATGTGGATGGCAACCTGCCCAATACACATCGACATGACCCATCTGATTAACAGTTTCACAGCTCTGGGAAGCTTCTTAGTCCTTTTGTTTTCATCCCCTACAAATATCCCATTACCTCAAAAATCCAATCCTCTGCATAGGGGTCAAATCATTGTCAGGTGTCGGGTAAACAGATGTGTATAGGACAACGAAGGTGTTTTCTCAAAGGCAACTTGAAGATGACGTAGCCCTCGAGTGGACTGGAGAGCAACGCAATTCATCTCAAACACAAAATGCTCTTTTGTGAAAGAAAAACTCTTTTAGCACATAATTTCCGAAATGACTTCTGCAGGATTACTCAGGGTCCATATTGATTTAGTATTCACACAGGCTAAATAAATCCAATATTTTAGTTTAGTTATGTCAGCATTTAATCTATGCTTTTCAAAATATCATTTTCCTTAAGAACTGGGTCTTTGGCCTGGTAAGTTAGATTTTTTTCTCCCTGCATTGTACCTTTATGTTGTAACTCCATGGGATTAGCTAATAAATGCAAATTTAAGGAGAAGGAACATGACACAGAGCTGAGAGTAACAGTTACAAAAGAGAGCCCAGCCTGAGGGTCTTAACTTGCCTTCCCTCTGAAATGTGGGTCCCTTGGTTCCCAGTTGTCCTTAGATCCTGGTGAAAAATCTCACTAGAGACAAGACACAAATTTGGAGCTTACCATTCCTTAGAAAACTGAGATGAGACTTCTCCAGATCATGTGACCAGTATTTAACCCAATATCACAACACAATACCAAATGTATTTTCTATCTATGGGTCATTTAGCTTTAGCTCTTAGGTTGATGCAAAAGTAATTGCGGTTTCAGACCGTGAATTTTATACTAAATCATTATAACTGGGCTCAAACACATCTTTATTAATCAAAATGGGAACCATTACGATCAACACATTTTTGCCAATGAGAAATAAATTTGTTTATCCTATAGTGTAAAAATCTGTGCTTTGGGATTTGATGAATTCTTGGAAAGCATTTTCTGCATCCAGGATCTTTCTCACTCTCCCTTCAGGGATACCCAGAATTCATATGTTACTTTGCTTCTCATAGTCCTGTATCTTTCTAAGTGATTGTTCCACCTTTTTTGTTCTCTTCTCTGCCTATTTAAATGTCTGGGTTAGCTCGAGAGCCTGGTCTTCAAGCTCTGAGAGTCTTTATTCTGCCTGGTTTAGTGTGTTGCTGATGCTTTCTGCTGTGCTTTGAAATTCCCTAAATGACTCTGTTATATCCTTTGTTATATTGTGTAGCTCTTTAGTGACTTTTTCATTAATTGCTAGAAATTTTTCTTTCTTCTTTTTGTTGGTTTTCAACTTTCTCTTCAATTCCATTCATCTTACTTGCCATCCACATTCTGCATTCCTTTTCTGTCATTTCAACAGTTTCCTTGTAGTTTGGGTTCACTACCGTGGCTCCATTGTGGTCCCTTGGGGGTGTCGATCTGTTTTTATTTTTCATACTGCCAAGGTTCTTTTGCTGGTTTCTTCTCATCTGGAACCTCTTTTCTTGACTCAGGGCTAGTAGGTTTGCAGGGCACCTATTCTTTGCTGGGAACTCTCCTGCTTAGTGAAAAGAAGGGCAGGTCCCTAAATGGTGCTTTCCCCCCCTTTCTCTGGAATGTTGACATGGCAGGGGAGGGGTTTGTGCGCTAGAAGCCTGTAATACAGCCATTCTGATTTGATCTGGCCATCTGCAATTGCCTCTGTTCAAGCCTGTGCTGAATGCTCTTTGTGCTGGGTGTTGGGCTGTTCACCAGATAGTTGTAGGATGATCAAGTTGGGAGCTGGGCAAGACCCTCTTCACTCAGGCTGGTGTTGTGGGGATCGCTCTGCCCAGGGTCTCCCCACAGAGGTGACAGTGGCAGCTGGGTGATGCTATACAGTTAGTGGTCATGAGTTCCCGGGCTGTGGGCAGTGACTCGAACCAGGTCCCAGTGTACTGGCGGCTTGAGGCTGGGGGTCTCTGGCAGAGCACTGGAGTTTGGAGCAGTTCTGCCCACTCTGCAGCAGTGGTGGAGGATCTGGAGTGGGGTCTTGGGGTCCAGGTGCAGCCCTGGAATCTCGGGGGTGGCGTCCTGGGTCTGGGAGGAGCTCTGGAGATGCAGAGGTGGAGCCTTGGGCTGCGGCATGGGAACCTCAGAGCCGAGACCCGGGAGGAGCCAGAAGCAGGGCTTCCGAGCAGAGCCTCAGAGCTGGGAGCAGGGCTGTGGGAACAGCAGGGCCCATCTGACCTGGAGGGTAGTGTCAGGGCTGAGCAGGCAGCAGGCAGTTGGGACCTGTAGGGCGGAGTCGGGACAAGCAGGTAGCGCCTGTTTCGTAGGCTCAGGGACCGGATTCCAAGTCATATGGGTGGAGGTCAGTTCCAGTGGCCAGGGACCATGGACTTCTCCCTGTATCCCCCAGGACCTACTGAAGCGGTTGCCCAAAGTCTCCCAGGTTGGAGCCCGTAGCACCCCACTCAATTCCCGTGCTCAGATCCTGTTGCACTATTGGGGAGCGGTGCTTGGGTTCCAGTCACCGGGTATAGCTTAGAGGAGGCTCCGTTTGGTCTGCTGCCTCCCCCCAGCCTGGTGGGGGCGGTGTGAAGGCTGCAGCCGCAAAGCTGAGCCCCGTGCTGACCTGGTGCCGTGCACCTGAGAGCCCAGGATGGCTTTAGCTGCTGCTCAATCCCCACCGCACCTGTTGGCTGGTGCAATGGCTCTGCACAGACTCCAGGCAGGTCTCTGATCTGTGGCAGCGAAGAGAGGCCCTCTCACAACTCGGCCACAGCACCTGCAGAGTGAGCATGATGTCCCAGCGCTCTGTGTTGCTAATCGTCCCCACGCGTATTTTGATATGATCAAGTGTATCACCCTGTCACCTTTTTTCTTTTCCACACCGATTGTCCCACGCTGCTTCTTTGTAGTTTCACAATGTTCCTTCCAAGAATAGCCGTCCGTAGGTAGGTAGGCACCTGCTTCCTATTTACTCTTCTTTCCTTGGGAGCTGCGGGTTTGTGGGCTGCTTCTACTCTGCCATGTTCCCCCCCTCTCTCAGGTCTGTTTAGATTGGGTATTGTTGCCAAATGAGCGTGTCAAAGCAAGAAAAAAAACTTGTTTTTAAGAGATTTTTAGATTTGGAATTGCAAATAAGGGATTATGGATTTATATCTGGGTATTTCTCCGAACCATTCAAGAATCTATTTATATTTTTAATTCTTACTAACTTCATTGGGCAATTTGTCCCATACATTATTGGCCTAAAATATATTCCTTTCATGCTTAAAATGTCACCTCTAATCATTACACTCATTGATTGGGTTACCTCATTTCTGGTAACTTAGTGATATTATTATTTCATGTTATGATAAGCTTTTTAAGGCTCGGTTTCCTTTTTCAGAAGATTTCTCTTGGCACTGTGCCTGGCACTTAGTGTTTACATCCATCAGCAAGCTTCCTTTGGCTGCAAGTAAGAGGAACTGGTTTTGGCTTAAGCAAGACAGAATCGATTGGGAGCATATGGGATTAAAAGAACAGTTGAAGAACCGTTCTTGGAAATAGCAGGGAAAAGAAAAACTTTTAGCATGAGGTTGGGGATATTTTATCGGAACGTCTCACCTCCCACCTTTTAAAATTCTGAATCACTCTGCTGAAGATCAAGCCCCAGGAAAATCTGAGGGGCTGAGCATGGCTCACGTGCCCACCACTTGGCTAGGAGATAGCCTGACACATTGATTGACACTCCCACCAAGACTGAGCAAAGGGTGGGGGGAACCATTCCCCCGCCAGGAGACATGGTTGCTATTACAAGTAGAATGCAAATGGACTCGGATGGCAAAACAAAACAAACCCAACAGAAGTCCTCTATAGATTTCAAAACACTTTCAGAATAGTATTATTAATTCTTGGCTTTTTAGGAATATGCAAAGTCCTATTTTTTAGGCCATCCTCATACAAACCTTACTTCACCCCCATGTGCAGGTCAGTTGCATTCCTCTACACTTTTCCCCGCGCTGTGCATCTTTCTTGAGCATAGAGGCTAGAGATGTCTGCTATTCTATTTTACTTTGTCTTGGTACAATTAATGAGTTATTTTCAAAGGGATCTTTTAACAAGAGCATCTCCTACCAAGGCAACATTGGCAAAAGGAATCTTAATGGTAAAAACCACTTCATTAGTACATGCAAACACTTAACCTGGAATCTACTACATAGTAAAAACAACATGGATCAAAACCCAAGAAAATGAAAAAAGCAAATGAATATGTTTTTTTCCTCCCTCATTGACAGCTTAATTTTTTTTCAAGGATATTATTGCCCTCCTTAAAGCCCCCCATTTCTTTAAGTGGCTTTCAAATTGCAAGCAATTTTTACAGGCGGGTTGATGGTGTACACAATCAGCTTGGATTGTTGATAACCCACATTTCTTACCTGATACTCATACTCTGTGAAAGGCCACAGTTCCGAATCTGTAAAAGAGCTTGAGCTTCCATTATAGGTTAGCACTGGATTGGATTGTCCAGATTGAGGTGCTATTTGTCTTCTATATAATTCATAATGTAAAACTTTTCCATTTGGCTGAACTGGTCCTGTCCACCAAAGGGAAACAGTGGGCCGGAATCCTCCTGGAGCCATCCGTACCTCTAGGTGTGGAGGAGGCTGCATCAGAGGTGCAATCTCGGAAGTCTGCACGGATGCCCATTCACTGGATGCACATCCCAGGGTAGTGCAGGCTCGAATTCGTACTTCATACCTTCAGGACACAAGGCAGAAATTACCGTTTATCAGAAAAATAGATTTTCATGGGAAGACTCTTTAAAAGACCCAATGTTTTCAAAAAAAAAAGAGAGAGAGAAATTTACATTTATTCTTATCTATAGCTAACTCTTAAATAACAAAATCATATTTCTGTAGAAATTTTAGAATACTTTAAATCCTCCTGGCTTTCTAAACTCAAGAAAAAAATCCTCATCTGCTTGAAAGAAGTGAGCATAATTCTTCCCCTAAACAGGAAAGTATGGAATAAATAAACTCTCAAAATTCTTCCCAGCGTGGAAATTCTGATACTCTGCAGAATTACTTAACACAGCGATGAAGAATGCAGACCTCGGGGAGTGTGAACCAGTTCTCAGCAGCCCTGGACTCCTCCTACCTTTGATTTCCCCAGGACTGTTTCCAGGTCAAGAAGGAACATCATGGAGTTAAGGTTTCAGTGGTAATAAATCCCCTCACCTGATACCTGACATCTTAGAACAGGCTCTCTTACACCACACAAAGACCTTTTGGGGCCAAAGTTAACCCAACTACACACTAGATTATCAATCATGAAGACACCTTATCACCATCCAGTTAAACTCAACCAATCAATTATGTTTTGCCTCATAGCTGGTCCCTGCCACT
>CM052450.1:13568042-13610535 GCA_028533085.1 Varecia variegata | reverse complement strand
GAAGCCAGTGAAAAATGTACAGCTCTGCAGCTACCGTGGGCTGTTTTTATGCCCTGAATAAGATGAAAGCCAACTCACACAGCGTGTGGATTAGCAATGGAGGATACCTGAGCAAGTTTTAATTAATGTTTAATATTTAATACGACCCTAAATAATTGTCATGAGTAGATGCAGAAGACCATGAATGTTTCATTTAAACAGCACTATATATCAGAGATAATTATAGGAGGGATCTAATCTACACATCAGATTACAATAATAGCTGAATTTTATCTATGGTAGCTGGAAATCAACACTCCTGCAGCCTTTAATGTTTTTAAGTGATTCTGTTCATTTTACTAAATTTTAAGCACAAAATGTCTTTTATTCCTCTTTTCTCTGGGGATGAAAGTCACTTAAAATGTGATGGGGAAAAGTGCCAAGCAATTCTTTAAGCTACGGGCAAGATTCCTTTGTGTGGAGAGCAGCGCATTTCCATGCGCGTCACAGAGCCCAGACGGAGCCACTGGGGAGATACGAGCTAGCAAAGTGGCCCTGTCCTGAGATACCACGAGATCAGAGCTGAGGGAGTCCTCAAGGGGGTGAGGAAATGGAGTCAGAGCAGCTTTATTATCTTTGGAAGAAGTGCTGGATTTGATAAGAAGGGCTCTTCTCCCAAACAAATTTTGGTTTAGTCCAACTCTGGCTGGTAATAGCTCTCATTGATTGGCACTTTTTTGTACTTTACAATAATACCTCATTTTTTTACAGTCTGGGTCCGACGGCCCTATTGGGGTTCTCAGAATGGTCCTGGGGCCTTCATGTTTCCAGGAAGACTAGATTTAGGGAATGGCCCCATCGCTGCACTACTTGTTTTGGACATCATGGTGAATTGCAAACCTCCCTGGAACACTGACTCTCAAAACATCACCCGCGAGAATTCTGCTCTCCAGAGGATATGCAAGCAGGCTCTGGTCGGATGAGGATGTGCTTCATCCCCCATGGATGGTTATGTGGACGGAGGTTGGGGACATCACACATCTTCCTTTTGGAATCTTCACTAGAACTCACTGGGAGCTCACACAACAGAAAGGCCAGGGGCTGCTCTCAGAAAACCCAGACTTGGCTACCTACCTGTGAAATGGCTTCAGCTGGTTTACTATGAATGACTGTGTACCAAAGGAATCATGAGTTGTGTTTATGCATATGATTTTTGTTTCTCTTTCAAACAGCTCACGGATGAAGAGGGTATAGTTGATGATATCGCCATTTGTCCTCACTGGAGGGTCCCAGTTTACTAAGATCTCCCGAGGGCCCTTGGCCTGCAATTTTGGAGGTTCCATCCCTGAGGGTGCTGAGGGGCTGGTTCGCTCTTTGACAAGTGGACTCAAAATACCCCCTTGGCTGTTGTTGGCCGTCACTGTGTAGCCATACTCCACTCCTGGGGTGAGGGTAAAATCATGATAGCGAGTTTCTAGGCCAGTATATACTATGGTTCCATCTCTCCTGAGTTCATAACTTCTGATCTGGCCATTTGGGTTTCTTGGAGGTTTCCAGGTGATTTCTATTGATTCTGAGCCTGTGACTTGCAATGTTGGGGAGTCCATGTTCTCTGGTGGGGCCTCCATCGTCCAGGCAGATTTTGACTTACTAGCTGTGCAACCTTCCTTTGTGCAGGCTACAAGGGAGAAATTATACTGAGTATAGGGCTGCAGGTGGGAAGCCAACAGGGACAGGCCCTGCCCAGCAAAAGACTCCTTACCATCGTATCTAAGCAAATATTTAGTGATCTTCCCATTTTGACTTGATGGTGGTGACCAAGATACATTTATTTGAGTGGCACTGATGGCCCAGAGATCTGGAGGCCTGACTCCTGTTGGAGCAGCTTCCGGAGTTGTGAGGCTGGTGGGTTTGCTGGTGGAGCAGCCTCCACCGGTGCAGGCTAGGAGTGCATAGCTGTAGGTGGAAAAAGGAAGCAGCTCTTCATCAGTATAATTGAAAGTCACAGCATCAAAGCTGAAAGGATAGAGCATTCCATTCCTTTGAAGCCTATAAGACTGGATAATGCCATTAGATTGTTCCGGTGGGATCCAGGAAATCAGCAGTTTTGGGGGATTCCTAGATACATAGGATATCTCAGGTGGAGAGAGACCTTCTGGAGGTGCTTGCAACGTCCTCACTACATTCCAAGAGCTACAGGCATGCCCTGCTGAATTCCAAGTATAGATTTTATATTCACACTGCGTCCATGGCTGCAAACCCGTGTCGTGATACAGAAATGTATCCCTTTCAGTATCATATTCTGTGAAAACAATTTTCTCCTCAGCCTGGATTGTCTGATTCCCCCAAGCTTTGCCCTCGAAGCATCTGCGAATCACTTCATAGCGAATTATTTTTCCATTTGGGTTAACAGGCTCCGACCAGCTCAGCTCAACGCTGGTGGCCTCCACAGAGTGGATCGTGGGTGGCCACTGCGAGTCCGGAGGGGCTTCATCTGTCCACAGGGGCTGGGGCGCGGTGTGTGCACAGCCCGCCCCGGTGCAGGCCTCCAGGGTCAGGGTGTAGACAGAGAAGGGATCCAGGCGGCGGAAGAGAAACTGACGATTCAAGCCAGTGTACTCCAGGGCGCCATCGCTGAAGATGTTGTATGTCTGCGGGAAGAGAAGCAAAGGGAGTAACATGTGGCAAATGATTTCTTGGTGTGGCTACTTGGCTCCTTTTTCATCTTCACCTGGCCCCACCCCACCCGGCTGCCACTCATTTGTTCCTCATCTTGATGACCCTAATCCAGAAGAAGCATTCTGATCTGAACGTGGGGAATGTGATCTTTTCTAGTTAATGCAAGATCCACAGGAAGAGAAACAATGTTTTCCTTTGCCTTTTTTTTTTTTTTTTAAAAGTTTGGGCAATATGCAAGCATTTATCTAAAAGCTAAGGGCTATTGGACCTGATTCTTTGACTTAAATAGTTCTCATGGGGTTTCTCCTATTTTTATTTTTTTTAAAGTAGGGACTAGTATTCAAATCCTTTATTTCGTAGACACTGAGTGCTTCTGATGTCATTCTGACTAGGGCAAGTATGGCCTATCTATATTGTCTATCTTCCATGGCATTTGCTGGCAAATGGAATTATAATGCCTAATCGTTTGCTGTTACAGGGTGCCAGGGCTGAGTGTGTGTGTGTGTGTGTGTGTGTGTGTGTGTAGGCACACAGGCACATATATGTTATACATAAGTACAAATATACATATATACATATATTATACACACACACACACACATATATATATATATGTATATATATAAAAACTTTGATGAGGAGGAGATGGAAAAGAAAACACTCTGTTTTCTCTTGTAACCCATAGAAGCATTGATTGCTGCTTTGGGGGAAAGTATTATTTTGTTCTAGGAAAAACCATCTGAATGCTCATTATATAGTACAAATGTAGAGCAAGTTTTCATCCCTGTATTATTCATTGATCTTTTGGGAAGATGGGAAGTGATTTCAGCTGAATATGGATGTTTTCAAACAGTGGTTTCCCACCTTTTTCCTGCTTCAACACACCTGAATGTGACACAACTGCAGGTGACTCCTCATGATGGTGACTCTCACGAGGGCACAGGACTCACACCAGAACCCCTTGGAAGGCACATCAAGTTTGAAACATTCTTGCAGGTGGTTACTGGGGAAGCTTAGGCTGGATTGTTAATATACTTTACTGTGTTTTAAGATTAAATAGCCTAGACTTTTGGAAATCTATTTATGTTGGACTATTGTATTGACATGTGATTTCTTGTTGGGGTTCTAGGGCAAGACAACAGCCCTGGGGGAAGGGAAGTGGCGTATTTTCTGAAGGGAGCTCAGATTCCATAATCAATTCACAGCCTCTCTGACTCCCCAGGGCCCCTTTGATGCTGCTGATACTCACCTGGCAAATCTCTAACTAGTGTTAAATCCAGCTTGCCCTCTAGACCCAAGCTCCTAAATGAGTTTGGAGAAAACCATTCAAACACACTGACTGGCCTCACCATAAATTTTCAATAGGCGACTACCAATTTGTCATCCTATTCTCTTCCCTCACGTGTGTGTACTCTCCTTTTCCAACGTGATTATCTCGTATCTTCTTCTTTCCCCACTAACCACCAACACCCTTTTCCCTCCCTCACAGTTGGTTGTTAACATGACCACATATTTCATTGAGAGAGTCGAAGCAGTGAGGAAGGAAGTCCTCGTGTGAGATATTGCTGTGATCACTTCCAGGTGAAGCAAGACTTGCACTATTTGCTTTCCCTACTTTGCCATGGATGAAACATCTCTGCCCCCACCAAAGGCCACATGTGCTCTGCACCCCATGCCCTCATCTGTCCTGACGACTTCACTCCAGCAATTATTCTCATCATCTCCTGCATCACCAAGTTATCTCTCTCTCCCGGTTATTTCCACCAGTGTTTGTTTAGAGGGTATCCTCAATTATCCTCTAATTCAAGTATCCTCAATTAATTTTTAAATAAAACTTCTTGCCCCCATGGGCCCCCAGCTACTGCCCAATTTCTCTGCTTTTCATCTGAACTTCTTTAATGAGTCCCCATCCTCATTTCCTCACTTGCCATTCTCTCCTCCACCAGCCATCCCTACCGGGTTTCCCACTCTACCGCTTGATCTTCTTGTCAAGATCACAATGACCCCCTCACTCCTCTATCCAGGTGGTTTCTCTGTCCTCATTTTCCTAGGTCTCTCAGTAGCATTTGGCGTATTTTCTCTTCACTTTTGGGACACCCCACTCACCTACTTTTCCTTCTACCTCACTTGCCTCTTATCACTCTCCTTTGTTGACTCCCCTTCATACTCTTGCTCTCCAAAATTTAGCATGCCCCGGGGCTTGGACTCAGGCTCTCATCATCTCATCTCTAGTTACATTCTGTCCATAGCTGACCTGCAGCACCACGGAGTTAAATACCCTCTATTTGCTTTCAGATTCCAAACACTTACCTCAGTAAAGATCTTTCTTGGAAGTTCAAGACATGTACCTCCACTTGCCTACCTGTCCCTTCAAGTCTGTTCACCTTCCAGCCTTTGCTTCCTGGTCAATGGCTCAAGGCCCAAACCCAGAAGTCATCCTGAAACACTCCCTTTCCTTTGCATCTCACATCCAGTCCATTCACAAATTTTGTCATCTCTGTCTCCTGAATATATCCTCAATCCACCCATATGTCATGACTTTACAACTTGCACTCTAATTCGAGCCTCCATCTAATCTACTTCAATAATGTTCAGACTCTAGATATTCCCTTAGAGTCCATTTTCCACACAGTAGCCAGAGGGATTTTTAAAACCATACATTTGATCATGCTATTCCTTTGCTTAAGGCCTTCAGTCATTTCTCATTACACTTGGAACAAATTCCAAATTCTTTACCACAGCCCACAAGGTGGGGCACCATCTCTCTCCTGCCAGTCCCCCCAGTCTCTCCTAGTGCCATCTTTCTCTGCCCCTGAGCACTTCCTACCACACGAACTTTCTTCTCTTTCCTTGAACACACCAAGTTCATTCCTGGCTTCGGGCCTTAGCATTTGCTCTTCACTTTGTGTGGAACATTTTGCCCCCATATCTTTACATGACTAACTCCGTCTTGTCATTCGGGACTCAGCTCAAATGTCAGCTCAATTCAAATGATTATCCATTCTAAAATAGCCTGAGCAGGCATAAAGGCATCATTCCATTTAATTTTCTTTACAGCATTCATCGGTCTCTGAAATTCCCTTGCTTATGTATTTACTAGCTTATTCTTTCCCTCTCTGCACCCCCACCGTTCATACACCCCCACACACTTATCCACATGTCGCACACAGGTCAGGTCTGTGACAGCAGGGACCTTGCCTGTCTTGTTCACTCTTGAATAAGTGTATGGCACTTAGTAGAAGCTTAATAAATATTTGGTGAAATGCAAATGAAGGTACAAGGAGTCAATATTCCTATCGTCAATCATGCTAGGAAGAAGCAGACACTGGGATGGGAAACAAACACTCCCAAAGAGAAATGCTTTGATAGACGTGCAGGGAGCTCTCTTCTCTGATGGGGGCCTTAGGGCTGTGATTTGGATTTTGAAGTCATGGATCCCAAGGCTCAAGCCTCTTGCCCCAGGGTGGGAGAAGTCTGGCTTCCGTGGCATGCAGGCAGGTCGGTGGGAAGCGGCTTGCTACTGCTTCTTGCAGCAGGCCTGGAGCTAGGTGGAGAGGCAGCCCACAGAGAGGCCCACAGGATGCACCCGGGCCTGTGAGTTCTAGTTACAGTTCTGTTATTGCTGTACATAGTTTCCCACCGTCATCCCTCTCTTAGGGTTTTCAGGGAAGCTTTATTAAATGTAACAGCTTAGTCTTAACTGTTCTATGTGCAATTAATGTGGGAGTCTTTGCCACCATGAGAAGCGGTGGTAAAGCAGAGGGCAGAGTGTCTGTAGCAGCTCCAGGCTGGAGATCCTACAGGCCCAGCCTGCAGAAGGTAGTTGATGAGGGTCTCAGGGCCGAAGAGACTACAAGTAGAGGTGGTAGCATAGACTGACAGGTATGTCGCCACCATCCTTGGGAAGGAACATCTGAAAGGAAGATGAGGTCTGGCATTCATGTGCTTGGGAGCTCAAAGCATCAAAATGCAGGCTGTTAATGGAAATGCAACTGCTCTGTACTCACAGGCTGGAGAAGCCTGGGATATGTGTGTGACCTGTGCACTACTGTTTCTCATGAGTACATACAGAAGTCGGGGAGTTAGCAGACATGTGGCTTACATAGTGAGCTCTGTTTAAAGTGCAAATTAGGCAAGGTTTAAACAGATAACTGGGTAGGATAATTTAGGAGGTAGTAAGAACACAGTCATTCAGAGTTCAGTTCTGGTGTGACTTCCTGGCTTCAAATCCCAACTCCATTATTTACAACGTGGGCTGGGGCAGTAATTTAGATTTATATGCCTCACGAGGTTTACTGGTACCCACCTTGTAGGGTTGATGTGAGGATTAAATGAGATAATCCATGGAGAGCATTTAGCCCGATGTTGGCTTCATCGGAAGCATCATGCATATGAGCGAGTGTTCTCTGATCTATTAAGTGCCTGGAGGAGCCATCAAGGAGAATTAAACAGGCTGTGAAGGGAGTTCTCCCACGGTGACCTGATGGCATGTAAGGGCTCATCTATTTATCTGGAGAACAGCAAACATGACTTCAAATGCAGGGTAGACATTACCTTAATCACACCATTGGGTCTGGCAGGCTCTGACCACTGGAGTAGCAATGCCCGGCCATTCTCCTTCTGTTCCACTGTAAAGTTGGTCAGTTGACTTGGGGAAGATTCTAAGGTTTGAACCAGAGCCCAGGGGCTTGAAACTTCTCCTGCCTGGTTTGCGGCCACGACACCAATGTGGTATGTTGTGAATGGTTCCAATCCAAACAGGTGGGCTTGATGGCTTGTTCCCTGCAAGGAAGTTAACAGGTTAAGTTGCTTGCAGAAGAAACCGTATTGCTAGAAGGTCATTCTCTGAACTGCAAGGCCAAAGTACATTAGCAACAGAACCACAAACACTAGAGAGCAGAGTTTTGAATTATCCTTAAGAAAACAATGTATTTTTTTTCTTCCTGTTGACACCTTGAATAGAGTACCTAATGTTATATGATTTCAGACACCCAGAAAGTGGGTCAGATACGATGCATTTCTTTTCAGAGCTTGCAACCCAAAGGGTGTGATATATAAACACACAAAAAAATCTACAATACGTCAGATCAGTGCTGCACCCAGCTCATGATGAAAATCAGTGGTACCAAGTTGCATGGCAGAGACTGGAAACCTAGCCCACTAGGTTAGTCTTAAGAGTTTGAAGATTTAACCTGAACAATCCTAATTTTCTACTGCCCAACGCCATTTGTTTATAGATAAGACTCTCTCCATCTTTCCAATTCCCTCTCTAATTCTCTTGGGGGTGTAATTCATATCTTACAAATTCAATAAAAAAAACATAAGAAAACAGTAACAAGCCAACTATCAATATGCACTTAGGAAAGTCTACTATTAATATAAATATGAAAATATTTTCATTTGTTAAAAACAACATAACTAAAACTATGAAAGTGACCAAAAGTAATTGTTACCTAGGTTTTGAGAATTTGGTCTTTGTTAATTTAAAAGAAAAGAAAAAAGGGAGAGTAAAATTAGTGGTTTTTTTTTTTTTCTGGTTGGAGAGGAACATTTAACATATTTGGCATAACTAAACTGGAGCTAAGAATTCTAATGTTTTCAAAGGCCCTGGGGTGCTCTTTCCACATCTGGACTGAATGAATATGTCTATTTAAGGTAGGAATTATGTCTGCAAGTGGGGTAGTAATGTGTGTATAGGTAAACACATACACACACACAGGCATTTTCTGTTGTGTACCGTACTCACTGAATATGAATAATCATGAGAAAGCTTTGACTGGGTTAGTAGGATATTTACGTTTAATGATGTGTGAGATCAGCTTTGGTTTATTAGATATTTAAATGGGCTAGATAGTCTTCAGTTCTTTTCTTGGTGGGCAAAGGAGGAGGAATGTGAGGTGAGGGAGCAGAAGTTATTTCTGAGAGTAGGTACCCAAGAACATCAGACAAAGTTATGCATGAAGAAATTCTCCTTAATTCGGGTATATCCAAATATCATTTGGATAAAATCTAAAACAGGATAACAAAATCAAGCTCAACCATTTTCTAAACAAACTGGTTAGACAAAACCAAGACACTGCAGAAATCATTTTTGGCATTATTTTCTCACATTCTTGTTTATAAGTTTCAACTGTGTAAATGTTTCTTATTATGTGTTAGACACAAGCAGAGAAAATACAACTTCCTTAACATCTCAAAAACTTGTAAAGTCAATTTTCCTATCTCAATAAGTCCCATTATGATATTACATGCTAACCTCTTGAAATCTTTTAATATTTAAACATTTGCTAAGCGAGCAGACTCTGAAACAAATTTTACAGAAATACTAATTTCTCTTTTTTAAAATATTAAAAGTTAGATCATAAATATTTAAAAACTTATTTCTCCACAACATTGGATTGGTCTTTTAGATAAATACAGCACAGCACTAAAATGACCATAATGAATATTAAATCTGAAGATGCTACAAGTCCCGATTACAAACATTCTTTTCTGATAAATGATTCCTTTTCTGTGGAAATAGGGCAAACACAGGCAAGATTAATAATGCAAAAAAGAATAATTCTTTGTTCAGAATATTCAGTAATAGATGCCACAAAAGCATAAGCTCTAAAGCAAATAGTAATCACCTCTAACAGATTATATATAAAAAAGGTAGGCTGTTGAGGGACATTTTTTTCATAGGCTTTTGTCGTAAGAAACATGAAAAGCATGTGGGCTATAAAGCAAAAACATATGTATATTGTCAATAGCAGCACCTGCTCAATTACAGTTTATTTCAGAGCTGAGAATTCCATTCAGCCCCTAGATGGCAATACTATCAAACACTTTTGGTAACATGAGTACTTAATGATTAACAACTGGCATTCAGTCATCCAACCCACTCCAGGCAACCATTAAGAAAATAACAAAACTGATTTCATTATAGATTCTTTTAATAAACATTTATGGCTCAGATCCTTGAAAGCAGAAGTCTTCAAAATGCCCTGGCCTCAAAACCTACACCAGCTAATACAGAAATTTGACTTGCAGGCCTCAAGTTGGAGTTTGTGCACGCCTGGCACAGAAAATGTGTAGGTATCCTCCTACCAGGGATGCCTACAGCAGTTGTGTTTGCTTAATCTGGTCTATATTTTTATGTTTTATAAACAATAGAAATAATCACAGATTGGGATACAAAGGAAAATTTCTGTGTCATGAAATTATACCGAGGACAAGTGCTCATGTTACATTATTTGTCATTTCTGAAGAGCTACAAAACACATACACACACACATATACACACATACATACCCCTCAAATAGATCTCACGAATAGCCATGTTTTTTGTCAATGTTTAGTAAGAGTCATATGAAAAAAAATAAGAAAATTTTAAAAAGGCAAAACAACCCTTACCAATTTATTCTTTGATGTTTTAGGAAAGAATTTTTATGATTCCCTCCTGAATGGATTTCTAGTGCCAAAGATCACTATTTTAGAATTCTGCTGCAAAATTTGGATGCTGTTCACTCTGCGGATTGGGTTGTGTCTTGTTTATTTATTTAGTTACTTATTTTCCTTAAATTCAGAATATTTGCTTGAGCATGGTGCATCTGAAATGTTTTGGATGCAGGTCCTTCCTTTGGAGAGGTAGCATTGTGTCCCGCTGACTACGAAAAGTCACCATTAGAAACTATTTCCTTTCCTTTTGCTCCCTTGCTTCACATTTCTTCCTTCCCTTTTTTCCTCTTTCCTTGTATTTCACCCCTTTCCTTCCCTCACTCCTTTTTCTCTATGGAGATTATCTTACTTCAATACTTTTATTCCTTCCTCATTGCCATTATTTTGCTCTTTCTCCTCACTCTTCCTATCAATTTTTTTGAACTATACATTTCGTTATCCCTGACCTCTGGGCTACCAACTTGCACTTGCTTCCCCTTTGTCTTGTCTGTTCTATGTACACGTCCGTATCATACACAGAATTTTTACTCTAGAAATACAGTAGCTACGTTTATCAGGCAGCAGAGGAAGAAAATGGCTCAACAAAGGAAAACAGGAAGAAATATTTTACTAGGGATAATACATTCTCTGCAATCTAATGTTTTAAGTGAGATTTAGCCTCTTTTTTTTTTTTTTTTCCTTTAACTTATATACATGAAGGTCAGAGTCTGGATACAAATCAGTGCATCATTTTATGAGACAGAAAGACAAGACTCTCTGGAACACTCTGCCAGTTGACGTTCTGCTGGCAATTTGAACTACATTTTAACCTCTCAACTCTGCTCCTGGGGACACATGAAACTACTTGGAGTCTTCAGCAGTCTGACAATTTTACACCATCTCTTCTGATTATTTTTGATGACTTGAAGTGCCCCAAAGGTGGCCATGGGGTCAATAGGTTTATGTAGGTTGAAAATGATCAAAAATTACCATTGATCCGTAGCTGTCAATAAAAGGCTGCATGGGGATACTCCCTGCACAAATGTTTAAACTGCATAAAGCTTCCTAACTTAGTCATCTTTGAGTCTATTGATCTGATGATCCAGCAGTTTCCAGAGCTTTCCCTCTGGTCTTTGTGGTGCATTTTTGCTAAGCCCACTTACCTTAGCCCTTAGGACTCTTTTTACCCTGTTTCCAGGAATAAACCAAAACAGTGACGTATAGGCACCGCTGTGTTCATCAACAGAGTATTATGTGTGCTTATTATACTTTGGAAAGGGTTAATCTTCCTGGTCACCATCAACTTCATTTCAAGCCAATGGGATTTCTCCTGCCTTTGCCTTTCACTTACTATTCTCCTGGGCTCCTTGTGCTAAAATGGATGAGTTTGGGTTTATAAATCCTGACTAGGTGGTGCGGTTCCTTTGCCTTATTTATTAACATCATGAATTCCAAGACTCAGAGAGTAAGTCACATCAAAAATTTGCTTTTTTGCACAAAGAGAACTTCAGAAGAATCTAGATTTAAATACATCAACTTCTATATTCTTTAGTTGAACCACTCAGATGCTTTATCATAAGGTATATTTCATCTTGACATAATGATAAAGTAAAAGAATGATTATAGACAAGAGCCAGAGTTTCTGGTTTAGATTACAAATAAAACATGAGAAGCAGTTCAAGCTCTCATGTACCATTACGTAAAAGCCATGGCTTGGGACAGAGTGCATCCAGTCAACTGGATAACTTTTATACATCGTCATAGTGACAAATCAACACAAAATATCTTTCTAGATTTCTGAAAGCCAGATAATTTGAGGCATAGGTTCTATAGGGCCATTTTTCCTTTCCGTTTATAAAGTTAATCTTTGAGCTCCCCAAAGGTTGATCAACATATTTATATTTAATACTATTTTGCAAAAATCAAATCAGTCTTGATACAGAAATGATCTCTTTACTACCCATTAGCCAAATATCAAACCTGAATACTTATCCATGGTTAACTAAGCATGAGACTTCCAAGCCTGCAAAATGTTAACACCGTCTGAAAATTTTCACCGATTTCGCTTGCACACGTAACTACTTTACTGGTGCCATCTCTGCCTACACATCCCTAAGCTGGCGGGACAAAGACGTTTGTTGACAGTACACACATACATGCAGAGTTGCTCTGGAATCAAAAAGCAGCTCAGAATGCAAGAAAGATAGAGCACAATAAATCTCCTTTAGGTTCCTATTGTTTCATGTGCATAAAAAGTGTGTATGTGCTAGGCAGCATCACTAAGTTGTATGAAACAGCTGCCAAAATGGTCAGTGGAAACAACTGGCATTGCTGCTCAGCAGCTCTGTTCAATTCTTTAAACATTTTTGAGCATCTTGTACATAAAAGACTTTGTAAAGTTGCAAGGGGGGATATAAGGTGAATAACACAGGCTCTTGACTCTGAGGAGCTTATAATCTAACAGAGTAAATCAATAATGTATATAGATACGCACCATCCAGAGTGCGCTAGTGTCGTAACTGGATGCCAGGGAAATACTGAGGGGATACATGCAATTCCGAAGAGAGGGGGTGAGGATTGGGGGAAGATTTAATTGCGAAGTGGCATTTGATCAAGGCCAGGAAAGAGGTAGAATTTGAGTAGATGAAAATAGGTGATGGATTGGAAGAAAGAAGAGAAGGAAGAAAGTTCAGGATATATTTGGGAAAGAGCTGGTAGTTCAATGTCACTGTCGTGTGGTGAGTGTAGGGGAATGGTGGGGATTGAGGCTGGAAAGGGATCTGTGGTAAGCTAGAGAGGGCTGTGAATGCCTCTCTGAAGTTTTTTGACTGCATTTGTTAGGAAACAATAAGTTCCATTAGGCAAAAATTTTAAGACCTAATTATGTATGAAGAGCTCTGGAGTGCAATTTGAAGGATAATGGAAGAACTTTTAAATTTTGTCCTACTGTGATGTAGATCATGGTTAGTGACTGGTGAAATAATAAATCTTCCAAGAATTCATTCATTCATTCATTTAATTATTATTCAGCCAATCAGTATAGATTGCCATTTGCACAAGGTAATAGGAGAATATTTTCTTAGATTTACAAAATAAGATGTACAAAAGTCTTTACTGAATGTTCACTCTATTTCAAAATTCGTAATTATTCTTTGGACACAAATGCTTTTAACTGCAATCGAGGTGAAGATTATAACAACTGAATGGAATTAAAAGCAATTCTACTGTTTTCTGTCCTGACCCACTGTCAGACACACATGTAGCTGAGCTGTAGGTTTTCCTGATAGTGGGGACATGTTTGAGTGGGGCCATCCATACTCTTGTCCTAGTTCCTTGTATCAAACGGTGACGAGCCAGCTGGAGAAGGTTATGATACCATTGAGGACGGGAAACAACGAGGCTAACTCAAATGGACACACAAGCATTCTTAGCTCGGGCTTCTAGCTAATGCTATAGCCTCCTGATACATATAATGATTAATATAATGGCTAAGTCAGGGGCCAATTGTAACAATTGTAAATTTCAAACTTACAATGTTCAGCTTGGAGTGTTCACGTGTCAGTACTGTGTGCACTTTAATGCTTTTTTTACTCAAATATCTACACTCAGAAAAGAAGAATGATGTATAAAAAGGAGGGAGGTATTTTTTTCTCTATGGAATACATCATTCATTTTGAATTGGGCGGTCAATTCAAAAAGAAGATTTAATTTGAGACTCTCTTAATAGACAAATTGGCTGTATCAATTTAATCTATAAGGCAAAAGCTAGAGTTCTTGCAAAATGAACAATGATGCCTCAGTTACCATAAAAATATTAGGGCAAAAAAGAATGGTTTTGAAATGGCTCATTTTTCAGAGGAGGAGAGGAAAAAAATTAAATTTGTGATAATTAAATTTTAAAGCAGCAAATTAGTCACACTAAATATTAAAAAGCAGTACTTCTGATCTATCAAAATTAAAAATGTGCATACCCTGTGACCCAGCGATTTCACTCTGATAATCTATTCTACGGAAATACCAGCAAAACTGTACTGAAATACATGTAAAAGAATTTCATTCCAGCCACAGTTTTGTATTTATTTAATCCTTGATTAAACTCCTATTTATTGAGGGCTTACTACGTGCTAGGCATGCTCCTAAGCTCTGAGGATGCAGCTGAGGGAGACAAGGGCACCATCCTCCCGAGTTTTACATTATAATGAGGAAAAATGGGCAATATATAAGCAAAACAAGAGAGAGAGACAGAGAGAACTAGAAATTGTGGTAAATTATGAAGGGAATTAAGAGAGGGATGCACTAATTAGTGTTTGGGCTTGGGTGGTTTGAGGAGGAGTGAGTGAGATTATTTAACAGGGGTGGGTAAGGAAGGTTCTTGCGGATGTTACATTTGGGCAAGAATGCAGAAAAACCAGCATGTGAAGAATCAGGGGAGAAACTCTAAGGCCAAAGGAAGAGCAAGAACAGAAGTTCTAAGGTGGGAACAAACTTGGTGCTTTTGTCTACAGAAAGGAGGTAGTGTGACCGATGCCCGTGGCCCAAGATAAGGGCAAAAGGACGGGCAGGTGGTGGAAATCTTGTAGGCCAAGGTGAAGAATGAGTCTGATTCCATTTTCAATGGAAAATTATTGAAGGCCTTTGAACAAATTTTAATTTAGGTTTTAAAGAGATCATTCTGGTTGCTGTGTGAAGAATATATGTATGTGTATGTGTGTGTGTGTGTGTGTGTGTGTGTGTGTGTATGCGCCATTGTAATAGTCTACTTGGGCTGCCATAACAAACTACCACAGACTGGGTGTCTTAAAACACAGAAGTTTATTTTCTTGCAGTTCTGGAAGCTAGACGTCTATGATCAAGGTGCCATCAGGGTTGATTTCTGGCGAGACCTCTCTTCCTGGCTTATAGATAGCTGCTTTCTCACATGTCCTCTTTGTGTGCGTGCAGAGAGATAGAGATATCTCTGGTATCTCTTCTTCTTCCTATAAGAACACTAATTCTATTGGATTAGGGTCCCATCCTTATGGCTTCATTTAATCTTAATTACCTCCTAAAAGTCCTATCTCCAAATATAGTCACATTGAGGTTTAGGGCTTCAACATACAAATTTGGGTGTGTGCGTGTGTTGGTGGGGAGAGATGATACAATCGATAATAGGGGTCAGGAGAGGGTGTGGGTGATATCAACAGGCCCTTACAGAAGTCCAGGGAGGAGTGATAGTGGCTCGTACAGAGTTGGTAATGGTGGAGATGGAACTAAGTGGATGGATTTATGTTTTCAAAGTGGAGCCAATAGAATTATGATGGGTTGAATGTAGAAGGTGAGAGAAACAGAGGAATCAAGGACTCTTAGGTTCTTGCCTTGAAAGAAAGGGTGGATGATGGTATCATTTCATGAAGGTGGAAGTCTGAGAAGTAATAGATTTGCAGAGGGAGGGAATAATTTGGGCCTTGTTAAATTTGAGTTGCCAAGTACACAGATCTATGACTCTATAGTTCTAGGTAGAGACTAAAGTAGACATACATACACATTGGAGAGTCATTGGACATTTCTCCCCAAATCCAGTCAAAGTTCTGATGTCACTCCCATGAATACAGGAGGAACTGTCTGAGAAAACTGGAACTGACATTCTCCTGCTGGTCTGGAAGAAGTGAGCTGCCCTGCCATGAGAGGGCCTGGGAGAGACGCCCCCACCCCTGTCCTATGCCCACAAGGAAATGAACTCTGCTGACAACCTGAATGAACTTGGAAGTAAATATTTCTCTATTCAAGTCTCCAGATGACAACACAGCCCAACAGACACCTTGACTGTAGAGCCTTATGAGGTCCTGAACAAAGGACTCAGACTCACGACCCATGGGAACTGCGAGGTAATAAATATGGGTTACCTTTGAGCCACTAAGTTTGTGGTAATTTGTTTTGCAGCAGTAAGTATGCCACCATACCCAGCTAGAGACAGGGTTTGTCTTTTAGGAATCAGACCTTACACAATTGTGCAAAGAGCAGGGACAGTGAAGACCCAGGGAGGGGAGCAAGAGGGCAGGTAAAGGAGTTGCCAGCCAGCCAATCTAAGAAGCTAAGCATGACCAACCACCTCATATAATATACGTAAGACATTAAAAAAAAGACAGACCTGTGGATTTGATGGCAAGTGGTCTTGGATAAACCTTTTAGTGGCGTGATAGGGACAGAACCCTGATTGGGGCACGCGGAAGAGAGAACCAGACGTGTGAAAGTAGAAACAAGGAAAGTTAGCGCGACTCTTTGGAGAAGTCTGGCTGTAAAGGAGAACGGAAACAGAGGATGGTGGCTGGAGAGGCCTGTGGAGTCACATTTAAGAAAAATGGGAGACACCAGGAGCATGTCTGTATGTTGATGGCAGTTCTCCAATAATGAAGTAGAGACTGATGATATAGGAGAGAATAGTCTAATATTTTAAAAAAATCAGAACCCCCTTCTCACTTTACACGTGGAAACCAGGTCAGCCTAAAGTTTGTGTGTGGCACACTGGATGTGGATATCTCAGGCCTCAGCCAATTAACTCTGAGTTTGTGCAAAGCAGCATTTTATACTACAGCTACCGTCCTTGTATGCTTAGCTATTTGTGTAGATAAATTTGCAACAAAATAGCTTCATGAAAAATGAAGTGGCATGTACAGTACCAGGCCTATATCTAGGAAGTCTGGAGCAATTATTAAAAAAAATTTTAATTAAATTAATACTTTTAATAAATTCTACCTCCTAAGTGAAGAGTACAGTATACAATGGAAAGTTCCCCACCTCCTTCCCATGCCCCAGCCGTCCAGTTTTCTGGATGTAGCCTACCATTTGCTTCTGTATCCTTCCTAAGCTAAATTATTTTCCAGCAAAGTTTTTGCTCCTACTCTGTCAGACCTGGTGTAAAGTGCTTTGCACGCCTCATCTAGTTCCATCTTCACATGAAGATATGAAGTTGGTATATTACACATGATGAAATTGAGGCTCAGAGAAGTTAAGTAACTTACCCAGAGTCACATTGCTGGTAAGTGGCAGGGTTAGGATTTTATTCTTGTATTATAGTGAGTTCAAATGTACTTGCCTGCTGTATCAGTGGTTCTAATGTTTTGGTCTCAGGACGCTTGTTTCTTAGAAATAGTTAAGGATCCCACAGAGTTTTTGTTTCTGTCATTTATATCTACTAGTATTTACCATATTAAAAATTAAATTTGAGAAATTTTTAAAGGAAAAAAATACAGAAGCACATATTCTACCAGTTAGCAAAGTGACATCTTCACATATCATGTAGCATCTGGAAAACCCCACTGTACGCTCATGGACACGAGAGTGAAAAAGACACAGGATGTCTTAATACTAATATGAAAATAGTTTCGCCCCGGCAGGCCCCTGAAAGAGTTTGTGGAAGCCTAAGGGATTCACGGGCTACATGTCGAGTACCACTTAGCTACACTATACCCCACGCACTGGCAGTTCCAATTAAAGAGCTTTGTTCGAACTTTTATGCAATAAAGAAAGGACTGTTAGGCTTGCAACTCTTGATAGATACATCCAAAATCCTTGTGGTCAAATATGAAATATCCATGTATGCATTAGGCCTATTTGTACAACTCTTAATTAGGGTTAAAAAGTCTAAAAATAGTGACTGGCACTTTACTCCAACACCTCATTTTGTCAATGAACCCAAAGTCCATAGAATCCAAATGACCCATACAAGATACCACCATCTATTAGTACTAACACTAGGTTGTCAACTCATGTATACATACTCTTTCCAATTAAAATTAAAATTATTTGTGTAAAACAAGGTGCTCGAAATGTCTTTGTCATAAGCATTGCTACCTGAGAGAGAGCATGGGTTTGAATTTACGTATAGGTCCACCTTTATTGGTTGATAGATCTTAGGCTCTATTCTATCTGTCTGTTCACTTGTTTGTCCCCTTACTACAAAGTGAACTGTTTGCATTAGGACTGTGTCTTAACCTTTCTTTACCTCAATTTCCTCATACAGCAATATTATCTACCCTTTTGAGTTGTATAAACTTTAGTGAGTTAACCCTAGGAATAGTGCTTGACATGCTCATAGTAAGCATTTAATCAATGCTAGCTTTTGTTACTATTATTCTAAGCACCTAGGAGATGTTTTCACACATTAGATATTCAGTAAATATTTCTAGAATGTATGAATGAATAAATAGGTGAATGTAACACAATAAATAACTCATAAGGCATTTTCAGTGCATAGCACCATGGCTTGTATAGACAATATACGTAAGTGTAGTTTGAAAGAAGCCATAGTATATTTTAAGTTATATTTTTAAACACTATGCTGGTAAATGTTTGTTGTGGTGACCAGGTAGGTGCTCAGTAAATGTGTATTGAATACCGGAGTAAAGAGTAAATTCTTCCTTGTTATTCACTTTAGTCTATTTGGTCTCTAGAAATTTATTCACACACATATATAAAATGGATTCATAATAGTCTTATTTTTCACTTTCATATGTGGGAAGTGTAATATGATGAAGTTATTGTGTTCTTATATATCCTGACATTGGGAATGAGCAGAAAAAGATAATACCTTTCTCTAATGAAGAATAAAATGATTAGGTAGTATAGCAAATTTATATAGTGAGGTTGGTGCTATAAATGAAAAAATGACATTTTTCCAGAGTGTCTGGGGTACTAGAATGGCAGACACTCATTTGTTACCCATGGTATAAATTTATTCTTGGAAATAGGAAATCATGAGCAATTTTATGATAATAAATGTAAAAATGTAGATAAAATGGGCAACTCTCAGAGGGGCATGGTGGTTCATGCCTATAATCCCAGCACTTTTCGGAAGCTGAGTTTGAGACTAGCCTGGGCAATATCTCAAGACACCATCTCTACAAAAAATAAAAAAAATTAGCCGAGAGTGGTGGCATGCACCTGTAGTCCCAGCTACTCAGGAGGCTGAAGTAGGAGGATCACTTGAGCCCAGGAATTGAGGTTACAGTGACCTATGATTATGCCACCACACTCCAGCCTGGGCAACAGAACAATACTATGTCTATACCAAGAGGGGAAAAAAAAAGGAAACTTTGGAAAAAAATTAACATGGACATAATGCATCAGCTTTAAAATAAAGTAGACGAAAACAAAGCCCTCAATTACTGGTAACCAGTTCCCTCCTCCCAGAAGGCCCATGACCAGAAGATTTATCAGAAAAGTTTGTTGTTATTACTTTTAATTAAATCTGTAACAGATAATTGGTATTATGTACAAAGTATTTCAGAAAATAGGAAAAAATGGTCCAGATGCCAAACTCCTTACATGACATCAGGAAAATATAAAAACTGGATAAGAACATAGCAAGAAATGTATTTTATAGACTGAAATTACTTATGAGATTAGATGAAAAAGTCATAAGTAAAATATTAGCAAGCAGTATTCAACAGTATATTTAAAAATGATGTGGGCAGAGGGATGCAAGCTACTGTCACATCTGGACCTTAACAACATCTTGAAGAACTCTTTAGCATCCTCTTCCCCTTTCAAGATCTGGCACTGATATAGGATGAATAAGGACTGCCAAACCCACCTTTGACTTTTCCCACATTTGTTGTGCTAAACAGTAAGACTTAGAGTTTTACTTGTTATCAAAGCCTTGCCTAGCCTAGCCTAGCCTAGCCTATCCCAACTAATGCAAAGTATATGGGTGTTCATTCTACTAAGTGAAGTATCCTAAGAATGGAAAAATAAGCACCACATGTACTCACCAGCAAATTGGTTTCCCTGATCATCACCTAAGTGCACATTTGGGAATAATACCAATTGGGTGTCGGGCAGATGGGGGCGGGGAGGGGATGGGTGTATACCTACATGATGAGTGCAATGTGCACAGTATGGGGAATGGACATGCTTGAAGCTCTGACTCCGGGAGTGGGGGCGGTTGGGGAGGCATGGACAATATATATAACCTAAACTTTTATACCCCCATAATATGCTGAAATAAAAAAAATAAAAAGAAATAAATGTCTAGAACTTAAAAAAAAAAAGTATATGGGTATTGAAGCATGAGATACATGGTTATCGCCTATCTAAAAGGTCCACAGAATCTAAAAGTGAACTATTAGAGAGTTTAGCAATTTTAGGATCAAACACAGAAATCACAATATTTCCAATCAGAATAATAACCAGATTTTAAAACTTACAATCTACAGTTATAAGAGAGGTAGAAATTGGCATAATCAATATTTCTAATCAAGAATATTTAGTTACAGGGAACAGAAACTCATTTTGACTGGTTTTACAAAAAAGAGAGAAAGTAAAAAGATAAAAACCAAGCACAAGAAATACAGTTGACCCTTCAACCATGCAGGGCTTAGGGATGCCAACCCCCCATGCAGTCAAAAATCCATGTATAGTTTTTACTCCCCCTAAAATTAACTGCTAATAGCCTACTGTTGACCAGAAGCCTTACTGATAACAGTTGATTAACACACATTTTGTATGTATTATATAGATTATATACTGTATTCTTTCAATAAAGTAAGCTAGTGAAAGAAATGTTATTATGACAATCACAAGGAAGAGAAAATATATTTACTATTTATGAAGTGGAAGAGGATCATCATAAAGGTCTTTATCCCTGTTGTCTCCACATGGAGTAAGATAAAGAAGAGGAGGAAGAAGAAGGGTTGGTCTTGCTGTCTCAGGGGTGGCAGAGGAAGAAGAAAATTCACATCTAAGTGGACTCGCCCAGTTCAAACCATGTTGCTCAAGGGTCAACTGTACAGATTTGGGTCTTTGAAACTGGAAAACCAATAGAACTTAGAGTTTCTCTCTCTGTATCTCAGAGCTGCATGATGCTTCTCTCTGTCTTGCCTTTCTCTTATGCTGTTATCTTTCTTGACTTATTGCCCGGCATGACTAATGATTCCTAAACAGCCTTACAGCCGCAGTACTCACAACTATCTGAACACCGTCTCCATGTGTCTTCAGAAAGAGAGGGTCTGATTGGTTGCTAGCTAGACAACGGATTTGTTGGCCTTGGGTCAGCTGTTGTTGAAGCAGGTAGGGTCAACTGACAGAGATCTGTGTCCCTAGGTCCCCTTTTACAGCATAAATATAAGTGGTGGCAGATCTCAGGGAGATAATGCCATGGTCATCCTAAAACATTTCCAATGTTCCCTCTGTTTTTGATATTAGATGACAATGTGGCTAAAGATAATCTCTACAGTTGTCTCTGGAAAGACTGTCCCTCTTGGGAAAGGCTGGTGATGGATCTGATTACCACCCTGCCCCTTAGTTTTGAGGCAGTTATGAGGAGTTCACTTCCAATGAATGCTGCAGAATCAGGTAATTTATTGTTCCAAGCTGAGTATCAGTGAACCATCAAGTCTTCAGTCCTACTCTCTCTATTTTCTGTAATCCTCTTTCTGCTTTTACACGAGAGGCCCGTGTCCTGCTCTTAGTTGGTTTTTCACCATCCCTGTTCACGTAGCTTCACGGAAAGGGAATCATGGTACTTTCAGGTAGAAATAGCTAATTTTCTGCCTCGGAAATTCTGACTGCTTTCTAACATGACTTACAGGCTCACCCAGATCCTACTTCACTGCTAGAGTTAGATGCAAGAATCAAGTTCCAACTTTCCTAATTTAAAAGTCAGAGGGATGACAGAGACTAGATCTGTTCAGGAAGCTCTTGTGGTTGTCTTGCCAGTCCTTGTCAGCAAGAACTCCTGCAGGCTGCCTCTTAGGGCACGTCACTGTCACTCCATGGTCTGCCCCTCCTGTTGGTTCATACCCTGTGCCCCAGCTGCATGACTCTGACCCCCGGTATAACACATTCTTCAGTGAGGCACAAATTGAATGCCACCTTCATTTGGAGGAAAGAGTTACTTGCTTCTCCTCTCCATTCTTTATGTTGTTGAGGGCATTTTTGCATTATAGTCATCTGTTTACCTAACTTTTCTCCGAATTAGACTTTGAACTCTTAGAGGACAGGGACTAGGGATACAGAATGTGTTTGGCACCATATGGGTGCTCAATAGATGTCTGTTGAATGAATAAATTATCTTTTATTTAAATACATTAACTTACTGGCAATATGCTAGCTGTTTTAAAAAGTATTTATCATAAAGTACACCTAAATTTTTTGAATCCAGGTTTTATTTAAATGTACTGTTAAAGAAAAACTATTTTATGTGTCCCCCAAGAAAGAAACAAAATGCTTCTAATTGAATGAGGATATCATGCTTTTTAAAATCACTTAGAATTTTTATTTTGTATTTGTTGAAAGACTCCTGTAGACTTGTATGGGCATAGATTATTTTCTTTTTCTTAATAGTATTTGAAACGCTGCTTCTGTGCCTTTTTGTGTACAATAACTTTTCATTTTAATGCCAAATTATAGTGTAATCTTTTTGAAGACATTTTTAAGTGGTAATTAAACTCAATGTATGTAGTACAAAGAGCACATCTAACTCAACTGAAGTGATGAGCGTATGATCGGCATTGATCAAGTTTGTGCAGGCACAGGAAATGACAAATATGTAACAACTGCCACCTACAGCGATTATAAGATTGTTAGATGCTCGCAATTTCAGAGATACAGAAATATGAAAACATGTTCACCGTAAAAATTAATGAGATTTCTGTTCTATTTTCTGAGTACCCTTTCTGAATAGAAAAGGGTCCCCTACGGTAAAAGGCCAGTGCATAACTTCTAGTCCACTTACTTTACCAAAGTGAGCTGACCTGTTCTTGGACACAACACTAATGGGACCAGAAAGCTAAAGCTGGCTTCGTTAAGGGGTGGCCGAAACACATTGCCACCTTGGCTGCAGAGAGACCACCAATATGGCGGAAAGCAAAAACCAGACCTATGAACTCGCAAATGGTGTTGTGAGGATAGTAACAACAGGCCTTTGGCTGTGCACATACCACTGCCCTGGAAGACACATATGAGCGCTACATTCAGTGACTGATGCTGCTGTTCTCAAAATTATTCTTAGCATAAGTTCTTTATGGCTAAAGAGCACCTCAAAGGATTCTAACAGTGAGTGCTTTTTAAGTACTTTATGTATATTAAATTGTTTAAGCCTAAAACAACCTCACGAGATAGACACTATTATCACCCTCATTTTTCAGATAAGGAAATGGATGAAAAGATAGTTGAAGCAAATTGTCCACGGTCATATAATTATAAGGGGCAGAACCAGGATTTGCCTGGAGGTGCTCCGTCTATACAGTCTGTGCTCATAACCTTGAACTTGGGCTGGATATTGTGTCATCTCCCTCTCCCCAACCCAACTAGCACTACCAGATTTGGAAAGCAGAAGCCATCTAATGCCATTTCTTCACATAGATAGCTTCTCACATTTTCCTTTTAGGGAACCAAGAAAGCCTTCCTTCTGCTCTTTGATCTAGGCCTGCCTACTGTTGTTTTTCTGGGGAGAGTCAGGCTGGATGATGAGCTCAAGGGAAATAGTGCAATTGCTTTTCAAATAAAAAGTGCTTCAACAGTTTGGCCATAAATCAAGAAAAGCAGATATAATGAGATGAAAATATGATGACATTGAGGCTAAGGGAAAAGCAATTGCAACAATAGACAACTGAGAAACTTTCACAATTCAATTGTACCAAGATCCAAAAGGGTTAACTGGTTATTACCAATCAGAAACCAGGTGGCTGGGTAGACGTTTGGTGACACACTTAAGCAGTTGTGGCATGATATTGAGTTGTTGCTTTGAACATATTTTAACATAATAGGATTTAAATTTTCCCCTTTTCTTTGGATTTTTCAATATTAAATTGGAATTAAATTAAAGCATTAAGTCAACCAGCTTAGAGCAAAGCAAATTATGTCAGGTTCAGCACTGAAAGCTTCGTTATGGAATATCTATTGACTCAAGCTTATTAACTTGTAAATCCTCTGGTTTTAGATTATGATCTATTGATTATCTGCTTTTATTTGTGTTTTAAATGAATAAACAAAAAGAAATGATCATGGTTTAGTCATTACACCTTAAGAGAAAATGTACTTCAGCTTAGCATACTTAATTAAAAATAAAAACAACTTTCATTCTTTTTGAGAGCTAGAAGTTGTGGTTCTTATTTCAATTTAGGCAGATCAGAGATTATTTTTAATTTTATACCATTACTTCTATTATACATTTGACAAAACAGGAAAAATAATTTCTCCCTGAGCATAAAAGTGTGACATTTTGAATGTATTATTAATTGTTTGACAATCTATTATTTTGCTTGGATTATCTTAGAAATGAAGCAAAAATGATCTATCTCATGGTAGTAGGAAAATTGTCTGCAAAGCCCCGTCACTAGTGTCCTGGAAATGAGGCAACCTCTGAGAGTCTAGGTGTTTTAATCAAAAGAACAATCAACTTAATCAGAAGACCTGAGTTCAAGTTTTGATTGTCAGTCACAGTAGGGGGACATTAGGCAAATTACCTACTTTTTCTGAGTTTAGGTTTCTAATAGCTAATATCTTTCTCATGAGCTTTTGTGAGGGTTAAAACAGATGACCTTTGTCAAAATGCCTGGCACTTAACTGGCACTCAGAGAATCTGATTCTTGCTAACAGGAGCAGCTAAGAAAACATGGAAGTCTATCGATATGAAAGGGCAATTGTTTAAATTTGATTTTATGCTTTGTTTAAAGCTCTCAGCGTTAAGAAAAATTCTGAGATTGGTTTATGATTTAAGGGTTAAATTCACAGTCAAATATTTTATTTAGCATCTATTCTATTTCCAGCATGGTGCGAGGCACTAAAGGGAATGGAAAGAAAAAGTAGAAAGTATGCAAACCCCGCTTAATTAGGAACTGCAACCCAGTAGGAATGTAAAATTTACATTCCAGAAACCACTATAGAAACATATGGAAACTTATGCACTGAAGATGTATACATAAGAAATCACCATGGGTTTAGGGAGTCACAAAATACTCCCAAGAAAGGATGGGCTTTAAATATCAGTATGTAGGAAATGTACTAGATCTCTGTTTTAGAAGAGTAGCATTATATCACTCAGTGCAAGATGTAAACAATTAAAACAAATTTAAAACTCAAAGAATCTTAGAATCAGAAGGGAATTTACGGTTAGCAATTTGACCTTCATGTCTGATGCAGAAATACCAGAAGACAATAGGAAGAAGGATAGGGAAGGAAGACATCCTTTCAAACACAGTAAGAACTAAAGACCAATTTGCAAAAGATGTATTTGCTATAGCTGAGACTCTGGAATCTGCTGATTTAGAGATTTAGAAGAGAAATTATTCCATAGTAGTTGAATGTAGAAAATTGTTATTTTGACATTTGGATTACTTTATGCCACTAGGCAAGGAGACAGAAAAAGGAAACATATAAAATAACTTAGACCAGTGGCTGGGGTGGTTGATAAGATAAAATAGAGATGCTGTTCATAATGGAGGTTGGGATGCTTAGGAAGGAGCCTGGAAATCCTTTCCCCTCTTCTCCCTCTTTTTGGACCACTTTTCCAAGTTAGTGGAAGACCAGTGCAAACCTATGAAGGCGAGACCACTGGGAACTCAGATCCTTTAGGAATGAGCTTGGTAGATCTTTTCAGCCAAATAACCCCAACTCACTGGGAAGATGAGGGAGAGAAGTCATTAATATCACTGCTGGGCTCATGACCTATTGCAGAAATAAATTCTCTAGCCTATACTTTTTCTTTATTTTTGTTGTGTCCTGCATATAAATATTCATTCTCTTCTTTTAGCCCTCATTGTATATATGATATGTTGAGGTGGTTACATTTGCTATTTAATTTGGAGGCTGCAGATTATCAAAATAGGATTATGAAAGAATAGAGAAAGATTAAGACATTATCAAGAGCTCCTGGGCTTGAAGCTGGATATAGTAATTGGAAGAGATGTATTTCTATTTTGCAATGAGTAAGTCCTACTTTGGTTTACTTGGAATGTGGGGCATTTCTGAAGAATACATAGGAAGAAATAAAGGATGTTAGATAGCCAGGGGATGGACTGGCATTCGAGGAAGAATTCACAACCAGTACGTGAGGCTTATAGACTCAAAGAACAGATTTGGAAACTGGGAAAATGTCTACATTACACAATTCTTCTGATGGTCTAGTTTTACATTCATAAGCAATAAAGAGTTTATCTGTCCCTTGCAGAGCTGTCAAAGGGATGTCAGCAGTGGAACATGACCTTTGGATTCCTGGGCTGAAGGTCAGTGCACATGCTGATGGGTACTGGGGATTAACTGGATTATTCAGGGTCCAAACCCAGACTCCTAAAGCTCAGAATCTGATTATACATCCTCATTCCTGAACTGAGATTCTTCTCCCAGTTAACTTCATGGTTTGTTCCTTTCCTCCTTCAAATTTCTGCTCCAGTGTCATCTTTTGTGAGGCCTTCCCTGGCCTCCCTACATTAAATCCCACCCTCCCTCTACCAACAGGCCAACACCCCTCCTCTTACCCCCACAACTGGCTAACATGACACTCTCCTGACAGTCAACACAGCACCTCCTATCCCCATCTATGCTTTATTTCCCTTCATCGCCCTCATCTTACATTTGGTATGTACATATCTTACTTACCTACCTTGTTTATTGCCTTTATCTCCCCACTAGATTAAAAGCTTCAAGAAGGAAGCATTCTTGTCTGGTTTATTCACTGTCTCATATACCCAGGAGGCATATATTAAGTGCACATACATTCTGATTTGATGAGTGAATGAATGAATGAATGATGTTCTGGATCAGTCCTTAGAAAGGGAAGAATGGGAATTTTACAGCATGGAGGAACTGGCAATATTCATCTATTTATTTACTTTTACTGTGTAGTAATATAGTTTATGGTTCCATACTAAGTGGGTTTATAAATTATATTATCTGGTTTTAAGTATATTATGTGGTTCAAATGTAATGGTTAACAAGACCAACACAAATGAAGAACAAATAAATGGCCAAATTGATACTTCTTACTTCAAGCTCTTTACTAGCCACAGAATAAGGTTTAAAACATTAATGGTCCCATTGTAATTGACCAGAAATGAAAAAAAAATTTTGAAATTACTAAGGAAAACACTTATAAAATAGATTGACACCTAGCATTATTAATGAAGTATGTACTATGCCTTGATGTACTATTGATAGTATTAACTCATGATTAATAAAATATTTTCTTGATAATTTCATCTATATTTAGTCCTTTAAAATATCTATTTTATAGTGTAAATAATATTAGTTAACTAGCACATATTTTATAATTTACAAATAAGTAAATATAATGGGGAAGTGTACTCAAAAATTATTACTTACGAGAGTACATGTTCTAAAAAGTTTGGAGACTATTGGCCTATATTAACATTCTTTCTTCATCAAAGCTATTATTGAGAAGGAAAACAGAGCAAAATCATTTTCCTCTTTGAAAGTATAACTGAATTTTGAATTTGATCACAATTTTATGATGAATAAAATTCTAAAATAAGAACAAGTAACTCACTTAAGTCGTTGCTTTGTAATGGACAAAGACCAGTAATACTTTTTGGAAGATAAATGCTTGCGGATAATTTGTAAGGAAAAAAAAAATCTCATTCCCTTGACTAATTTCCCAGTAGGAAGTGCTGACTATTATTGGTAAAAATGATACCAATGGTCATTGCCCAGATGGAATTTTGAAGAACACAGTTGGAGACAAAAGCCCTATAAAGTGCGCATGTCACAAAATCATACTAAACCTCTGTTATGCACTTGGGCTATTTTAACCAGTTACATTGTTCACATTTATTTTATTAGTTCTTTTGACTATTTCTCAGGTTGAATGATTTGATTTAAATTCTCTGTTAAGCTTAAAGACTAGAGTGAAGAAGACCAATGCAAATATAAGTGGTTTTGGCAAGGTATAAAATATTTACACCGCCTCTCACTGCCTTGTTACTTACAAGATTGCAAGTAATCAGTTATGCCGCAAAAGGTAGTGCGCGCGGAGGGAAGCGGGGAGCTGCGGGTACACAGGGAACTCCCCATCCCAGGGAAGCAATGTTCAGTTATCATGGTGAATGTCATCTTAACAATTGTGCAAGTGCATCATTCACTGTGGGTGACTAGAAACAGATGAAGAGGAGCTGAAAAATGGAGGAATTTTCCTTGTCTCATGTCTCTCTGATAACGAGGCAGACTACAGAGCATGAAAGAGAGAGCCGCCCAATTCAAACCAAAGCACGTAGCCACCATCTGGGCATTTTAAAAGTAGGACACATGAAATGCTCAGATGTATCCCCCAACAGGGTGCAATAATATAGCAGTAAAAAGAAAACTACAGTGAACTATGGCGACTTCCACACTTGCAATCATTCTAGTACAAGAAGGGGAAAGGATTTTCCAAAAACCTTTGCTCGGGGGCATGTTAACTGCTCACCCGTTAAGTGCACGGATGATTCCAGCGTCTTAGCAGTGACATGTGGTATATAGACATACCCAGTAGAGGGCGCTCTCCTCATGGAAAGAAAGGGGTCTGACTGCTCTGGATGGAGTACTCAGCTTGCAGGCTCAAAAACGAAAATACTCCTCAGACTACAAGCCCTAAAATAGTCATTTCCTTTCAGAAACATTCACCACTGAAACAAATATTGACTTTTAAAATGATATATTTGACATTCAAGGGTGTACTCAATTGAGGTATTTCTTTTAGGTGCTGCCAGATGGAGACTCTTAATTTTCTGAACTAGAATTACTAAGTTATTCAAAAGTTAGAAAACAAAGAACATTAACACTATCTTTTGGGTCATTGAAGGTGAAGGTTCAGAATTTCTTATTTCTAGAAGCCTCCATCAGCTTCTAGATCCTCAATGCATCTGATCTACTACCACTGTGTGGTAAGTTACTGCTGTATCAGTTTAAAAACCCTGCAGCCCCCACTTTCTTCCAGTTTCTTCTTTGGATGTACATTTTGCAATAGGAAAGAGAGATAATAATGTTATTTATAGAGATTGATGGCAGACATACAGAAGCATATAATCTTTGAATGGCCACAAAATGAAATGCATGAATTAAAATGTTTAATGCATATATTTCAATGGAATTTTAATTGTATAGACACAGAGCATTTTATAATCCCTCCTTAAGTTCTTTCATATTTGCAAAAGTGAGTATTCACAAGATCGAGTAAATTTACAAGCTTCCCATTTGCTGGGTTGAGGCTTGGAGATGAGTAGAGAGGCTACCAAATGGCAAATAAGGAAGAAAAGTACATTGCTTGTTGTAAAATGCAGCATCAAAACACCATAATGATGCCAATCATTGCTGGAAGTAATTTAAAAATGTCTTTCTGCCTTAGGAAGGAAAGGAACTCTAAGGAAATATAAATGAGGGAATTGAAGAGAATATATTTTAGTAAGAAAATCTATTCAAAGGGCATCTTTCCATTTAAATTTTCTTGCATCAGTTGGAATTCCAGATACACTGAAGAGGAAAATTCCTCCAGATTTTTTCTGGAATTCTCCAAAGATTGTTTTTGGGCTATCCTCATATATCATTTTTTATTTTACTCCTTGCTAAGAATTCTTATTAGCCAACCTAACCATTTGATTTGTCCTGCCTATTTTGTAATGAATAAATAGCACGTAATTGGCCACCTGGGGTTCAAAGAGGGGAATAGGGAGCTGATATCTGAATACTGTAACATGCTGACAACATACTGACCACTCTCTATTTCACAATATTTAAAATCAAACTTCTTCATCCTATTCCTACCTCCTTCCCTTCACTCCATTCTTGACTGTCTGTGAGACTAATATAATTTCTTTAAAGTGATTTATTTCGAACAGATGTGATCATCCAGCCACAGGTACCTGGATGCACAATGTCCCCTAACAACTTTCATTTCTGAATATAATAAGCATATATTCCACTAATAAATAATTATCGCTCTCTTAAGGAAAAGATGCCAAGGCTTGTGGTATGATGACCAGGTACTCCTGGGCAGGAAGGGACAAGGAGATGGACTCTCCAGAGGTTCTTCTATGCTCAATCTAAATGCGCTCTTATATTTCTAAAATGCGGGAGGGTGTGATGGAATAAAATTAGTCACGGTTTCATGTACGCAGAAATATTCAGAAAGCTACTTTTAGATATACATTTAGTTTCTTGTAAATCAGGTATTATACAAGATTAGGTTAGGAAGATGGCAGCATAGGTCTTGGTATAGAGCAAAGTGTACAGGACAATATCAGAAGAGTGGATTTGCCCTTCTTCCCCTCTCTCCCAAGTTCTTTCAGTGGCTCTTTTAGCATCTCAAGGGCAGGTGCTGGATGTGTGTCTCCACCACCTTTGTGATCAGCACTCTGTTTCTGAAGGCTGGTGAGTTGGCCCCTGTCACAAAGCCAATGATGACATCACACGTGGGTGTACCTGATGGGGTTCGAGCTGTGATTCAGCACTGTCCAGGACCAAGTGAGGCATCACCAGAACATTGCAGACTTGGAGTCATCTTTTACATGAGTTCAGTATCTCAAGTCACGCTTCAGAGGAGAAGCCTCCTCTAATTTTCCCAAGTGACAGCCTCCTCTTGGCTGGCGTTATCTTTTCTTTCCCCACTGCTATACCCGAATTCTTGGGTCAGTTGCCACAAGACCATTCTGCTGCTAATATATTTTGTGAATTAACACACGCTTTTGGGAAAGGGACATTAGTTAGCCAATGCAGGGGAAACAAGAAAAGGAGAAAGTTTTTCTTTAAAAAAAAAAAAAAAATTCTGTACTAGTATCCCCAGACAAGACCCTGTCAACACATTGTGACACATGACATCTTCATGTGCTAATTTCTTCTCTAAAAACCCTGTTTCAAATCATACGAACCACTATACACTGGGTGCTGGTTCTGTTCCTGCTGCTCTGCGAGGTGCTGCCCTGTGAGGGAGGGGCTGTTAGGCAGAATCTACTGAAGTCATACAATAAGAAAGAGCCACACGGCCAGTCTCTAACCCATGTTTCCTGACCCCAGCCCCACGCTGTTGACCACCTCACGTGATAGCTTTGCTAGGCAGCTGATGAGAATATTTTGATATTAAAAAGCTCATTTGTTTTAATATCAGCCCAATAATAGGACAGATTGGAAAAATGTCTCCCTCTCAAACTTCTGAAGCAGAGACTTGTCATCAGATGGTTTAAAACCAGACTTCTGTTTCTTTGCCTGAAGAAGGTAATGTCTGCTCTATCTCTTTCTTTCTATTTGAATCCCACTTACTGTTTAAAGCACAGACCTCTCCCAAAAGCCTTCTCTAAACTTTTCCAATCCAAGTGATCCTTTAATTTGTTGAATCTTCTACAAACAGTTTTCTATATTTGTACTAGGCAATGAATCATATCAAGCTATGTGGCATCTCTTTGTCCTATTGAACTATAATTTGTGGCTTTCACTGATATTTAGCTTTTCATAAATAACATCTCGTTCCTCTAGGCTGATAACTCAAGAGGCATCACTGCATGGTAGAAAGAGCAGAACTTAAAAGCAGAGAGACCTGCAAATGAATCACACATCTCTGCAGCCAGCTCCGTGACCTTGGGGATGCTGCTTACCCTCTCTGAGTTGCAGTTTCCTCATTAATAGATCGTAGGTAACAATACTCCACAGAGTGCTTATCAAGATGAAATGCCATGGCATAGATGTGCCCACAACATGTTCTATGCAGAAAGTTCTCAGCTTATAAATTGAAATTGGAACATATAAATGATTCCTCCTCAATTTGATTTAGCTGAGAACATATAGATCTCCTTTTTGGCTATATATAGAGCATAACCAAGCATTTGAAAAAAAAATTCTAGAATATGATTATAGGTTAGGTAAGAAGCAGAAATAAAAGTTAAGTCATAGGAGAAAAATAAAGCAGAGAAGAGAAATAGAGAATGTGTGTGGGGGAGAGGGGAGTGAAATTAAATTGTATCTAGGCAGGCCAGGTAAGGACTCAGAAAGGGTGACATTTTAGTCACGATCACTGAGTAAAATGTACACTATTCAGGTGACAGGTACCTTACAGCCCTGACTTCACCAATATGCAATTCATCCATTTAACAAAAAACTATTTGTACCCCCTACATCTATTGAGATAAATTAAAAAAAAAAAAAGACCAGAAGGAAATGTGGGAGCCAGCCATGGAGCCACCTTGGGGAAGGACTTTCCAGGCAGAAAATGCTCCAGTCAACAGATCGCTACCCCTGCCTTTGTGCCGTGAGGAAATAACTGGTCTTCATTAATATTAATGCATGCACCCATGCAAATAGGATGCTGTTTTTGTTTCCTAGTTTCTTTTTCCCCTCTTTTTTCTTTCAGTTTAAAGGGCAGATTACATCCTGGGCTTTCTCCCTTCAGAAAAATGGAGAAGGAAAAAAAGGGCTTAAAGAAAAGCTAAATCTCCACTAGGAATTAAAAGTAGTTTTCCTTCAAATTTTATATATATCTCCATATTATGAACTTTTCTTTATAGTTTTACTTTAACAAACTGTATTTACAACATCTTAGAAGATCAAAAATTTGGAGAAATTGTACAATTTTGGCAAATAATACATTGGTATTCTTATGACTTATATGGAATTTCTTTTAAGTGCCAGTTGTTTTTGGTAAAATCGGTTTAAAAATATTTGAAGGGTTCAAGTCCCGCTCAAATATTAATGGCTCTTACTGTAATTCTCAAAGGTTTATGATTCTCTTGAGTAAACTTCCTGTTAATATTGTGCCCAAAATAGATTGCTTTCTTCGGAGATACGGCAGAAAATGTACTTGCAATACTACTTGTTATAGTTAAGGAGGATAGTGGGGTCTTAACTCTTTTCCCCACAACAGAGATACTTAATAAGGTCAACTTCTGTTACATCGTTTAGTTTAGAATAGGTTAGCTGTCCCCTCACCTGGTCTGGTTCACGTTTTAGATAGACATGGAGAGGGTTGTGGTACAAGATGTGTATATGGGCACACTGTGGGTTGTGACACTTGGTTTAGAAAACACCACTGTTGGGGCACACAAGAGAATTGGAATAAAACACTGGATGGACAGGACTTTTCTCCCTGGGAAACTTCCAGAGGGGACCGTGCTCTTGACATTCCAGAGATAAGAAGAGAGGTTTCAAGACACTTTCTATTTCCATTCGAGTTCTTTTGTATGCTGGGTTGCCTGCCATTATGTTTATGTAATTCTGACAGTGTTCTTAATGACACACTAACAGATTGTAAAACACGCTGCTGGCATTTACTTGTTTTTTATATTTTTAAAACAATGTCCTTCATGTAACAGTAGTTAAGCGCGGCAGAAGGACATCATTAGAGCCATGGTTAAACTGTAATTTACACCATTAGGAAGGCAGGAGCAATTTTTATTGCCTGGCAATTTTCTTGCTGAAATATTTGGACCATATGGCTCAATTTGTGTAATAACCTTAATTTCTGCACCCTTCAGGTCTGCCTCCATCTCCTACGGAATGGTAAAATGCGGTTTAGCAGAAAAGGCAACTGTCTATACTTAGAGAGTTGAGATTAATAACATGTCACGTCCTGTTTTTGGTGAAGGAATTCGAACAGCAGCCAGATGGTATCTCTACAAATAACTGTCAGGGGTCTTGATCTAATCAATACAATGTATTAATACATCTCCCTTTGCTGTTTCTCCAGGGGTTGGTGCACAACATCTGGAAAGAGGGGGGGCCCGCCAAGTAGAAAGCCGATTCTTTTCAGAATCAAACTGAGCCCAATTAATTTTTCATGTATCCTTGATAACTGTTTCATAATGAGCTATGCGTCTTGACGGATTTGGGGTTGGCAGAGCAGGCTGCCCCTGCTTTCTATCCCCATTCAGTCCACTTATAGAAACCAACCCATTAATCAAGCTATCTGGCATAAAACCTGAATCTCAGCTCAGCAAGAGATCAATAACCATCCTAAAAAAACACAGAACCAGCCACTAATGGGCACAGGTATCCAGCCATGACATTAGTAATTGCTTTAGCAAAAATAAAACTCTGTCTCATAATCACCCAATAGGAACTTGTACGATAAAATTCATTACTTGTGTCTTGTCAAGAAGTAACATTTACATCCGTTAAAAATATACTGCAATTTTACTATCTAGACATGACCGTTATCTTTCAGAGTTAGATAACGCACCCTTTTGAATGGATTAAAACGCTCTGATTTTGTAATGTGAATATTTAATAATTCAAGTATCACATAAAATGTTTAAAAATGAGTTATTACACTTATTTTAAAGTCAGAGTACCTAAGGGGCTCCTTAATACAATCTTTAGCCCGACGGTACATGACACACGGTGGGCCTGCTGTGCTCAGAACTCGGACGTGCTGTCAGATTGGTCAGATTTTGTTACTCTTTGGTTGGCTTAGTGGCAAGATTTACAATTCAATTCATAAATTCTTATCACTTTCCCGAGTGGTATGGTTTCATCTCAAACCCTTACTCTTACCAAAATTTAGCCAGTCATTTTACTTTTCAGTTAGCAAATATCTTTTGACTTGGCAGAGATTTCTGCATCTGGTTATTTTCTTTTAGTTTTTTTATTTTTAATTATTATGGGTACATAATAGTTGCGTATCTTTACAGGGTGCACGTCAGGCTTTGCACTTTGGCTATTTTTGAGAGACTCGATGGCTTTGTTTATGAAGAGGACTACAGAGCTGAAATAGGCAGATGCAGGACAGCCCTTAACTGCTTGGTAAAACAGTCCTCAATGGCTCTTAGACAACAAGTGCAAACCTGTTTTGTCCCTAGGAGAGTCTGAGATTTCGATTAGAAAAAACTCCTGGGAAGTGCTGCCAAAAAGATAGACATTCATTGGCTGATCATCGGATCAAAGCCTGCCAAGATGATAGAAAGGTCTAAGGAATCATCCAGGAACTTTAAGGTGATGTCACATTCATCCTTTCTGACAACATGAGTAAGAATCATGATGCCTGTGTTTGTTCTGTCAAACACAAAACTGTAGGATTCTGTAGGATAGGTGCTGGGTTTGGAATCAAAGGTATGAGTTCGGGTGTTCCTAGGTTCTTTTAAGTACTTATAAGTACAATCAATGCCTATGCATGACCGCATAATTACCTATTAGATTGTAATTTCTTGCTTTCCTTATTCTTTCTCCAAGTAAACCATGAGTCCCAGAGGAAAAAAACTATTTCTTCTTTCTTTGCACCTCTCATAGCTTGTCGGCACAATAGATTCTCAACAAAGAAATGTGTGAACAACTTATTAATGGAAGAACCTAACTATATTTCTTGGTCTAGATCACCAAACTAGATTTGATATGTCTCAGTCCTCAATTGCAAATAACTTGCAATTTTTATATAGGCATGAGATTGAAGAGAAGCAATAGCCCACTATTTCACCTTCCATTTTGTTTGCTGTTGCCCAGTGTAGATAAACAGAAAACACCCTGACAATAGAGCATTTGTAGTGATGTTGCATGACATCAGGCAAGAAAGCTATATAAACAACTGAATTACACAACTAGATAATATTTGAAATTTGGGATCCACAGTAAATGGCATCCAGAAATTCCAATTTGTGTGATGTCATTATCAACATATGCAATTTATACAAATTGAAACCCTCTGTGACAAAGATAGAAGATAGTTGCTATTCTAGGGCCTCCCACTTCATAGATATGATCAACAATGTCAGCAGTTCCAGGTTAGGAATACCCAGGCACAGCACTAACAAGATGTTTCACTTTAAAAATTATACCGAGATAAAAAGATTCATTTGCAAACCTATCACATATGTATTCACAGGTGGTGGGTGTGGGTCATTGCATTTGGATTAAAAAGCAAATGTCTCTCTCTACATGAGAGGTCACTAGCTTGTGTAAGGCAAAATCTTTTCACTGTTCGGCATAATTAGAATATTCCAACAGTGGTTTCAGTAATTTAAAAATCACAGTATTGTTGTAATATTTTTCTAGGCTTCAGGAGCTCACAATTGTTTGGTCCAATCAAATCTGGGAACACTAGAGAAGTTATCACCCATCAAGGTAATTACTTTCAAGTTGAAATAATTACTCTATCAATGTTAATGGTCTTTCAACTTCAATAAAGCACTCACCTGCCGATAATCACAGCTAACCTCTTGCTCTAATGCAATTCCCTCTCTATTTAGTAGGTTATATTACAGCCGTTACAGTGGTCACTTGTCCTGAACAGCTGCTGAATTTCACTTTGATCGGCTGTGAACCATAAAAAAATTGGTCATCTGTGTATGATTTCCCCCTCACCCATAAGCCCTTGCAGAGCTAAGGATATGATCTCTGGGCTGTAATAGGGTAGTTTAGGGGCAGCCATCTTGTCTCAGGTAGTGGCTACTTTCCACTTGTGACAAGAGCAGAGTAGTTCAATTAACTTCTGCCCTTCACTGCCATTTACAGCTTGCTGTCTTGGCTAAATGGCATATAGTCGGAATTTATGGCCTGGGCCTGTTAGTATGTGGACTAGTTCGTTTTACTTTCATATACGTTTGACAAGGCTCCATGGTATTCTTGAATGTCTAAATAGGGTTTCCTTATAATTTGATTAAAGGCCAGAAAATAGCAACATACTTGACCCAAAAGTCAAATAGTCTCCCCACCAACTGCCCCTCATGTACTGATAGTCTGCTATTTGGCATAGGGGAAGTAGCCAGATGCCAATTTGGCAGAATGTGTGTAATTTGGGAAGTGTGTGTGCATGACCAAAAGACCTCATCATGTTCTGCTGATATGATCCCAGATCTAAGGGAAAGGGCAGGGTCCTGTGAGCAACATGGCAGGCAAACAGGACCTGTTTAGAGGGTGGAAATCTCCTGAGAAGGGCTCTTAGAGTGGCAGGCATAAGATATTATTGTGTGTGTGTGCGAGCAGGAGAGATGGGACAGTAATAAACCTCAGGAAGACAAAAAAGCATGTTCTTGCTCCAGGCAATTTAGAAAGGAAATAGAATCTAATCCAGTGCTTGGGAAATTACCTGGAAATTGACAGTGTGATATCAGGAAATATTTCAAGTTCCAAATTTTGTTGCAAGGTGAGGAAAACTTAAAGTATATAAAACATATGACTTTTTATTCATGACCATATTAGAACAGTTGCCTTATACAAAGCAGAACTTTACCTACATCTGCTAATTTCTTCCAGTCTCTGTTATTCAAAATAATAGAACCTCTAAAGTTTTAGTCTGTTTATATTGCTGTATTTATAGTACTTTGCATATGCATTGATTTATTAGCCATTACAATAGCCATCTTAGGTCAGACTTGAGATAAGTACCATCTGAGGTCAGACTTGATGAGTAAGAAGGGGGGACAGATGGTGTGTAGGGGTATGATCATTCCAGGAGGAGGGAATAACGTGTGAAGATCCTAACGTAGTCTTCAAGTAGAAGGATTCAAGATACAGTTTGGAACCAGAATAAATAGGATTTAGTGAAGGATTGGATATGGAAGTACGGAAGAGGGAGAACGCAAAGATGATCTGACTTGAGTAACCGGAAAGATGATTAGTTATATAACAGGGTGTGAAATGGGACAGTATTTGAGAATAATGAGTATACTTTAGAAAAATATTTAATAGGTAATAAATGGAACTACTGGAACTGCTAGACATATCAATGCAGGACTTATAGAAAAAAAACAGCCTTATACCTTCAAGCCCCATCTTCCTCTGAAGATCTATATGAGACAGGAGAAGAGAAGAGAAGAGAATATCCAAGTTGGGGAAAAGCAAATTAATGAAAGGAATTCAGTGGAGAATCAAGAGCTTTGGTTATCTCCTTCCTAGTTGGGAGAGGAAATGGGGTTTCTCCACATTCCTCTTTCAAGACGTATGAGGAATAGCCAATAAAACCTCTTGAAGAAATTGAGGGTGTTGTAAGAGAGGTGATACGGAGTCTACTCTTGGCAGGGCTTCCTACTGAGCTGAAGAGACTCATGGGACAATTTAGATGCAGCGACTGGGGTAGAAAAGGGTCTTCTGAGATCCTTATGTGATCCCAGAATTTTGGAAATTTGGGGGTCATGGCCCAACATAGAAGCTAATATTTGCTTCTTATTCAACGAATTCTGAATTTGGGAGACTGTCTGGGTCTCACCCAGCATGGTAGGTCAAGTAGAAAAGACAGTACTGGACAAGCTGTACTTTCATTATTTGGTGGAACAAATTTTCTACAGGCCCAGTGGCTGCCAAGAAAAGAATGAGTCTTGTCAATGTGAGAGGACCTGATATTGACTGCCTAGGGAGTCCAAGCCAAAACTTGGGAGAGGGGACCCCAGAAGTCAAAGAGGTCATGGAGTGGACCTCTGGGACGGCAACAGACAGGGGTGTAAGAAATCAGCCAGAGAATATATTGCCTACATCAGGGAACTGTGAGGCATGGAACCACCTATGGGGTCCTTTCTATAACCCGCAAAGAAAATCCCATGTCTGTGGCCCCAGCCCCACGGACATCAGTAGTAGGTGGATTAGAACAATATTATTGTGTAAGGTTCTGCTCCTTTTTGTCTAATTCTCTCTTTTTTGCCATGATCCTGGAGAAATCATTAGGAGAGGAAGCGGAAACTGAAGGAGGAGGAAAATGACTATATCTTCTCTTCCTCACTGTAGATTCCCTACAGCACATCAGACTTTGATCTAGACTGGATTTTTTTAAACACCCAAAATGAGTCTTGACTGCCAATTGGGTTGGTCCTTGTCACTGAAAGCGACTGGAAAACCAGGGGGCCTACTTTAGTTATCATTGATGGGTCAGCAAGGGAGTCCTGATGGAGCTTGGTGGAATAAAGTGGTTGGAGAAAAATAAAGCTCTTTCAAAGTGGTTATATGGAGTTCAAGGAGACTTATATGGTTGGCATCCCCAATAATATTGATCAAAAAATAGATTCCCAATATGTACCTGTGACTGGCAAGGTATTAATAGAAAAAAGGGGTAAAGATTTTGTAAAGCTTGTAAATGTAACATCAATGTCAAAACAAATATATCATTACAATAAAAGAATGGGTTATACCAACAAGTATTCTTTGTTTTGTATGACATTTACCCAGCCATATTTTTGTATCTTTTACATAAAAGAAATAATGATACAGTTCTCATATTATAAAATGTGAAAATCTCAGCTTATAGAACTGACACAGAAAATATGGTAATTATTTTTATTACCAAATTTGTCTTCACATTAGAAAGATAGTCACCAAAGGAGTCCTTTTAGAGAGCTACATCTCCCAGAGCATTTCTATGGTCTAATAAATGGGTCTGGGGAGGAAAGGCTAAGAATCATCAACTTTTAAGAGCTACAACTAATTTAAGATCATATGTAAAGAGCAATAATATTTTATGTTATAGTAAGCCAAAATAAAAATGGGATCAAAAATGAATTCATCAATTTGCTCACAAACTCTCCATAATATGACAATTATGAAGTATCTCATATCTTCCTATTATTTTTTTGCTACAGACCTACTTAATGGTAAAGAGATTTGAGACAACCACAGGAGGCAATTTTGAATACCTCCTCCCTGACATTGGGAACGGGGGTTTGGCAACTAGAATCTAGAAACTAGAGTTTGCAATTCTGGATTTTATTCCCAGCTTAGAAGCCAACTTTTAGTGACCCGTGTAATTTGCTTATTTCTCAGCACCTTATGTTTGATTCTACACAGAGTGAAGTACCATTTATCTTTTGGGGGACTGGGCAAATGTATGATCTGGGCTTATGTTTTATAACCCTGTGGGGCAAGCAGAGATATACTTAGAGCACAGACTAACAGGTAAACTACCTTTGCCTTTAAATCCCAAATTCTGGGATTTATTTCTGCCAGTACAATGGCAGGTGCCAGTGAGCAAAAGCAAACAAACCCGAGTGGTGGTAGCAGTATCGCCAACCTTGCCAGGAGTGTTCCCTGTAAATACCACCATGGAACTCTTGCATGCCAAGCAAGGCTAAATACAGTTTCTCTCCTGACACCGCACAATCCATCACAGAGCTAATTGGGAAGGGAGTTTAAGGTCTTCTAACTAAACCCTGTTTTCAGTAGTGGAGGATACTAGGACTCTTGATCTCTCTCTCTCTTCCCCTAGGAAGGACTTACTCAGACTCAAAGGGAGATGAAACTTTTCATGCGGTTGGGAGAGAAGCTAGTGATGCATTAAAACCCACACTCTTTCCATTTCTCCACTCCTGCTGCCTCTGCTGCTGCTGCTGCTGCTGTTCCTGCCAACACATACGCTCCTGGCCCCCATGGTGGGCCCCCACTGCCAGTTCTCCATCCACTGCCACCATGAGCAGAATTCATGCCTCCATTGCACCTGTTTTATGTGGCTCTCCCAGCAACATCCACCTGTCTATAAACAACTTTGGGGGGACCTTGGGACAAGCTAGTGATGGCACCATACTATGGGCGATTTATTGGTAGCCCCTTGTGCAGAGATGGGATCTCAATAAACAAGGACTAAATGGGAGGAGGGCATTAGCAATAGCTCTTGGGAGTCTGTGGATTGAACTGTAATCCTGCAGTTGTGGGGATGGACTCTGCACCTCATTAGTGGTAAAGGTACTATAGTTCCTTTGCTTTGGAGAATTCCAGCCAGAGTGGTCAATGAACAAACACTGAAAAATTTCCTAGGGCAGGCACAGACAGGGACGAGAACAGTGAAGATGCAGGAATTAGAGAAATAGTAAGTGGATCCAGGAGGACACTTGCAAAGAGATTTAAAACAGAGTCATCTAAACATGAGTAGCAGAAACTCAGCAGCAAGACGCTTGGAAACTCAAAATACCTAACGGTACCAGCCTGTGCCTCAGACCTGATTACTCACCTTCCCCACACTCTCGGCTCTGCCCAAGGGCCCAGTCTCATAGTAGACTTCAACAATATATCTGAGTGTAGTATTGAGTATTGACATATTGAATACAGTACTCAATGACTATTTGCCAGATTGGATTGAATCGTCAATAATTTGTTCAACCCTGAAGGCCCTTTTTGCTAGTGTAGAGAAGTCAGGCTGTTCTGAACAGAAAGAGATAAGACTTACATTATAGGAGGAGGGATTTCACTAGAATCACAGGAACATTCTTCTCTGATAGTGAAGAGTAGAGAACACTGCATAAGTGGTAGAACCTCCTTCTTTAGCTTTTTAGATATCTTTTTAACAAGAAGATTGAACACAATCTCCTACACAGGAAATGTAGGAATACATGAAACTTAAAGACAATGCTTTATATTCTAGATGACCTCTTTCAGAAGGGTCAGTCTGTAAAGAGTCATAGAGGCCTGACGCCCTGGAAACTCGGTCTAGTGACCAGAATGTCTAAACACTGGCCGGATCGCTTTGTGGAAGATGTCCTTGATTGCCTGAAAAGATCAGAGGGGACCTTTCCTATGAACCTAATGAAACCTCATCTAGATCTTAGGGCCAAAGATCTAGATTTTGGTGGGCCACTTTGAACACACGCCCATACACACATTCAAAAATAGGATGCAAAAATATTATTTCTCGATTATTCTGGCTATCCTTTGCCGCATTGCAAGGAATACAATCTTTGGAAAAATAGAAGAGTGTAGCCCAATACTGGGCTGTCAAAATGGAAGCTATGTTGGGGAGGGCCCGTGAGCAAAGGGCCTCGTGCAGTTTAAAGCTTGGGGCCATAAGCTTACCTTTGGGAGCTTTGTAGTGAGATTAACAATAGTGTCTAGATGATTAAATAAAGGACAGAGTTCATGGATTCATCGGATACTTTAAATCTTGTGTTTTAAAATGAAACCAGTTATGAAGGGATGACTAACAGGATATTCCACAGGGGAATGCCAACAGAACTGTTTTGGGAGATTAAACGATTAGGCTTATACCCCTGAAAGCCATATTTTAAAAGATCAGAGGTTTAAATCATTGCAATACTGGTGCCTTCGATAAAAGTATATTTAAATTAAGGTGTCTCATTTAGAAAGCTATTATCAAGGGGTGTTTCAGTATTTTCATGAAAAATTTTACTTGGAGGGTGAAAGTTTAGAACATGAGTTCAAAGGATATGGTGAAAAGTAACCAATTTCCCCCTGGATCACACATTCACTAGAAAAGATCTATACTTAAGAACACCACTTCTAATGCTTATAATAAGGGATCTAGAGGATGTAATATGAAAGACCTTAGTATATAAAGATAATGTAATATCAAATAAAAAATAAAGTACCAATTCTGACATAAATAAAAATGAAGATTTAAAGGATACTATTCCTTCATTCACATGTTGCTTAGTTTTTAGTTATGTGAGAAAATTAAACATGAGGACAATGGAGAAACGTACTTTAAACTATTCATTTAAAAAGATTCATCTGGAGTTTCATGAAAGGATATTTGCTCACTATTACTATTTTGATAAATGTTACAGTCTACTGTGGTCCCCAATCCCTGGGGCTGTGGACTGGC
>CM052450.1:13525913-13567542 GCA_028533085.1 Varecia variegata | reverse complement strand
CAACAGCCTTCCAACAAAGATGCCATGGTCTGGTTTGTAGAGAGAAGTGGACACATCGACTTGTAATTTCCAACATGAATTCAGCGTAGCAAAACTGAAACTCCTAATCCTAGCCAACTCTACAGGAACTAACACTCATTTGGAAACAGAAGTTCCTAAGGACCTGTATGTAACACAGGAGTTCCAACTACATACACATTGAATACCAGATTGGTAAATTTCTTTAATCTAAGGTGAACAAAATGTTTTGTACACCAATATGAGTTAAATCTTTTCTTTACTTAGCACTTAGGTGTTATATTTTATATATCATATATATCATGTTATATAGGTATATAGATATGATATATATTAGTATGTCCCTATCTATTAATCTCTATATTTAGTGTAAAATGGAGATACAATAATTAATGTGTAGCTCTCTTGATTCCCTGTTCTCCCCTCCTAAATCTCAATTTACATTTAACCAATTATCCATTTGGAGAGGTGAAGGGATTGGGGGAGGCTCTTCCTTAAGACAACGCAGACAGATGATAATTTCACTGACCACAGTCTAAGCCATGAAACTCAAGGTGACAGTTTATGTACATGAAATAGGGTTCAAGGAAGCACTGTAAAATATGTAAGATTCATTTGGGTGTAACTCAACTTTTAAATAACTTCTCACTTCCCCTTCATGAATAAAATTTAAATAAAACCAAGGTAAATACATTTTCTATGAAATTTTTGTAATACTCATTTTGTTTTATATTACCAATGACTTCTTTATGTGAGCTAGGTGTTTTTCTTTTAAAGGGCCTTATAAAACAAGACTTTGCAAAACCACCATTTTAATATATTTAAATATTCATGATTTAATGTGCAGAAATGCATAATGCTTCACTCGATGCCAGGCTCTGATTTTTCTGGGTAAACAGTCCACTACAAATAAGAAATGAAATGTTAGTCTTTGTCTTTGAACTGAGAATGTATTCCTTTTTAATGAAAAATTTTTTTTTTTTATGAAATACTTTTTCATAAAAGCCCAGGCCAAGTGTCTGAAAGACTTTCACCATTTTGACATGCTTGTATCCTTATCTCATACTGTGTGAATGGAGTCAAATTTTCCAGAAGGGTAGACTGATGACGACCAGCAGAGAAGACCAGAGGTGTTACACTTCCATCACTGAGTAAGACATTGTATTCCACGGGAATTTGGGGGATGAGGATCCCTTCAAAGAGAGAGAGAGAGAGGGAGAGAGAACATGTATGTATGTTATACAGAATGGTCAACACAATGTGTGTCCTTTAAGAAAAATGTATATTTAAAATTTTGTAATTGAAAGGTAGATTACTGCTTAATATAGCAATTACAAGCTACATGAAACTTAAGCTAGAAAACATTACAATGTATATCCCAAAAGTAACAAATGTGTATCATTTATTTTAAAAAAGACTAATAGCTCTATTCAAAGATACACTCTATTGGCAAATAAAAATGAAGGCATATTTCACTTTCAAAATATAAGGCAAATAGAAAAGGTGATATATTTTTTCCTAATTTTACTTAAAGTACATTAAAAACACCAGTTTTGTTTGTGATAATTTTTCTGTAGAGCATTGTGTATGCATCCTGTCTGACATGGATCCTTGACATAATAGCCCATAAAATATCCAGACCATAGCCTACCTATAGAATTCCCAGTGCATTAATTATTGAGTCAGGAGAGTTCATTATCAGTGAGACTTACGGATCTAGATACATATGAAATTTGGGTCTAATAATTGTTGTTTTTCACCATTGCTTCCTAAAGAAAGGAAGTCTTGTCATTTTAGCCTCTTCACAATCTATTCATAGAACTACATGCCTGTCAAGTTCATGGTCATGAACAACATGCATACTGTCTCAAGAAGAGGATTTGAGCTTTGAATGAAAAATACAGTGGCGTTTCCTACTAAATTTTCTCATTGATCTGAGAGTTTATAGTACTTAGGGGCTCAGTTACTAACCTTTGTAGTATTTAAATAAGTTTGTCTTTACTCTAGAAACAATGGGATCTACAAACATTACTGAGAAACTAGCACAGGACTCAATGACCTAAGAGAGGTGAGGTCTAAAGAACGAAATGTGATTTTGCTTTTATGTGGCCACATGTTTAAGAGGTAGAAGAGCTAGTACAAACCCCAAATGCTAAGAATTTTGTGTAGGATGGACAAAAAAGAAGTCTCTGAAGGAGATATTGATTAACTTTAGAAGGATTGATCCATCAATTGTTTCCTCAGGAAAGGTGCTAGATTGTGCTGAATTTGGCAATCTAGACTAAGAATTTTTATTTTAAATTTAGAGCATCATAGCTAAACTGTTACATTTGTTCTGGAAGCTTAAGCTACTACTGTTCTATCATCAATTACTAAATTCTTACATGTGGCTTCATATCCCTCCTGCATTCCAGATTTATATTTTCAACAGCCTACTAGATGTTTCTATATAGATATTCCAAAGAAATCTCACTCTCAACATGTCCCAAGAAGAATTAGCTAGCTATATTTTCCACTCCCAAACCTGTTCTTTTTTCTGGGTTTCCTTTTTCACTTAGTGATGATACTTTCTTCCTATTTCCAGAAACTGGAGCCTTAGAGTAAGAACCTTAGCATTGACTCTGCTTTATTCATTCCTAAACTCAAGTGACTACTAAATTTATTAATTCTTTCTTCCAGAAATTTGGACTTTATATATAGTCAACAACAAGGACACTTTGAAGGTAGAAACAAGAGTCAACCTATATTTTAGGAAGATAACACTGCAGGTAGGTGAAGGATGGATTGAAAACCTGAGAGACAACAGGTAGGAAGACCAGTCTGAACGTCATTACAGTGGTTGCCACAAGAGTACAGACCAGGACAGGCATTTCATTGCATCCCTGTTTTATGCCAGGCAGCAGGCATTATCCCATTTAATACCACTAGAATGTTAACTTTATAAGTCAGGGGCTTTGTTCTCCTCAATGTGGTTTGGTGCCTAGATTTTAGCAGAAAGTAGCAGCTCAATAAATGTTGATTAAATGAACGAATGAACCCTTAGGACAATACTAGATAGTAAATACTTTTACTATTTTTTTAAAAGATGAGAAAACTAAAGTTCAGAGAAGTAACTTAATTCAGATTATACATTGATTAATTGGGGAAGGTAGGACTTGAACTCAGGCACATTTGATATCAAAGCTTATCTCTCTATATTTATGCTCTTTCTAGATAATGGAGTCTTGGAGTAGGACAATTGGGTGAAAAATGACAAGATCGTTTTGAGAAAACATGTGCAGATAGACAGAACAGTTCTTGTAGATTGACGATTGATTGATTGATTGAGAAAGGGTCTCTCCTTGTCACCCGGGCTACAAGAGATTGATGAGATGCATGGAAACAAATGATGGAGTCAGAATCACTGTTGATGGAACAAGCAAATCATAGCTGGATATTTAAAGTACTGAAGACCAAGTTTCCCAATCTGAGATACACATGTCCTAGATGTTCATGGGCTCATCTCAAAGTATATTCAGAGACAAGAACAAAGTACAGCAGGTCCTAAAATAATGTGGCTTTGTTCAGTGTCATGTCATTATAATGTTGATGAGAAAAAAATATTGATTCCTGGCAGGAGCCACTGTCGGTGTGGAGTTTGCATGTTCTCCCCACGTCTGCCTGGGTTTTCTCCAAGTACTTCGGTTTCTTCCCACATCCCCAAGCTATGCTATTAGGTGAACGGGTGTGTCCACGTGGCCCCAGTGTGAGTGTGGGTGGGGGTGGGTGTGAATGCGCCCTGATATGGGATGGCATCCTGTCCAGGGCCGGTTCCAGCCTTGCACCTGGAGAGGTCACCACTACCCTGAACTGGAATACACAGGTAAATAATTATCTTACTTGTTTTTATTAATCTTCAGTAAATGTATGTAGTGCTCATATTTATTTCAATGTTTAATATTAGAAGTGTTTTGGTCTTTAGCACTTTGGTGATGTTTTGGGGACCAGAAATATGTCTTAGGAGCTTAACCTTGTTTATATCAATTAGCCTGTGATCAAATTGGTTTTGTTATATGTCATTTCTCTTAAAATTGTGGTTTCCAAAAACTTATCAATGACATTATTTGCGGACTTAGGGTACGTATATCTTTTTGGAATATCACTTTGACTTGCAAAATTTGGGAAACGTATGATTTCCCTGTCTGAGCAAGGAAAACCAGCAGAATCCCACTTTTCCTTGTTCACAAAAATTGGATGTGAGTTTTTCTTCCTAGAATAATATATGTGTGGTGAGTGATTAGAAGTTTTGCTAGCCAGTTGCAGAGTTAAAAACTCTATAGTCACTTCAGAGTGAACCAACTGTGTGACATCAGAAAAAGTTCATGCTGCTATACCAGCATGTTGAACAGTACTATTCATAGTTTAATCAAAGAACAACATAATTTTTAGTCTCTCACTATTACTTTAAAATGAATTCGATGTGGGCAATTTGCTCTAGACATGGGATGAAAAGTTGGCCTGGCCCATAACACTTCTGTTTAGTCTCAGGTAATAGTTCTATATTATTTTTTCTCCATGAAGAAAAAAAAGAAGATATCATGATGAAGATTAAATGCCTAGAAAAGTTGACTATGTTAATTTTTCTCTTTACTAGTATAGTGAGGACACATCACAGGCCTATTTAGAGAATATTCTTCAAGGCCTAATTCTCAACTGCAAGACAAAATTGGCAATGTTTTTACTGCTCCCAAGAAGACTGCTATAATTAAAATGAAGTTTGAGAGTTGAACGAAGAGAATTGATTATGAGACCATTTGAGAATCAGTCCATCAATGGGTCAGGAAAACTTAAGTACTGTATTAGAGGTAAAAAAAAAAAAGGCAATATAATTGTGCTTCTTTTTCTTCCCTACTAAAAATAGTCTTTGGAGAGTGTTGCTTGAGGTAGTAAAAGAGATTGAAGAATGAATCAGGGACCCTCTCAATTTCCAATTTGACCCTTCAGCAGGAAGAGATGCTCATGGAAATTTCCATCCAGAAAGGTACAGCACCCCAACTCAAGTTTTGGGCATTCATCCTTATTGTTAACCTGCCATGGTCTGTAAAACAGTGGGAAAAAAGATTGTTGCTGTTTGTACCTACATATTTACGACGAATGAAAAGGGGAAGAATTGCCTGGGCATTGAACATGTTATTGGGGTTAGCTTTCTTCACATCTCCCTAATATCCTGAAATATAACAGCATACCACTCTTTAGCCAATGAGATTAGGGGATAACATTTCCCAAAATGATAAATTCTATAATAGATTATTTTTCAGATGAAGACAAATACAATAGAATACGATGGAAAATTTACATGATAGAAAGGAAGACCTTAAAGTAATTACAAGCTTATGACGATTGCTTCAGACTGTTTTCAGACCTCCTGAGACTGCAGGTACATCCTGTCTTCTTTGTTCCTAGGAGAGATCTCTTAGAAAAGTTTGGCAAACACATATTCATGAAAAATATGCTACCATTCTTGCTGAACTAGACAAACCACAGAGTGGAGTCAGACAGATCAAATCCTTCTGCCCCGATTTCCCAAGTGACCACTGGCAAATTAACTAAACTCTATGAACAGTGGTCCCTTCATGTGGAAAATGATGCTACTAATAGCCACCTCATAAAGAGTTGTGAGGATTAAATTAAAAATATATGTAAAGCATTGCATCATAATATATTTCTGCAATATAGAAAGTGCTTAATAAATGATAGACAAAATTAAATGAAACCAAATGAAATTAAAAAAAAGATGATACTTTTTATGTCTTCATTTTTGAACCCATTTTTCATATAAAGTTGCTATTCCAATTACAAATAAATGTTATATTCATTCAAGTAAATGTCTTCATAACAGTATTTTCTTATCTAGTTTTGCCTTTTATGTGCACTTGGATATGATATCAAGTTGCATTCCTATGAAGATAGTCTATCATTCATTTTTGGCAGTAATTTGGAGTGGTCTTCCGTCTAATTCATCTGAGGTTGCTTTTATTATATGTCTTCAGTCTGTACCTATTGGTCTACTTCAATGCCTTTCATTCTTCAAGAGGAAACTTTACTAAAAAGGACAGGACTCCCAGAGGGGTCAGTGAACAAAATCGTACTTCTACCACATTTCAAGTATAAACAAAAATCTTGATCTAGTTTAAACACGGCTAGCCAAAGCATGAACCTGGAAAATGTATTTTTCACATCTTGATTCATCGGAAATAAATGTGCTTTACATATACCTATTATGAGGTGTTGAAACAGAAAGTGCTCCTCTAAGCCATGAACACGTCAAACACTGACATGCATTTAGGAAAGAGGGTCCCCTCTACTGTCATAATTTACAGGATGGTGACATGAAAGTCTCTTGTGTCCTGCAAACCCTATACCATCTGCGATGAGTCTGAAACGACTGAGCCCCCTGGTATTCTGATGACTAAATGAAATGAAATGGGCATATTTGTTAAAGTCAGCTGGGAAGCCACACGACTTGGTTAGTTCCCGAGTTCATAAATTTATGTCAGAGCAAGAGGAGCAGTGGAAGCTCAAGTGAACCAATTTACCCTAAGTGCAAATGGCAGTTTTGTTATTTGGTGTCAAAGTTACCAGTTGCACAATGACAAGCTGCCATAACACATTTTCTTGTTCACTAAAGAACAAGGATTTCGTCGGTTAATATTCCTTGCAATGCTCCTTTTCATAATTTACAACAACTAGATGCTGATAGGTTATTTAACATTTATGAAGTTAAGATGTAATCAGAAAAACCCTGATTATCTTTACAAATAAAAAAGTTAAATTATTCAACTTTTTTTTTTTTATCTCCATGGCTTCATTTCACAGCAGGTGCATACTTTACAATGGGACAAGTCAATCAAATAATCCTTTTTTAAATCTTTTTTTAGGAGCTGGAGCAGGAACAATTCTTAGAGGAGAAACTATTAATTCAGTTTGATAGTGGCATTTGCTTCAAAACACTGGTTGCATTTCACATAGTGCCTGTAACAAATCAGCCTAAATTCTACTCTGTGTAGGTAGGGGTGTCTTGGTTATGCCTTTTTGGGGGTGTGGAAGTGAAATAGGACCCCTTTGAACATGTCCATGACAATTTTACAGAAATTTGACACAGGTTATATAATAGTTATCACTTTATGCCTTTTCTACCTTATTCCATGGTAAGGAAGGACAGTGTCTCAATTCCTGTTTGTAACTCTCAGGGTATCATGCTTTGCCCCTGAGAGAGGCTTAGTAAACATTGCCATGTTAGTTAAATGAATAGAGGAATTAATCTACTCAAAGGCAAGTGAATTTCATCCCTTGAAGTTTTAAGGTACAAATAAAATGACCCTACTGGGTTACTGGATGGATTACCCTTGGATTACACTGTCCTCCTTCATGTCTTCTACATCTAAAGCAAACTTTTTTTTTTTTTAGCTTTTAAATTGAATCACAGAACTCGTAAATAATCGTTTGCTTTCTGCACTGTTTAGGTAGAAAAATAGTGAGAAAATATGGCATAGTGGTTTGACCTTAGAATTTGGAGCCAGACCCATGTGGATTGGCTCTGTGCTGACACCCACTGGATGAATAACCTAGAGACAATAGCTTAAAATGTCTAAACTGACTTTTTTCATCAGTAAAATGGGGAAAACAATAGGACATACTATACTAAATTATTATGAGCATTAAATGAGATAAGTGTTAATCTCTTAGCAAAAAGCCTAGCATACAATAAAACTCAATAATGTAAGATACATTTATTAATATGCAAAATAAAATGCAAATCACTGAAGTGGGTTTTATATTTTCTTCTGAAACTCACCACTCCTTGTCATTGGGTTATTTGCACTTACAAGTTAAGAAAAGCGAAACAATTGTCAATGCTGAATCGTCCTAATTTATGCAATTTGAATTCCTTAGTTTAATGTCAATTTTGATGTTAAATGGATAGTATCTGATCTAATACAGTGCAACTGATGAGCTAACTGAATACTAAGATGTCTAATGTCTATAAATAAGCCATATTGTGGCTAGATAACCTTTAATCAAAACTTGATTAATAAAAAACATTTATATTCTTAAGCGATATTAATTAAAATTATTTCTCAGTAGAGGAATTGTTGCCAATTTTTTTCTTTAATGAACTAAGAAATAAATGTTAAAGGAAAACACCAGCATTTCAATATTATGCATTAAACCTAAATAATTCACCATCCTTAGTGAGAAAAAGCATGTATTAAGTGCAACGATGGTGTTAACTAGAATATGATTTAATGTTACAATAGTTCAAAATATAATCATCATCTTGACAAATTAGAAAGTCTCATTATTACCTTCAGAGTTTAAGCAATTTTGAATGTTTGGATTCTTAAACAGCAGGGATATCTATCTCCATTCTTATTCTGAGTAAACCATTATGTTCCATGAAGTATTTGCTTCTTAATTTTCTATAATTTTTCACCTATTAAGGTACCATATATCCTTTGTTCTCTTTAACATAAATATGTAAGTTCTGATCCACATCACTGTGATTTATCAGTTCAGAGCTAGTAAAAGGTGAGAAGGAATGTTTAGGAATGAACCAACCTGTTTGCCTGTAGATTCAAACAATAAATGACTAGCATCTATTTCATTGTTCCCTAAATGTTTTGCCAGGCCATCTCACTTACTTCATATAACAACATTACAAGATTGGCATTTAATTTTTCCCCTTGTACAGATGAGAAACCTAAATTTTAGAGGCATGTGCAACTTTCCCAAGGCCAAAGGACAACTAAATTGCCGGGTCCATTTCACATAGAAACCAATACTTCCTTTTCTGCAAGGTGAAAAAAATTATGCATCCACAAGACAACAAATAGTCTCTGAAAAATAATGTGTATGTGCCCTGTTTGTCTTTAATTAGGAATATATATGTGTGTATGTCTGTGTGTGTGTGTGTATGTGTGTAAGGTTAAGTTAATGTGGAGGGAGGGTGGGCTTTACTAGGAAATCAAGCGTTTGAATAATTTTAAACAGTAGAACATTCAAAATTTACATTTGCCTGCTAAATTTTACATTTGCCCGATAAATTTTAGAAGTTTACTCACTATTTTGTTCCTCCATTCATTCAGTAAAAATTTGATAAGGATATGTTATTTGTGTATCATCTGATTTGGAGGTACAAATGGTACACAAGTAGAAATCTTGATTTTCTGGAGCTTGGAGTGTTTTAGTAATATTAGTACTGACATTTATCAAGTAATAATGAAGTAAAATGGTCTAAGATCTACTGGTGAGGTAGAAGAATATTTACCAAGGCTTTAAAATAGTCTTTGAATAATCCCTTTGTAGAAATTTGAGAAATGACTCTCTCCCCTAATTAAAATCCTCCTGCACTTGGAATCTAGTTTTGTTAAGTCATGCCTATTCCTTCTAGATGTTTGGATGGGGGTAGGTGAAGCTTTGTGGTTACAAATTCCTGCATGCTGTAGGAGATAATTGTTGTCACGTGGGGCTGTTTCCCATAATTAATTCTCCTGGTCTTGATATGCCCAGTAAAACATTATTCTCCCAGAATCCTTTGGTTTTCACCAATACCTAGCTCTGTTTCTTGGCCCTCTGGGCTACTATTTCAAAAAGCATAGCTGATCCATCACAAATCTGACAGACTTTGGGCAACAAATGAAAAGTTTGATTTGGACTTAAGAGTTAAGCCAAAGATAGGAAGGAATAGTTCTTAAAAGACAGTGTCAGAGAGCAGACCTGGATTCAAATCCTGCCTGTGCTGTGTGGTCTTGAGCATATTGTATTACTTTCTGAGACTGAAATTTCTTAATACGGGAATAATGATATTACCTGTTTCCTAGGGTTTGCATAAGAATTACTGAGGTAAGCAGGGAACGTATGTATCAACGTGTTTGGCACATAGTAGGAATTTAACAAATGGCAAATATAACAAGTAATATGAATGTGTATGTATATGATATTTGCTCTCAATGTCCCATGTACTGTTCCCCCGGATACTCTCACATATTCTCTAGACCTTACCCCCTTTTACTAGTCAGATTTATAAACATGTAGTGAGCCTTAGTATATTGACAGTATTAGAACAATGATTTCAAAACTGCAAATCCAGTTAATTGCCTCAGTTGTTTTTCTGTTGCCAAGTAACCACATAGACTTTTTCTCCCAGCAACTTACCTGGCTAAGGTTTCTCTGTTCATATTGACCACAAAACAAAATGTCTGGGAAAAAAATCAATTAATTTAACCACTATTCTAGCTTTGGACAGTCAAGAGAAACTGGTTTGATTCATGTTTTCAGAGCATTATTGTAATGGCCCTCTTTTGCTTGGTGTACGATCCAAGCTTACTAAACTTGGTAGTACACCAAAGTCACATGGAGAGATGTTAGAAAGATCTAGATTTCTTGACTTCATCCCAGGAGATTCTTATTCAGTAAACTTGGAGTTGAGAATCTGTCTTTGCATAAGCTTTCTAGGTGAGTCTAATGTTCATTAAGGTTTGGACACTCCAGGTATGGACTGTTTTGCCTATTATTCAGCTCTCCCTATGATGTAATCGTTTTGTAATGGCAGGCAGTATGATGACTATCTAGAAAACTCTTGACTGTGAGCAAATAACCTCCACTTAATAACAAGGTTGTTTTCTTTCAGTTTAAAATATATATTTGTGACTACTCAGGAACAGAAAAATGTTTTTATTATCCAAATCAAAACACAGCATGGGGTACTTTCCAATAAAATCAACTGTAGATTATACACAAGTTAAAATCATCTGACTGTTTGCAGAGTTGGAAATCCTCCTAGGCACTAGGAAAAAGGTTTAAGATTTTAATCTTCCCATATATTATATGATTTCTTTAATGGGTTTTGTGCATTTGAAACAAAAAGATTGACAGGTCTGGATATTATAGATTTATTAACCATTGGTGAAATGGTCAGAGTTAATGTGTAAAGCATTTCTACAGTAGCCCCTGGCTGGGGTAGAATGAACAATTGCTACAAAGCCTGAGGTAGGTGAGAGTTAAGGTTATATTAAACAAGCAAAAATTGTGTTTTATTCTACAATGATACTTTTCTAAATGGAAACATTATACATAAAACACAAAAATGTGATGCTGAATTCAAAGAAAAAAATGACATAATGCTAGGAAATTTGAAAGAAGTCTTGAAAATTTACTAACCTAATCCTGCGGTAGGCAGTTTTATCATTTTGAAAAGGGGGGCCTTGAGACCTAGCAAATGTAGGAGCACATACATTTTAAAAATGAGTAAGTAAAGGAAAAACTTAATTCTTCAAATAATAATCATCACTATCTACAGAATATTATACAGAACCAGATAATATATTCCAATTACATAAATTATTTCATTTAATCTTTACAACAACCCTACATGTAGGTACTATTGTCATCTCCATTTTACAGATGGAGAAAAATCAAGGCCTAGAGAGATAAATGAACTATTTGAGGTCAGCTAATCAGTGCCAATACTGGGATATGAATCCTGGGGCTTACTCTTTTGTTTTACTTTGGTTGTCATAAAATAAGTATATTTTTAAATCTGTACTGAACGTGAAGTTTTCAGATTAGCAAAGGCAATTTATATGTGCAATAATGTTAAAATAACAGATAGTTTGAAAAATCATGGGACTTCCTCGTCATATGGCGAGGGACTCGTCAACTTTGCTCATCACCCTGGACTTCCCCTTGTTGTTCTTTGAGAATTTGGGTTGCAGAAGACCATGTTCCAAGTCTGAAAAGTCTCCAGTCAGTAGGCTGAATCTGGTCTCAGATTGGTTTCATCCAGCCTTGTTATACTTTGTGGCACAAAAACACAATAGCACTATAAAGATGCCAAGGAAAATATGCTAAAAAATCAAATCAAAAGATAGCAATGCTATTCCATGAAAGTTGAAATCAATTCTGTAAAGGGGACTGTAAATTTGTATATTTTGTACAGCAGAAGATATATCTTTTCCTTCACAAAAATTAAGAACAGAGTATAAGAATATCTATGTCCCTAAAACTTAAAGATTATATAGCACTTTACAACACACATTGCCACTATTAATTATTCCTTTCTATTCTATATAATTTAAATAGAATATATTTATTTTAAAACAAAAGTGGGTAAAATCATGTACATTTAATATCTTAGAACAGCTTAAATTTTTCTTTGTTTATAAAGCTCTTGGTAAATTTTCTTCCGTGAATTTGAGCAAAAAAAGAATCTTCTCTTTGATCTTAGACTATGATAGCAGAAGGAGGTTGGTTTATGAGAACATAAGTTTCATACATTAGACCTTTACATTATCTTTACAACGATACAATATTACCTGTTGTGACTGTTCAATTCAATGAAAACTATGTGGTTGCTAATTATTTTATGGAATGGATCTGCTGATGGCCAAAATGCCTGTTAAGTAATTATTTAATACCATGTTGAACTATAGCTAAACTTATTCTGATGGAAACCATAAGAGTTTGTTTCAATTTAATCTAAAGATTAGATATTAAAAATAAAATCACCTATTTTTGAAGTGCATTTAACACCTTAATCATTTTTACATTTTACTTGAAAAGTCCTTCATGTGTCCTTTTTGTTAAAAGATAGAGCAAGCAGATTTCACTCTAATCTTTACTCTGCAGTGTTAATGCAATCAGGATTTTACCTGAGGATGATGCTTATATCAAAATATGTAATAATAATGCACTAAATCACAAGACAGCCCAACAGTGACTAAATGCCTCAACATAGGCTATCCAGCTCAGAAAGGCAAAATTCAGTTACCATAACTGGTCACAACCCAAGGTACACAGATGGAGTGGGCTATTATCTTTACCAATTTTTCATTAACTGATATAATACAGAGAAAACAATATAATGCCAATGATCCAATCTAAGGGGTCCTGTGGAATTGAATGTTTAAGGTAATTCTGACCTATATGATTTGCCTTAGATATAGATGAGTAAGAAGACAGATTTTTAAGCTCTGGCACTTGAAAGTATACAAACATTAACTCAAGATAGATTAAGATTTAAGTGTAAGACTGGAAACCATAAAAATTCTAGAAGAAAACATAAGAAAAACTCTTATGCCTAGACATTGGTCTAGGCAAAGAATTTATGACTAAGACTCCCAAAACAAATATAGCAACAACAAAAAATAAATAAATGGGACTTCATTAAACTAAAAAGTTTCTGTACAGCAAAGAAAATAATCAACAGAATAAATAGACAACATACAGAATGGGAGAAAATATTCACTCTATACACCTGACAAAGGACTAATTATCAGAATTTACAAAGAACTCAAACAATTCAGCAAGAAAGAAACAAATAACCCCGACCCAAAAGTGGGCAAAAGACATGAACAGATTTTTTTTCAAAAGACGGTACACAATGTCCAAGAAACATATGAAAAAATGCTCAACATCACTAATCATCAGGGAAATGGGGACTGAAATCACAATGAGATACTGTCTTAACCCTGTCAAAATGGCCATTATTAATAAGTCAAAAAACAATAGATATTGGTGCAGATGCAGTGAAAAGGGAATGTTTATGCACTGTTGGTGAGAATGTAAGATTTCTCAAAGAACTAAAGTAGGCCTACCATTCGATTCAGCAATCCCACTACTAGGTATCCCCCAAAGGAAAAGAAGTCATTTTATCAAAAAGACATGTGAACCCAAATGTTTATTGCAACACAATTCATAATTTCCAAGATACAGAATCAACCTAAGTGCCTATCAACTAATGAGTGGATAAAGGAAATGTGGTATCTGTGTCCCATGGAGTACTACTCAGTTGTAAAAAGTATGAAACAATGTCTTTTGCAGCAAAGCAACTTGGATGGAGCTGAAGACTATTATCCTAAGTGAAGTATCTCAGGAATGCAAAACAAATACCACATATTCTTACTTATAATTGAGAGCTAAATGATAGGTATCTATGGTCATAAAGCTGTATACTGGACACTGGAAACTAAGAGGAGGGTGGGAGGGGGTGGGGGATCAAAAATTACATATTGGGTATATGTGCATTATTCTGGTGATGGGTACACTGAAAGCCCTGATTTCACCAGTATACAGTTCATTCATGTAACAAAAAAACACTTGTATTCCCTAAATCTATTGAAATAATAATAAAAATTTTACATCTATATATGTATATCTATCTATATGTATGTATACACTCATGCATGTATACACTCAAGAATGTGGTTTATATTATTCCATTCATATTTATCAAAGAGACAGACCATGTCCTTCTGATTTACTAAATTCACAGTTCCATACTTATCTACAATTTTCTTTAAAATATTTTATACACACAGACATACACACAGACACACACACACACACACACACACACACACAGAGGTTTTATTTTTTTACCTGGTGGTGTCCAAGCAACAAATATGGAATAAGGTCCAATTACTGTGATATTATGTGGAGGATGGATTTCTTCTGGTGTCCATAGAGGTGTTTGAACAATGTAATCATCACTAATACTGCTGCCACCTCCAGTTTTGGCTTCTAACTTGTAAATGTACCTGTATTTATAAAGAAAAAAAAGTGATAAGGCAGTGCATACATACGAGGCTTGAACGATTGTTGGTTTTTGTATCCATTGCTTAGCCCTAAATTTGTGACAAATTGCAAATTATTTGCTCCCTGTCCAGAAACTTGGTAGTTTTTCTAGCACAGGCAACATTCTCTGCAGACTATCACTATTTCAGCTGCTCCCAACTTTATTTTTAACCCACTAGTAATTCATAGCTTTTCTTGAAGATTTCAGAAAAGTCTTGGAGTGTGCTGGTGGATTGTGGAGGATTTAAATTAATCTTCCCCACTTTTAAATGTGTTGGAGTTCAGGGAAATATGTTTAGAGGAAGATGTTTTTAAATTGATCTGCTACTCTCTACAATAAAAGTAAATTGATCTCTACTCTCTACAATAAAACATCTGTTGATGTAAGATATATTTTGTCTCTGCTAAGAAATGAATGGGCATGAATTGCAAATATGTGGAACTTTTCCCCCTAAAACTGCTCATCTCTGTATGTACTGTAGCAAGTAGAGAAAACGTTGTATGAAAAGAAATAGTTTTGCTGTTTGTACAATAGTTTTGTTGATGTCTTTAAATCTCTTTAATTTCTAGTTTAGAAATCCATGATTTTGAAGATAATTTGATGGTTTTTAAAGTTCAGTACTTTGCCTATTTTGTATATTTAAAAATTCTCATGCTTTTATGAGACATCTATTAAAATAATTTTAAAAAAGAGCTAAACGAGAGAAAGTATTGCTTTCATAAAAAGGCATATATATCTATATATCTACATCTATGTATTATATCTCTATATTGGTATACTCATGCATTTATATACACTCAGGAATGTGGTTTAGATTATTCTGCTTTTATAGGAGACTGATTTTTTTTTTTAAAGAATTTCATGTATTTTGAATCACTAAATGATTTAGCGCTTTTATCAGTTAGGAAACAGCTAATGAATGAGGAAATTAATTCAATAATTTAGTAACTTTCAGTGGAACATGTATTCTTTTTCAACCCTGAAAAATATAAAAGTGTTACTGTATGGTTGGGAAAGTTTTCTTTTAGTTTACCTGCTGTTGGGCTCCAGCTTTTTATCAGTGAAATTCTGCTCCTCACTGCCACCCAGGAAAAGCAAGGTTCCATTACGACTCAATTGATACTGAGAAATGAGGCCGTTGGGCTTTTCTGGCGGACTCCAATATAACTCCACCGTTGTAGAATTGATGATAATGTGTCGAGGTGTCACCCAAACTCCTGGCAAAAATAACGCAATGAGGTTTTACTGTTAGGATAAAATAAACACCTTATCAAAAGTCACACCATCACCTCATGAACTGTAATATTTTTATCTGTTGATAAAGACAACAGATAAAAATCTCAGTGTGAAGAACAAAAATACATTTTACTTACTTTGGAGATGAAATACGTCATTGGGTGTAAACATTTTTTTATCATTTTGATGATTTTACTTTTGAATTGCCTTTAGAAAGTGAATGCCGGACAACTAGTGGAAAATGTCTCCATCATGGCTGTCACTCTGACTGTCATTTAAATCAAGGCCTGGGAGAATGTCCAGGGAGTTTAAACTTAGATACTATTTACTTGGAATATGTGGAAGTATTTACCTGAATTATACAATTCAACAAATAAACATCCTTTCCCTCTCATGCCAGTGCTGTGCTTACTTGCCTCTGGCTACTCCTCTGCCTCATTTAGTGGCTTCTCTTTGCCTCCTGAACCTCATAATGATGTAGTACTCAGAGATCTAGGCTCTCTCCCCTCCGCTTTCCTCTCCTCCTCCTTCCCTCTTCTTTCTCCTCTTCTTCTCTTCCAGCACTGACTTCCCTAGGTCACCTTCATTCAGTCTCAGTTTTAAATATCAGCTATATCCTGAAGGTTTCCAAATGCATATCTCTAGATTAAAGCTCTCTCCTGGGCTTCAGACTTAAGAATCCAACTATGTACTTGACCCCTCCCATTTGGATGACTAATTATATATCAGAAACTTAAAACTTATAGTTTTAAATTAAATATCATAAAACTTAAAAATCATAAACTTAAATATCATAAACTTAAAAATTATATATCATAAACTTATCTCAACCTTGTGGTTGAGTTGGAGATGGGCAGGAAGTGGTTGGTCATAGTGGAAGGTTTCCAGAAGGGAAGACATGGGAGCCAAATTTTGAAAAAGTGGGAGTTAACTGAGTGAGGATGTAGGGGAGGTGCCAGGCTGGGGAGACCCACACAGAGTCTTAGAGACATGGGGAGGCCTGGTGGGCCTTCATGTACCTCAGCATGGCTGGGACATCATGTGGCATGTGGGGAAGACAGAGACTTGGCAGACTGGCAGACGTTGAAACTTAAACATAAAGGGGTCTATTTTGCTTTACTAAGGAAATATGGATTTATGCCTTCCTGGGTGGAAACGGGATTTTATGGAGGTGACTAATATGAGATCCACCTGTTGTGGCAAAAGGGGAAAAAGAATTGGGACGGGGATGTGAGGAAAAGGAAAAATTATGAGACACAGGGAACCGAGTTAGGAACATTCGGAGACGGTCTAAGGATCTGAACTGAGACAGTGGTAGAAAGAATGGAAAGGAAGAACAAAATTTTTAAAAATCGTTACTATTTAAAATTGAGATTTGTATAAAGCATTGCATATTACCACCCAGGGAAAAGGGAAGCGTTAAGAATGGTCTTAGGTTATAGGCAGGTGACATTGAGAGAAGGAAACAGGAAGAAAAGCAAGTTGGGGAGTAGAGTGGTGGGAGAGATTATTTAAGTGTGGAAGTACTGAGGTTAAAGAATGGGAAAAAAAACACCCAAATATAAACATCTGGTAGACTGGCTTAAATAGGCTTTCAAACCATGAATGTAGCCCTGGTGAGATCTTTAGTGTTTGGGGGCTCTCACCCTTCTTAGGAGATAAAGCCAGTACTGGAGGTTTCCAAAGGACACTGTAGAGTTGTGAGTGCAAAGAGTAGAGGAAAAACCCCAGGGAGCACAAACAGTTAGAAGGAAGGCAGAGGAAGAAGAATCTGGAATGAAACTGAGAAAGATTGGTCTTCTCTTCCTTTTTCTTTTCCGCATTATCAATGCGAGAGGAAAGCATGCCTGCAGTTTTGCATGATTTATCTCTAAAATGAATTGGAGCTCACTGGGATGGCAGTAATTCTAAAAAAAAAAAAAAACGGAATAATAACCCAATTCAAACTCTTCCCGTTATCTGACTAAAGGTATACAATTTTCCATGAGGACAAAATTGTAGAGATCTGTGTCCAACTTATCAGTGAGGTTGTAATGTGTATTACATTTTGTTTTAGATTGAAAATAAGAGAAGTGAGAAGAGCTCAAGTTGGCTATGTGTCTTTTAATTCTCTCCACATCCACTTTGGCAATCAAATATTAGACCTTCAAACCATGTCTGATTTACTTCAAAACTAGCATTTTATAATTAGTTATATGTGGGTTAATAATTTGAAATGATATATTTGTTTTCACTTTACAGTAGAACAACAGAACTTAATGTCACTGCTGATTTCTTCCCTTACAACCCCCAAGTTCAGTATTCACACTATATTTATTTTATATACAGGTTATATACAAATGGCACTTATACAGCCAGAAAATTGATCTAAGTCCATGCTTCTTCTGCAGCTCATTTAGTTTATTATTTCTTTGCATAGTTATTTGTGCTAAAGAAAAGGTGCATAAAGTTAAAAAAAAGAAATCAAGGACAACATTTCTCACATCGTACTCCCCTGCACTGCTGAAAGCTGTAATTTCTAAGTCATAAAATATGAGCCCTTTCGAGAAATTTTGTTGGGGAAAGTGGGAGAATAGATGCGTCTTTTCAGTGAATTTAAATATATAGATTTGGTGCAGTAAACTAGAACAAGAGCCCGTTATTTTATTAGGCTTGAGTTTCAGCCAAAACTGGTTGATAGATCCTTTAGAAATTATACATTATCATCAAAGTATCCATTTGATAGTTTACCTTTCCAAAAAATCCACTGCTGGTTTCTTCCTTTCAAAGGAACACTAAGCTTTTTGACATGAAACATTCTTTATATAGAAAACATCATTAGTGAATTCCTGGGGAGGAGCCATATGCCCCATATGTGGAATTTTCCATTTTATTCCCCATTTACTGGTAAGAAGTTCAGGTCTAATATTCTGAGGTACAACAATCCCTTTCATTAGAAGAGTAATGGACAAGGAGTTCAGAACTCTACCGTAGTAATTAACATTATATTTCTGTTTAAGAAACTTATGCCTCGGTTTCCCCACATGAAAAACAGGCAGATAATGACGATTAACAAAAGAATTACTAGCACAAGCCACTTTTTTCTTTTGAAAGTAATGACACCACCCCCCTCCTAGTTCACAACCCATAGGTAACCCTTGTTATCAGTTGAGTGTGCATACTTCCAGAATTATTTTCTATGCATGTATTTATTTACCATTAGAAATAAATGCCATTTCTCAGTGTTTTTATGCATAAAAAATATTAATATACATTTATATAGCTCTATAACTCCCTCTTTCTATGAACAGATCATTTCATTCTTTTAAACTGATGCATGGCTCCACAATCTGAGTAGCTGAATTTATTTAGCAATTCCGCTACTCTTGGACATTTAAATTGCTCCCAACATTTTGCTGTTAAACAAACAAAAAATATCTTTAATGGATATCCTGGTATATGCCTCCTTGTGCAGGGTGGCACAGTTTCTGGCATTAAAAATGAGGAGAGGGCTGCTGTGTTATAGGGAATTAACAATTTAAATTTAATAGACATTGTCAATTTGCCTTCTAAGGTGATGGTCCCACTTTGTATTCCCTCAAATAGTGTTTGATTGTATATCTCATCTATTATTTGTCAAAATCCTTGTTCCTTGTGGTCCATCTCAGAAGTCATCTATTCTGTAAGGCCTTTCTTGATGTTGGTGATGGGTTGTAATCTCTCCTTCCTCAGATTAACCTTAGCCTCCTGTTCATTTGTTCTTTCTTAACATCACCTCTCAGACTGTCTCTCTTCTTATGAGTCTGCTTCTTCTCCTATCAATTCTGCTTGATCGTAAGTTCTTATGGGCAAAGAAAATTTTAGTCAATTTCAGCAGTGAGCATGGTGCTTATTATATAAGATTTGCTTAACTTTTGAGTTTCTGGGGAATTTCATATCCAAGTATGCAATGATTCTTTTTTCCCCCAGAAAAGCAAGTCTAAAAGGGTTAAAGAATTAAAAGAAAACTTGCCATGAGAGGCTATATATAGTTTAACCAAGCCTGAAGGATGAGAACCTAGAATACTATTTTACTTTGTACCTATCAACTTTATTCCTTCTTCCTTGTTTGTTATAAAGGAGTTTACAGAGTTCACTTCAAGATCCCATATAAAAACTTCTTCCCCCAATCATGTATATCATATTATTCATTATATTAATGAAATATTTTTTCATTACCTTCAGGGGCTGCCTGCGGTGTCTGACCTAGAAAAGGCTCACTTGAAGTACATCCGGCAGATGTACAAGCCGTAAGTGTGAAGCTGTAGTTGGTGTATGGCTGGAGACCTAGAAAGAGCAAGCAAGAAAAAAATAAAGTACATCTCCAGGGGTTTATTTATTATCAATTAAGCACGAGAAGTAACATGCAGAGTTGTAGATGGGGTAGCCAAAACATGTAAGAGCACTCTTTAAAACACTCTTTAAGGAAAGGATGAATTTCATAAGAGGTTCAGTATTGAGAGACATTGCATTTGTCACTGATAAAATAATAAATTTTCAGCCTTAGAAAAGACCTTAACATTCATGTAACCCATCCACCCTTCTCTGCGTTCCCCTATACAAGGTGTCATTGAAGAGGCTGTTCCACTTAGGTGATCAGAGCCTCCACCTCCCAAAGAGCTCCTTCCATCTTTAGAGAGCTCCAGAGTTCTCCTTGTTTTGTTTGAAAGTCCTTCCTTACATTGTGGTGAAATCTTTTTATCGCTTCCACCCCTGGGGATATACAGAACAAATCTAATTTCTTTTCCACATGACAGTTCTCCAAATATTTGTAGACAGTTATCAAATCCCCCCTGAGTCTTCTCTTCTCCAGGCTAACCATCCCAGTTTCTGCAACTGCTTCTTATATGAACAGGAGCAGAAAAATAAAAAGAAGTTTAGATGCAACGTTTTCTATCCCCAAGCCATATTCAGCTTGTTTAACACCAACCAGCACTTTTCTTTTTTTTTTTTTTAAACTTTGCATTTGTTCACCGTATGTACCCATAATGTACCAATTCACATTTTCTGGGAGTATGTGGGTTCAGTTTTTACACATACATCAAAGCTAATTTGATGAAAAGATGGTATTTTTCACTTCTTTCGTATTTGGAATATGATGCAGCACAGAAACTGCTCAATACATTTTCAGAGAAAAAAGAATGACTTAATCCATTTACAATAGAACTTGTATATTGTTAGATTTCACCTCTCCATGCGTGGCTGGTGACCTTGGACAAGTTACTTAGCTTCTTTTTGCCTTGGTCTACTGATCTGTAAAATGGGGAATCATTATAGCATCTAGCTCATATGAGAAGATGAAATGGGATACCCAGAGTAGTATTCTATTTTAGCAGAAGCAACTTTAAAACTCTATATCATTCAACAAGGAGTATATTGAGGCTTACATGACATCTCTCACTTTGATTCTTGGGAAAATTCAAAAAATGCCAGAACTTTAAAAAAATTGTTTCTAAATAATAGGGCTTAGCCCATATGTCAAATAATTGGGCTAAATTTTAGCATGGATCTAACAATTACTATACTTATTTTTCATGTATTTTGAGCTACATTTTCACATATTTTGTTCTTTAGGTGGGGTGACTCTTCCTCCAAAGATGTTCTTGTAACACCCTGTCACTCTATGCAGATTTCTGCTGAGATGCTCCATTTTTAAAGATTTTGACCACCCTATCTGAAAAATATTCCCATCACATTTTATCCCTTCAAATAATTTTCTTCTCTCAAAACATTCAGCATCCTCTGATGTTTTATATTATATGTCTACTTGTTTATTTATTGTTCATCTCCCCCTCTATAATGTAAGCTTCAAAAGAGCAAGAATGTTGTTTTGCTTACTGCTATATTTTTTGAATAGTGACAGACACAAAGTATGTGCTGGTTAAATTAATGAAAAAAATTAATGATCTGATTCATTTAGAACTGGAGCAATAGTCTAGGTTCTCTGTGAAAGCAATAATGTTCTGTAGCTGGAACTGCTCCAAGAGTCAGCTTCAGAGCCCTTTGTGTTTTCTTATCAATTTAGTGATAAGATGCAGGTACTTATTTGATTATAATCTTCCATTTGGTTGCTATGGAGGATTTACATAATTTTGATATTTACCTGATTTAGAGATAAGGAATATGACTAGAGATCTAAGCCATACCCAAGCCACATGTGTTTGATAAAAGCTTACGGGGAAATGCTAAGATTATAAAATATAGAGCTCCAAAGAAAATGGAAGGGAACTTTCAAGAATGAAAATCAGAGGTTGCAATGGCAAACTTACTTAGCTTGACTATGTCCCGCCTTCTCTCCCACTACTGAAGAAAAGGATCTTAATCATTGTAACACCACTTCATCTGACTATCTTATTTTCTCTGCTAGAATACAAGTGCTTTCAGAGTAGGAATGGTATCTCTGAGTGGTCTTTTTTGGTCATTTTCCCCTATAGTGCTTATTTTAGGCATTCAATGTTTGTTAAATATTGTTTAATGAAGAGCAAACAAAAGTGCTTCATAAGGATTGCAGGGCTATGAGGCCACGATGTCTGTCACAATATAATCTGACTAAACAGGTCCTTCCTAATAACTCTATAGTATCTGTGCCCACAGCATCTATTTCAGGGAGTTGGAGATTCTTCTCTAGTTGCAGAATATTAATAAAATAACAAATATTAATGTAATTTGATAGCAATAAAGATTTTCTAGATTTTTTTCTGAATGCCAGATGTAAGTAAGGTTGGTAAAAGTAAACAGATATTTGATTTTTTTTTCTGGAATATTTTGACATGAAAATGGCCTCGATTGGCTTCCTCATTTTGTGTTCTGGCTGATCTGGTTTCAGAAAATTTTAGGATGGGTATTAGGCAAAGAAAAGAAAATTGCATCATCACAGAGGTATACTAAGGATGATGAGAGGATTGAGGGTATTTGTAATGAGGATAGTCAAAAAGAAAATTAGTGTATATAAAATAGAAATTGTCATTTCTTTACAAAACCTTTCTGCAGTGAGTTGAGTGGTCTCCACTTTACATATTGTCTAGAACTCCAGAAGGCAGCTGTTTGGAGATGGTACAACAGCAGAGCAGCTAGCCCCTTAGGAATTTTTGAAAGATTGAAGAAGGTCTGCCAAAAGAGTTTGTTGCAGGTGTTTAAATTGGATGGGATAGGTCCCCCTAGCAGAGTATGAGGCTAGGGCTGGTAGAGGGAATGTTTCTCATGAAACTACTGGCATACTAGAATTGGGAAGGGATAGAGAACTTAGCACTGAGCAGAAAATCTTGGTCAAGAAGCCATAGGAGTTCAAATATATTGCCACATTAAGAGCCAAAATGGTACAACAATGAAAGGAGACAAAGACAGACAAGAGTAGACATGGGATGGGGACATTGTAGACACATGTGGCCTTCTGGATCCTTGAGTGTGGCCTTTTGACTGAATCTAAATTTTACTGAACAAATCCTTTTATTAAAAGGGGTGCAGCAGAGAAAGATGAAGCTTTTCTTGCCTCCTTTGTTGCTTAAAAAAGAATAATCTTGAAATCAGAAGGCCACAGGTTCCCCGCCCCACTGGCACTTTGTCCTTAAGAGCTGTGCCTGTCCCTGAAATGTGGGCATGCTGACCAATTTAAAGGGCCATGTGGGCAAAGGGTGGGAACATTTGGGCTCACTACAACCGATGATTGTCAGAGTGTGTCAGGTAACTTCACATCCACCATGTTTACCTTCTAGGGTCCATTCCTGCTTTTGATTTGTTTGTGTGAAATATTTTTTTCTATCCCTTTACTTTCATTCTGTATGTGTTTTATGAGTAAAGTGAGTTTCTTGTAAACAGCATATAGTTGGATCATTTTTTAAAATCTATTCTGACAACCTATTAATACATATTTTAAGTGAAATATTTAACCCATTTATATCCAAAGTTAATAGTGATACAAGAGCATTTGTTCCTGTCATATTTTTAATTATTTTCTAGTTATTTTTTATAGTATTCGTTTCTTTTTTCCCCTCTTTTTGTCTTTGTGGTTTGATGATATTCTGTCATGTTGCCATTTGGTTCCTTTCTCTTCCTTCATCGTGTGATTGTTTTATAAGAGCTGTGAGTTTTATGTTTTTATGTGTTATCATGCTAGTGAATATCACCCTTTAGTTTCCACTTTTAACACACTGACTGCCATGTGAGTTGTATTTAATTCATGCTAGTTTTGAGCCTGGGGCCTCATGAATCATATGCAACTCACATGTCTCTTTATCTTGGTAGCCACATGAACTATTTTTCAAGTTGCATATAATTCATGCACAGAAAACAATAAAAATTAACAAATTTTTCATTAAATTAGAAAGGATCATTTTGTTTTTGAAATTTTTATTCTATTTTCATAATAAAACTCCATGGCCCCAAGGAAAAAATTTGTTTTTCTAGTGTGGCAGTCAATGTGTTAAGCATTTCATGTAGAGCTGGTGTAATGGCTATAAAATTACCTCAGTGTTTTCTTGTCTGTGAAAGACTTTATTTTTCCTTTATTTCTGAAACTTACTCTGGCATGATATAGAATTCTTGAAGACAGTTTTTCTGCTGAAAAATCCACTGTTAGTCTGATGGAGTTTCCTTTATAGGTGACTACACACTCTTCCGTTGCTGTTTTTAAAATTCTTTCTTTCACTTTGAGTTTAGACATTCTGATTATAATATGCCAAGTTGAGTTCATTTTTGTATTGTATTTGCCTGGGAATCTCTGGGCCTCCTGTATCTGAATGTGTAAGTCTCTTGGTAGACTTGGGATGTTTTCATCAAGTTATCTCCTTAAATAGGTTTTCTAAACTTTTTGATCTCTCTTCCCCCTTAGGAATACTGATAGTTCATAAGTTTGGTTGCTTTAGTCTCAGGATTCTTGAAAAGTTTTGTTCATTCTTTTCTATTCTGTTTTCCTTATATTTGTCTGATTAGATTATTTCAAACCTATATTCAAGTTCTAAGATTCTTTCTTCTGCTTTGTCTAGTCTTTTTGGAAGTTTTCAAATACATTTCGTATTTACTTCAATGCATTTTTTAGCTCTAAAGTTTTTGTTGTTTTTGTTGCTGTTTTTAGATATCTATCTCTTCAGTAAATTTCTCAAACTTATGCTGGATTGATTTTTTCCTTTCTTTGTATTGGTTTTCAGATTTCTCTTGCATCTCATTGAGCTTCTTTATTCTTTTTTTTTTTTTTCTTGAAACTGGGTCTCATTCTGTTGCTCAGGCTGGAGGGCAGTGGTGTGATCATAGCTCACTCTGACCTCCAACTTCCAGGCTTACGCAATCCTTCAACCTCAGCCTTCTGAGTAGCAGAGAGTACAGGTGCATGCCACCATGCTCAGTTAAAATTTTTTTGAGAGATGGAATCTCACTCTGTTGTTCTTGATGGTCTTGAACTCCTGTCATCAAGTCAGCCTCCTGCCTCAGCCCTCAGCAATCCTCAGAATGCTGGGATTACAGGTGTGAGCCACTGCTCCCAGCCTCATTTAGCTTCTTAAAATCAATGTTTTGAACTCTTTATCTGGCATTTTGAGGAATTCTTTTTTATTGGAATCTATTTCTGGACAATTGTTGTGGCCCTTTGGTGGTGTCATTTTTCTTTGCTTTTTCATGTTTTCCATGTCCTTCTGTTGAAACCTGCACATCTGGTATAGCAGTCACTTGTTCCAGGTTTTGAAATTGTTTTCATTGGAGGGAATATTTTTCTAATGATGTACATATATTGTTTGTTGAGCAGGACAATTTGGCTTTGATTTTGAGAGCCTGTAGTAGTGCGATCTTTGTGTGATTTCTTTGGCAGTACAGAGGGTTTGTGGTATCTGTGATTTCCTTGGTGGTTTATTGTATGGTTGTTAGTTGAGGCTGTGGGGGAAGTTTTGCTAGAGACTTGGACACCACCTGAGCCAGTCTTTGGGTCCTGGTAGTGGCATCACTGGGCTGTGTGCCTCTTTTTAAGAATTACAGCAACTTACACTGTCACCAATGTTACTGGATCCTGGAGGGCTGATTCTTAGGCCTTCATCTGACTTGCTCAGAGGGTAGTAGTGGGAGCAGTGGACTGGGTATGTGGGTGGGTTCTCTGGCCCCTGGGGAATCAGCTTGCTGTAGCAGTGGTGAAGCAATCCACTGGACCCAAGTGGTCTATGTTGGTGTTGCTGGTAGCTGCAATGGGTTGAGTGGGTTAGTCCCCAGTCCCAGAGCTGTCCATAGCAAGTCAGTGGTATTTTCCTAAGTGTGCTTAGGATTGTTTAGTCTCTCCTATCACTTCCCAGCCAGTTGGCAGCTGGAACCCAGCCTGAGGGTGGGGCACAGTACAGCGTCAAACTCTCAAAATGGCATCAGCTGTGTGGTTGAGATCACAGAGGGCAGAGCCCCTTGTAGGTAAGCAGCATGGGAAAGAAACTGTGGGAAGTGTGGTCTGCTTGAGTCTTGGTCTTACAGTAGCCTGTTGCAGGGCAGTGGGTATTGTCCCAGGCACGCGTAGGAGAGATTAGGTAGCCGCATCTATGGATCTCTGGTATCTAGGCTCCCAGAATGGTGCCCAGCTGAAGCTGTTCTAGGCTTGGATGCCTGTGAGATTCCATGTGGGTTCCCTTTCTGGAGCAACATCTCTGTGTAATCTCTAGGCAGCTCTCCATGTTTGTTTTGAGGTCCCTGTGGGTCAAGGGGTTCTCCTGTATCCAAGATCATAAAATCCATTTTGGAGCATGGAGCCCTTGGGGTTTTTCTCTGTTTCCCTGTGCTTAGGAGCTTCTCCTGGCTCTCAGCCAGTCCCTGGCTGGGCAAGTTGCCTTGAACCCTCTCCTTACTTACTTTTGGTGCTCCTTTTCGCTTCTCTGGTGAATCCTAGCATTCTCTCCTAAACGATGTACTTGAAATGTGAGTGTCTACTTACTATTCTTGTTCCTGTCCATGAAAGAGACACACACTACCTGTGTCTAGAGTCAGCTATCTTCATCCTGTCTCCCCTCAAAGCTATAAATTTTTTTAAAAAACAACAAAAAAGACTCAAAGACATTTTGTTGTTCTGTTTTTACTATTTTCCTTGTACTATACACATTAACTAAATATATTTTATGAGAATTTCAGGAAGCTGGTCATTAGATTATACAGATAACATACTACCTAAAGTTTTTTAAGTATCTACTCCTAGCAGGTTCTCTTCTGTGCACTTCCTGGGCATTAACACAATCAATGTCCACACTAATTCCCTGAGGTACATGCTGATATCTGTTCATTTTGCAGATAGGGAAGCTAGGACATACCAAATTGGAGGAAATTGCCTATGAACACAGAGATATGTTCTGGATTGGAACTCATGCAGCTGGACTGAGAAATGTGGCTCTGAGCAATTGGGTCAAGCTTCTTAGCCTTATAACGATACAGGTAGCTCAAAGCTCAGTGAAATTTCCAGTAAGATAAAAAATCCAAGTGTGAATTTTTACTTAAATATTTTCATTTTTAATATTATCATGAGTCATATACTGAGGTACTAGGTCATGTTTTCTGTTAACAGAGTCTGAAGTTAGACTATTTTATTTTATTTGAGTTCTGATACTTAACCTACTTACTAACCATGACCATGGGAAAGTTTTTGGCCTCTAGGTGCTCAGTTTCCATACCTATAAACTGTGGGTATGATAGTGTAAACTGCTTAATTGGGCTACAGATTAAGGCAAGGCAATATCTGAATCCATAATTTTCTGTATTCTATTTTTTAGTTCTTTTATTTTCATATTGTTAGAGGATTGGATTACTAATAGGCTTCATTCAGATAATCTGTAGAGAAAGCATCAACTACCATCAGGCATGGATGATTTACATCAACTGGATGACCTTTCCTGTATATGACTCTGTAAAACTCAATAAAATCAACACATTTCAACTGGAATTTGCTGTCATTTTAAGTAAGCCCCTATTGGTAGTCCTTAAAATGAGATATATATGACATATTAGCAACAGGCAATGAAAAGGGCACACCAATTGAAAACTCCTCATGAATTGATCAGATGAGAAGAGGGAAATAAAGAGATGTCTCAAAGGAACCATTCTGACTGTAACTTAATCCTGAAGTCGAAGACTAGAAGGAGAAAAGAAAACATCATTCAAGTGCTCAGCATCAAATTAAAAGAGTAGGAAATAGCAGTTGTAGACTAGAGAAAGGCAAATGCATGGAGAAAAGCCAAGTATTTAACATTTCAGTTTAGTGAAGATTACTGTGGCTGCAAATTACCTGAATTTCCCAATAGGGAATCATGTTCTCTTTTAAAGGAAAGAGGCATGATATAACCAAACTCATTACAATTACACTTTCAAGTAACATTACTTTCAAGAGTAAATGTGCGTTTAAAAGGGACTGCAGAAAGTATGCCTATGGTTCATAAAAATATGATTTGGAAAACAAAGCCAATGTCTATGTAAGTTACATTTGATGCACTCTATAAAGAACAGCTTGCTTCTAATTTTTTTGTCTCTGGATAAATAGTCAGGAAAAGACACATTGTCTATTACAATTTCAGACACCAAGTGCTACTTCAAAGCATTCAGCCAATTTTTCTATAGTGTCATCTGTTATTTTCTAAAGAATTACCTAATAGCCATAAAGAATATGTAATTCCATGAGTTCCTTGATCAACATGGTTAGTGATTAGTTTAAGTGCTGATGCTTAGATTACTTTACAACCTTACAAGTTTTTGTTAGGTGGTTATCAAGTATTATAAATAATCATCCTGTGGGCAAGTCACCTGTCCTGGCACCAGTTCACCCATACTGGATATTTGACCTGGTCCATCTGACTCACACATTCAGTTTCTGCTGCTGTAATAATGGTGCTTCCTTTTGTCCTCACTTTCCTGGGATCTCACTAAGTGATATCCTGTAGAACATCCCTGTTCATAGAGATTCCCGGGAACTTCCAGCATCCACTGGCAACCTTGACTGTGATGGGTAGAGCTGTATCAGCATTCTACTTTAGAATAATCTGATTATATGTGAAAATATTGATGCTCAAAACGGATACACCAAGGCATCAGGGAATTACTTTAAAGAAATTTAAGGTACGTTAAATTATGATATGGTTTACAGAATTTGATTAAGAAATATTTCAGGGGCTCACATACTAAAGTCCCTCTTTTGTACCATCCATTGAAATCTCAGCAGTTCTCCAATCCACTTAGCCAAGTTCTTGCCCCTTCATGAGCAGCCATTGGTACTGTCCATTTCCTGTATTCACGCTTAATGAATTCAGTTGAAAACTCATATGAACTGAACATCAAAACAACGGGGCTCTTGCACTGCATATACAAGTGAGATAACTTCATGACTTTCAGTTCTGACTAGTTATAAGATAACTTGCATTATATATATATATATTTTTTTTTTCAGAATATTATGGGGGTTCAAATGTTTTGGTTATATACATAGATTGCTTTTGTACTGCTTGAGTCAAAGTTATAAGTGTGCTCATCACCGAGCTAGTATACACTATCCATTAGGTATGATTTCACCCATACCTCCCACCTGCATGATTTCTGTTGAGTTTTACTTCCGTCTGTGTACATGAGTGCTGATTGGTTAGTTCCAATTTAATAGTGAGTACAGTGGTGTTTGTTTTTCCATTCTTATGATACTTCACTTAGGAGAATGGTCTCCAGTTCCATCCAGATTGTTGCAAATGTATTAATTCATTTTTTTTATGGCTGAGTAGAATTTCATGGTATGTATATACCACATTTTATTAATCGAATCATGCATTGATGGGCACTTAGGTAGATTCCCCATCTTTGCAATGGTGAATTGTGCTGCAATAAACATTCTAGTACAAGTGTCTTTTTGATAATATGACTTTTCTTCCTTTGGGTAAATACCCAGTAGTGGGTTTGCTGGATCAAATGGTAGGTCTACTTTTAGTTCTTTGAGGAATCTCCATACTATTTTTCATAGAGGTTGCACTAGTTTGCAGTCCCATTAACAGTGTACAAGTGTTCCTTTCTTTCTGTATCCATACCAGCATCTATGGTTTTGGGACTTTTTGATAAAAGCCATTCTCACTGGGGTTGGATGATATCTTATTGTGGTTTTGATTTGCATTTCTCTGATGATCAGTGACATTAAGCAATTTTTCATGTGGTTATTGGCCATTAGTTTATCTTCTTCTGAAAACCTTCTGTTCATGTCTTTTGCCCACTTTTTAATGGGGTTGTTTGATTTTTTTCTTGCTAATTTGCTTAAGTTCTTTGTAGATCCTGGATATTCCCATGCTATATATCCAATAAAGGTAACTTGCATTATTAATTCTGCATTTTATGTAAAATTCTACGGCATAGCTTAGGCCTCCCTCCCCAATACCTGAGTGATCAGACTCAACCCAAGAAGCACTTCCTAAATGAGTTACTTCTTTGGCAGACTCTTTTTCTAAATGGAGATCAACGTTAAGACTACTATTAAGATAGTCACCAAGGAAAGATCTTTGCTTTTGATTTTAGTAGCAATATTCTAACTATTTCTTTTCCTTTTTAGAGTTCAGTGTTGTACTAGACTGAGGCTTCTCCTCAGTATTTCCAGACAGAATTTTCTCCTCTGAAAATAAAATGTGGTATCAGGTGGCAGCAAAGCCTGATGCTGCTCAAACACAAGACAACCGGGATACTGCGGTGAGAAGGGGTGGCTAGAACTGTAGTGACAAAACAGAATGGTGATTATCCAGGCAAAGTTCCCTGGATTATCTGGGACTTCAGGAAATTTGTTTCTTTAAATATTAGTGTCTAGCCAGCTGGTGACTATAATTTTTTGGCTTTAATATTTTATCAATAAGCAGGTCTAAAGAAATGGAGAAAATCTGGTTGATGCTGTGCTATTTTCCCCCCCCCTTTGGCAAGTAGTAAGGCACAAAGTTAGTTTTCCTCAGAGATGGAAAAATGAAAATAAAATGAATTGTAATATCCATTTCCACAGGTCCAATGCTTGGTGCATTGCATACAACTACAGAAGGAGCTCCTGAAGCTGTTCAGAGGATGTGATCACCATCCTAGTTTTCTTCCTGTTTTAATTCAGGAAATATGGTGCCAATACATCCAGGCTGCTGGAGATCAGGGCTGGCTTCATAGGCTTGCGACAAACAGTCAAGTAAGTTCCCATGGTTAGAAGCCCCAAGCTTAATTCAATGTTCTGCCTTCACCATCTTGAAATTCTTACTGATTTCTGAACAAGGGGCCCTGAATTTTCATTTTACACGGGTCCCACCGCTGATCCTGCCTGAGATTTAGATATGTTTGACAGTGGCATTTGTATCTCCACTCAAATGGAATGTAGTCATTTAAATCCAAGTCTGCTACTCAATATTTACTCATTCAACAAATGTTTTTTGAATATGTTGAATACTATGATAAGTACCAGGGACACAATGGAGAATAGGAAGCTATTGTCTCTGTCCTTAAAAAGCTTTACCTACTAATTGAGGAACAGTGACAAGAAAAAAGGGTATTACATTAAAATGTAATAAATAGCACTAGAGCCAAGATACTACGGGAACACATAATAGAGTTTTCTAAAAGTAAAATCCCCTTGTAAAGAATGTGCACATTTTCTAATATTGATGGTCAAACTATGTTTTCTCTTTTTCAAAAGTGATGTGTAAGATATCTGTTTCAGTATAACATTAGTATTACACTTTCTGCTACAGCTAGAATTGCTAGGGTTTACGCTAGTTAGCATACAAGGTTTCCATTAACTTCTAAGAAGATGAGACAGGAAAGCAAATTGTTCTCACCTTGCTAATTTAATGCTGGTAGGTTTTTCCTTTTAAGTGAAATGCAATGATGAGCAACTTTTAATTAATTATTTTGAAAACAGTTTCCCCAGAGTTAAGAGACACATAGACCCTTATTATACTTGCTGCTAAAGAGGACATGCTTAATTCATTTTTTTCTCCGTGGCCCTAATTATTTAGTTAATCCTTTCACCCTCTCCTCTACCCCTAAGCCCACATTGGGAGGCCCACGTGTAATGTAGCAGTAACCCAAAGTGAAACAATGCCATACTGATGTCCAAATTGTTCTCCACAGGATGGTGGACGTGTTTAGTAATAAATGATATGAAAAGGTCTTTTATTGACAAGCTGCCATGCGCTGTTTGCATTAGCGAATATGAGAAGATGATGGCTGTTCTTCCTTCGTCCCCATGGCATTCAGCTCAGTGAGATAGCACAAAACGCTTCAGTTTACTTAAAGCATTGATAACACCTCTAAATAATTAACCGAGGACTTCCTGTCTTCAATTACTTAATGCTTTTTTTTAACATCTTGAGAGGATTATAAGCAATTTATGGATTTCACATGATGAGTGCACTTGCCACTATTCCCACAAAGCATTTATGGGATCATGTTTCTAAAGCTTTGAGGTAATTAAAAATAAGCATGGAGACAATGGGGCTGAGGCGAGGTGCTCCCTTGTCCCTTCTGTCATTTCTAAGGACCTAGATTTTCCGGCTCCAGGACGACTAATGCTACAGCTTCATTAGTGCTCTGTTGCTTAGGGAATGCTGAGGTTTTGGAAATGATGAGAAAATCACAACATTTATCCTAGGGGGTTCAGGCAGCTCTGGTCTCAAACATTTGAGATGGGATGGGAAATAAATCTGATTATTTTAGTTCATTCCATGAGCTCAATAGAACAGTCATTCACATCATAAAGTACTTCCGTTGGGCATTTGGTCAGTCAGCTAACCATGGAACTGAATTTTCCTGGGCAGATAAAATGTGTAACATTATACAGATCTCAGGTTTTCGTTTATCTAATGCCTAGCACCATTCCTATCCCGTAGCAGCTGCATATAGGAGGCTCTGTACTTGGTAAGGTTTTGCTGAAAGAGGGTTTATTTCCTCATTCAACAAAGAAATTCCTCTTTAGGGCTGTATTTTCCAGGTGAAATACTACTCTCTAAATCTTAGAACAGAGGGTTGGATCAAATGACTTGTAAAGTCATTTCCTGAATTTGTAAAAATTAAAATTATGTGGCAAAAACTTTAAAATATTTATTCTAATAAAAGAGGATTTCTGGCACCAAGATTTGTGTATGAAATCCTCTCTCACATAAAAATATCGATTAAAAATGACAATGAAAGGAAGAACTGGTAGAGTGAAGTTATTTAAAGAAAAATCTCTCCAATTATTTTATAATTAATGAGGCTATCAATCCTGTTGGTTTGAAGATTACAATTAGAATTTGGTCTGTTGGCATATAATTGCCGGTTTCTAGAAAATGCAAACCAATACCGCTGGCAAAAATTCAAAGCCAATGCTAGTTAAGTAGATACCACAAGAAGAAGAAATTTCTTTAGCCTTGTATCTCAGTTTATTGTGAAACCTTTACTGGTACAAAGTCTTAATGTGCCTTAATTTGGTTTTCAAAACTCTGTAATTAACATCCCATTGTCTATGCCAAGCCATTCTTTTAATTTTCACCAGGGTATCCTGTATAGAGTTCTGTTTGCAGTTATTCCTTTCCTTGTCAGTCTTTTCTGTTGCTGAGAGCATCTTAAGAGCAGCGATCTTATTTTAGAGCACTTGGTGTACTATCTAGAACAGCACAAGCTGGCAACACATTTTTGGGGGGAATGAAACAAGTGCTCTGATTTCCTTATAGATGGAGGCAGTGAATGCCCTGGACACCCTGAGTGGGTCAGTTTGCTTCCTCATCATTCAAATGGGTTATTAACAGCATCTCTTACTTAGATGAATATCATGAGAATCAAATAAGTCAAAATGCAAACAGTTCTCTGAAATGATAAAGCACCGTATAAAGGTAAGGTTTTCTTATATTATGTAAAACACCATTATTTCAATCCCTTATGAATGATTTTTGCTTCGACTAAAATAAGATGTAAGAAACAGATTTGATCATTTGAATTGATGAGGGTTTTCCCCATTCCCAGTATCATGGATTTAGCTCAGGATATGGTGTTAAGGGATGCAACGTGCAAGTCTGAAAATTGTATTAAGCATCTTCCGCAGGCTTAGAGCACTTTTGGAAAACCACTGGAAATTCTGTCAATGAATGCTTATGTGTCAGGGAATTGTGGAGTTTCAGAGTAAAACATGATGAATTTATTTTGCCACCTGTGTAATGTAGCCTGTGTCTCTTAAGAAAAATCAGGCATATTTTTCCAGCCTTTCTGCACTTACATGTAAGGTTAATGATCTGTGCTATCAAGACCCTCTGCAAGGTGTAGGGTGCAATGGAAGGAGGTCATTCTTGAAGAAGGTCTTGGAAGGAGGTGGCTGACAGCAGGGAAAATGTGAAAGTTTGTGAAATCTTGCCTGTGGTCTCAGAATTTATTTATTTTTTTTGGGAAAACCACACCATGCTCGTGGATCGGAAGAATCAACATTGTTAAAATGTCTCTACTACCCAAAGTGATCTACAGATTCAATGCAATCCCTATTAAATTACCAACATCATTTTTCACAGATATAGAAAAAATAATTTTACGCTTTGTATGGAACCAGAGAAGACCCCGTTTAGCAAAAGCAATTTTAGGCAATACGAACAAAATGGGAGGTATTAATTTACCAGACTTCAAACTATACTACAAGGCTGTGGTTATTTAAAACAGCTTGGTATTGGCACAAGACCAGGGACACAGACCAGTGGAACAGAACTGAGAATCCAGATATAAAAGCATCCTCATATAGCCACCTAATCAAAGCAGACAAAAACATACTCTGGGGAAAAAAACCCTTATTCAATAAATGGTGCTGGGAAAACTGGATAGCCACATGTAGAAGACTGAAACAGGACCCACACCTTTCACCTCTCACAAAAATCAAATCACGGTGGATAACAGACTTAAACCTTAGATGTGAAACTATTAGAATTCTAGAAGAAAATGTGGGAAAGACTCTTATAGACATTGGCCTAGGCAAAGAATTTATGAAGACGACCCCAAAGGCAATCACAGCAACAACAAAAATAAATAAATGGGACCTGATGAAGTTAAAAAGCTTCTGTACAAAGAAACTGTCACGAGAATAAACAACCTACAGAAACGGAGAAAACTTTCACATGCTGCACATCCGATAGAGGACTGATAACTAGAATCTATTTAGAACTCAGGAAAATGAGCAAGGAAAAAAACAACCCTATCAAAAAGTGGGCAAAGGACATGAACAGAAAGTTTTCAAAAGAAGACAGAAGAATGGTCAGAATTTAAATTTACAAAGCTGTTTGGGATGATTCAGTAGATCCACTTAATGAACGAATTTATATAACCTCTCAAAGTATACTTTTCTGTAAATGGGGATAGCAATTCTCTTTACCCTATAGGTTTGTGATGCAGAATCAAATCAGATAATGCATGCAAAGTGCTCAGGACAGTATTTGGCACATATTAAATTGATTTTTCCCCAGACATGTATTTAGCTCCTATTGACATGTTCAGGAGTATTCTAGGCACTAGAGGTACAACACTGAACAGGTCGACAAGGTCTCTGCTCTTTTGGAGCCTACATGTGAGTGGGCAAAGATAGAAGACAAAAATCAAACACTAAAAATATCAAGCAGTGAGAGGTCTATGATGAAAATAAAACAAAGTGGTGTGGCAGCGTGTAAGAGAAGCCACTTTAGACTGGATCAGTCAGAAAATGCTTCTCTTTTCTCCAGAAGTGACATTCAAGCTACAACTTGTTAATTATTATTGTAATGGCCACTAGCAACTATCTATTTACTATCGTACTGTGCTATTATATTATCAAAGCTTAGTATAATAAACATTATAATAAAAATATAATTATTATTAACGTTAATAATAACAAATAGCCACAACCAGTCTGCTGTCAACTAGCTCTGCGCATTAATTACCCACTTAGTAGACAAATGTTAGCTTCTGGCTAATTTTCCCCAGCCTTCCAGTACATTCTTGGTTATACTAGTCCCATTATCTATGAGTATATCCTTGGGGAATGAAAATGCATCTTACTGTTTGTTTGGGAAAAAAAAAAGTTAGTACTGATGCAAAAACCCCACACATAATGCATATCAAAGCCAAATATAAATTATTTCTGAAGTTATCTGCTGTTGTGGCTTATTGCTGCCAGTGTGGGCTCTTCTATTAGCATGGATAAGTGGGACCTGACCATATGTCAAGAGAACGCGTCCTTTCGAAGTGACCTCATATATCAAACACACACCCCTGGGATGCTTTGCCCCCCTAACCACAATGACAGACTCTTCCAGTAGGTTTTCCTTTTTTTTTTTTTTTGTACCTGTGACCGTATGCTGCCTCCTGTCAGCGGTTTCAGTGTAGATGAGACCTTTCCCAACCTGCCGGATCTGGTACTCTTTAATGACGCCATTTGGTTTCTCAGGGACACTCCAGCTCAGATGCAGAGCCTCTGCACTTGGGGCTGTGATTCGCGGTGGCAGGATGCTCTCCGGAACTCCTTGGGTAGTAGCTGCAACTACCTGAAGACATAGGAATTAAACTGCAATTTATTGTAATAGTACACTGGGTATCCTCATCAATGAGAATGTCACTTTTGTTTTAAAATGTTGTTGTCTGGCCTGGCATACCATTAGGCAGGGGCTTGGAGAAGTAGTCTCCTTTTTTTTTATCCTTTCCCTCCCATCCTATTTAAACAATGAAATCTGACCTTGAATACATTACATAAGTCTCAGACTACCATTTATCACCACAGGTTCAACAACAATTTTGACGGCAGAGTGCAGCCCTCAGTGTTTAAACAAGTAAAATCTGGCTGGCAGACTGTCTTACTAGAGAACTCTTGATAACTCTCTTCCATATGGCCCATCAGTGTCTTTGCATTTTAACAGCCTGATTTTGTGCATTTTAAGCACCAGTAAATATGGAGCAAAACCCACATCTGAACTTGCTTGCATATGATATACTTTGAACAGTGTAAATGGGCAGGCTTTTTTGTGCTCTTCCCGTGATACTTGGGACAACTTTATAGTATCTGTGCCAATGTTCTAGACAAAGAAGCAAGTAAGAAAAAATAATAAATCAACCAATTATTTAGTCAACATTGTCAAAACACAGCTTTGGACAAAAATGAGTTGCATTTGTTTTTTCATAGAATTAACTCTGATTTCACTTTTTAACCAATAGTTTTGGTGTCTAGTAGGTATAATCTGTGTCTATGCCAAAAGTACAGAATTGTTCTAGAACCGTAACTTTTGATTGGGCCAATCAGCTGTCATCTGTCTAAATGGTGGCATGCTCGGCGAGGTTTCTGGGTTGTCTGTTGAACAAGAAGTCGTATGCATATTCTGTGGCCAAGCAGTTTGACAGAGTGTCTTATTTTGATGGTTCTTGCAGTGTGTGAAGATGCTGCTCTTCTAAAGTTTTTAAGCACATGAATAGAATCAAAACTGTTCCATGTGTTTGTTTCCTCCTGACGAGGTTGGCTTCTGTGAAATGGCTTGCTCTTTATTTTCCTCCAAACCTGTTTGATTATTTCCTTCGTCTTCTTTGCAGGCTTTTCTTCCTTCTCCATCTGGCAGGGTTCCCCAGTGCTCATCGCCTATGGTGTTCTTTCTTTGTCTCTCCCTATTCTTCTTCAATGACCTCATTTAAACTCATTGCTTCGACTTCCCACATAGATATTTCTAGCAAAATCCAGTCACTTCTTAATCCTTCTTGTAACTACACATTTTCATTTAAAATGCCAAGTAATATCTGCTTCTACCACCTGTCGCTTTAAATATATTTTTAAAAATTAATCTTATTCTTTTTCTTTTCCTCTCGTTTTTTATTTGCTTGCAGAATGGTACCATTTTTCACAAATTGCTCAAGCCAGATATCTTGAAAATATCCATGATTCTTTGCTTTTATTCCTCTGCCTACAGTTAACTACCAAGTCCTGAAGATTGTGTCCCCTGTATCTGCTGTATCTTTCTGATGTTCTCCACTCTGACCTCTGCTGCCTGAGTTCAGGTCATTATTTCCTGGCATGGCTATTGCAGAAGTCTTAGAACCATTTATCTTCCATGTCAGGCCTTTTTAACCCTTTCCTTTGTTTTTCAAAATCAGGCAATTTTTGTTGATGTGATAGTGAAATAAAAACCCTTTTCAACTGAATAATGGTTTGGAAATTTTTATGGATTTTTTTACATCATCTAAAAACAGTTAGTGGGGAAAAGGTATGAAAGAGAAGATGATATTGGTTCAAGATTTCATTTGTGTTTCATTACTAGAACACTGATCTCCCCTTCCAGGTATATGTATTAGCACTGAGTTAGTGCGACATCCAAACACCCTACTTAATACTACCTTGAGGGGGACATTATTTTCTTCATTGAAAAAGCCTTCACACTGAACCCTTTATCAGATTTTAGGCACACTCCCCTTACCTTGCTACTGGCGGCACAGCCAGCAACCGTGCACGCTTTCAGCTGATATGAATATTCCTGAAATGGTTGAATTCCTTTTGTATCAGAGAAGCTCAGCGATGTTCCCCGAAAGTGTTCAATTCCATTTCGAAGAAGAATGTAGTAAATAATAGGACCTAAAAGACAAAGAGAAACGCCTGTATTTGAGTGTCTTGTCATTTTACCTATTTGCAAACAACTTAAAATCTTAGTGTTAGGAAGAAATGGGATGCTATAGCTTTATTTCACTTTAATTTACTATTATATTGCCACACTCAAGCACTTCTTAATTATACTATTATGGAAGAGATAGGTTCTTGACATAGATAATCAAAGAGTCATTTATGTTTATTTCCCTTCACTACCAAACAAATTTACTTTCAATATTAAAACTATTTTGCCTTCCCTGAATATGCTTTCCTTATTTGAGAGCAGCTTAGATATATGCTGGGATTCAAGGAAATTTTACTTATTTATTTATGTATTTTGAATGAAAATTGATGAGGGCTATACCATAAAGTGAATGATTAGTTGCAATACAACTAAAGTTCCCTTTATTAGCAAATACTTTCTAGTAGTTAATTGCATGCCATTTAAATGTAGATTATATTCATTTCAATTTCCTTATGGATTTATAGGATTATGTTATCTCTATTTGAAAAGTAGCTAATACCATTTGATTGTATAGGTTTTTTCCAGTTTAAGAAAATTGCATCTTCAAGATTGTCCATTTTGGTCCACCTAGGAGGACTCACTCCCTCAGGCACATCCTCTTTTGTTCTGGCTCTAACAGCTTTGCTGAATCCTCGCCCATAGCTATTCCATGCAGAAATCCTGTACTCATACATCATGTAGGGCTCGAGGTTTACATCTGGAAAGAGAAAACAGACAGTGACATTTTTCTTATTCTTACTTTTTTAAACCATCATATTAAAAATGAATATCAAAACCTTTAAACATTGAAAAATAAATGCTCGAAGCTCTAATCCCTTCATGCACATAAATAAATCTCTAATATCTTTATTTTCTAAATCATAAATAATATTTAAAGTGTTTATTGTGTGCAGAGATATGGAATTTCACAGAATAGAATTCACTGTTTCTGAATGGAGAACCAGGGATACATTAAAGAAATGATTGAAAAATAAAAGTGCTAGACTAATGTATAATAAGATGTTAATGTTTCATAAGTTCATGTACACTTGACTTCTCTATGAGACGGAATGCCCAAATTCTTTTATAGTTTTATTATAAAACTTACCAAGTATTACTTTCTATTACTTTGTTATTATTCCTTTATTAAAATAAAATAAAAAATCATATGAATTATAATATAATTATAAAGCACAGGATTTGAAACTTAGCTTATCATGATACTATGTTGGTGAAACAAAAATGAATGCATAATTCACTACATGCTTCCTTCCCTCTTCTACCAACACCAGAACTGAAGTCAAAACCAAAACCAACTAACCTAATGAAAACAACAAAACCAAACCTGCTAAGCTTTTTGGACTGGTAAAAATTTTATTAGATGATAACTTATGTGATTCAACAGTGTCCCCAAAGTCTCAATTCCATTTTAAGCTTTAGTAACTTCAGAAGTACAAATGCAATAAAATTCCCCCCCCCAAATTACCTGAAAGTATATTTAAATTTATATTCCATTAATTTGATTTTGTGAATTTTGAATATATATGTATGTATGTATGTATTTTTGTACAGTGGTTTCTAGATGATTCTGAGGATCAGGAAAGGAGGTCTTCTCCCTTGGCTGCCTGGTCCCTGCTCTATCTCCATTGGACACGGAGTTAATCCTCAGTCCTTTTCTTGGATTATTTGAGCCACATTCTCCTTATGTGCACATCCTTACAATAAACCCTGCCCTGCCTACTTTATAGAATAGGAAAATAAAATGCAATAAATTATGTGGCAGAACTTCATAAAATGTAAATTTCTCTGTAAGTGTAAAGCATGATCTCTGTCTCCATTTTCATTGATAAGAGAGTATCTGCCACCAGTCCCCTGTGATGACTACCATGGGTCGCCAGATCTCCCTTCAGTCCTGGTTGGAGACATCCTGATTAGGAACAACGTTTGCCAGTTTTCTTTGCAGCTTGGTGTGGTTGCATGATTCAAATCTCAACATCCAAAGGAGTATGGAAGAGATGAACAAGCTCTGCATTGCTTTTTAAAGAGAAAATTGCCTGGCTGCCTTCCGTTGCCATTCTTAGCCCCTGCTGATAGGCTGGAGCTAGGATGCTGTAGTAACACAGTGGACAATGGTAGCACCTGAAGCATGATGAACCACAACATGGAAGGACTCTGGATTCCTGAATGACCTTGCAGGACTGAGGTGCCTGCACCATCTACCTGCCCACAGATGGTCACTATATTTTTGCATTTCTTTGCTATAGCAGATTAAACTGCTCATTGCTGATAACTATTGTTCTGTGGTCTCAAGTTCACATCACCGTTTCTAATTTCTGTTGCTACTTCCCTGTTTCTTCACATAGGCTTCAAATCCCAATGAAAATTCTTATTTGTCTTTATAGATGCTGGTCTAGTATAGTGACTGGTTATTAGTATGCATGTAACAAATATTTTTTGATAAATGATTTCATAAATGGAGGAATTTTGATCAGCACTGGTATTGTCAGCTTTCCATTATAAGTTTTTTAAAAAGTCTGATTTAGTCTAAATTGTTCTCAATGGAATTGTCATAGCACCACTTGTGTGTTTAATATCTTTCATGAAAAAAAGGTTATTTTTCATATGCAATCTATAGTATTTTCTGGCAGGCAAAGCAATCTGAAATATGGATTTAAAAAGACCTCATAATATTATATCAGGAGGTGGAAACACATCTATTCACTTCTGGAGAGGCCTATTGCAAGTAGGTCTTAAAAGCTCTTCAAAATCTTGATCTTGATTACAAGGGGCAGAAAATAGTAGGGAACTCTCTTAAATGGAAATTCAATAATTTCAAAATGAGGGTCGCTGATTTAAATCTATAACTGGAAGTAGGAAGAAATTGGAAGGTTGGGCAAACTATCCTTTCCTAGGTCAATTCACTCCAATAAATCTTGTTGGTTTACAGTGTGCCAATTCCAAATAATAAGGTTAAAGGAAACAAAGATGTCCTTTTCATAAGGATATTTCAATCTAATAGGAGAGATGGTACAGGTGTTCCAATGCATGTGACATATGGCAGAAGTGATGAACTTTGTAAGCAATGTGCCACAGGAGCACACAGGCAAGAAGGGGCTAAGTAGGACAATGAAGAAAGATATTTCAGATGGAAAGAAGAGCCCGAGGGAGGTTTGGGGCACTGTAAAAGAAGCTCCTATGCCATGTGAGT
>CM052450.1:13493313-13525413 GCA_028533085.1 Varecia variegata | reverse complement strand
ACAACCCTATCAAAAAGTGGGCAAAGGACATGAACAGAAACTTTTCAAAAGAAGACAGAATGGCCAACAAACATATGAAAAAATGCTCAACATCTCTAATCATCAGGGAAATGCAAATTAAAACCACAATGAGATTTCACTTATCTCCAGTGAGAATGGCCTTCATCAAAAAGTCCCCAAACAATAAATGTTGGTGTGGATGTGGAGAGATAGGAACACTCATACACTGCTGGTGGGACTGCAAACTAGTGCAACCTCTGTGGAAAGCAATATGGAGATAAACAGATACAAGTAGACCTACCATTTGATCCAGCAATCCCATTACTGGGCATCTACCCAAAAGAACAAAAGACATTCTGTAAAAAAGACATCTACACTTGAATGTTTACAGCAGCACAATTTACAATTGCAAAGATGTGGAAACAACGCAAGTGCCCATCAATACATGAGTGGATTAATAAAATGTGGTATATATATGTACCATGGAGTTCTACTCAGCTATAAGGAACAATGGTGATACAGCACCTCTTGTATTTTCCTGAATAGAGCTGGAACCCATTCTACTAAGTGAAGTATCCCAAAAATGGAAAAATAAGCACCACATGTACCACCATCAAATTGGTTTTACTGATCAACACCTAAGTGCACATATAGGAATAACATTAATCGGGTGTCAGGCAAATGGGAGGGGGGAGGATGGGATGGGTGTATACATATATAATGAGTGCAATGCGCACCATCTGGGGGATGGACACGCTAGAAGGTCTGACTTGGGGGGGAGAAGGGGACAAGAGCTATATACGTAACCTAAACTTTTGTATCCCCATAATATGCTGAAATTAAAAAAAAAGCATTTGACAAAATTCAAACCTCTTTCATTATAAAAATACTCAACAAAATAGTAACTGAAGGAAACTAATATAAACATAATAATGGGAATATATGAAAAACTCACAGCTGATGTCATATTCAACAGTGAAAGACTAAAAGCTTTTCCTATAAGATCAAAAACAAGACAAGGATGCTAGCTTTCATCACTTCTATTCAATGTAATATTGTATGCTACAGCTAGAGCAATTAGGCAAGAGAAAGAAAAGACATCCAAATTGAAAAGGAAGAAGCAAAACTATTTGTTTTTAGATCTCAGACAATATGATCTCATATGTAGAAAACATTAAAGATAGCACCCAAAAACCTGTTAGAATTAATAAACAAATTCGGCAAAATTGCAGGATACAAAACCAACATAGAAATGTCAGGTATGTTTCTATACGCTAAGAATGAACAATCTGAAAAGAAAATTAAGAAAATAGTTTTTCGTTTACAATAACATCAAAAAAATAAAATACTTAAGAATGAGCTTACCAAGGAGAGTGAAAGACTTGTATACTGAAAACTACAAAATCTTGTTGAAAGAAATTAAAGACAACTAACTGGAAGAACATCCCATATTCATCATGAATCAATGCTACCCAAAGATATCAATACTACCCAAAGTGACCTGCAGATCCAATGCAATCCCTATCAAAATCCCAGTGCTTTTTGCAGAAATAGAAAAACCATCCTAAAATTCATATGGATATCACGGGACCCAAAATTGCCAAAACAATCTTGAAAAAGAACAAAGTTGGACTTCTCACACTTTGATTTCAAAACTTACTACAAAGCGGCAGTAATCAAAACAGTGTGGTTCTGGTACTAAGACGGACATATAAACCAATGCAATAGAATAGAAAGCCTAGAAATAAACTCTCTCATATATTGCCAAATGATTTTCAAAAAGGGTACCAAGACCATGCAATGGGGAAAGGACCATCTTTTTTAACAAATAGTGTTAGGAAAATTGGATATCCACATGCAAAACAATGAAGTTTAATGCTTACTTTATACCATATACAAAAAATAACTCAAAATGGATCAAAGATCTAGATATAAAAGACAAAACTTAAAATTCTTGGAAGAAAACAGAGGGAAAGTTTCATAACATTGCATTTGGCGATGATTTCTTGGATATGACACCAAAAGTACAGGCAATTGAAGAAAAAATAGATGAATGGGACTTCATAAAAATTAAAAACTTTTGAGCATCAAAGACCACTATCAACAAAGTGAAAAGGCAACCGATGGGAGAAAATATTTAGAAATAATATATCTAATAAGGGATTAGTATCCAGATGTATGAAGAACTCCCACAATTCAATATAAAAATGACAACCTTGTTTTTAAAACGGGCAAAGAACTCAGACATTTTTCCAAAGAAGATACCGAGACAGCCAATATACATATGAAAAGATGCTCAATATTACTAATTATTACAAAAATGCACATCAAAATGACAATGAGATAGTACTTCACAACCATTAGGATAGCTATTATCAATCAATCAATAAATAACAAGTGTTAGCAAGGATATGGAGAAATTGGCACACTTGTGTGCTGCTGTTGGGAATATAAAATGGTGCAGTTGCTGTAGAAGACAGCATGGCAGTTCCTCAAACTAATGAAACATGGAATTACCATACCATCCAGCAACTTCACTTCTGGATATACACCCAAAAGTATTGAAAGCAGGAGCTTGAACAGATATTTGTACACTAATGTTTACAGCAGCGTTATTGACAATAGCCAAAAGGTAGAAACTAATTGTCCATCAGTAGATAAATGAGTAAACAAAATGTGGTATATATATGCAATGAGATATTATTCAGCCTTAAAAAGAAATGGAATTCTGACACATGCTACAACATGGATGAACCTTGAAAATATGCTTAGTGAAAGAAGCCAGTCACAAAAGGACAAGTATATATGATTCCAATTATATGAGGTACCTGGAATAGTCAAATTCATAGAGACAGAAAACAGAATGGTCGTTGCCAGGGATTGAAGGTAAAGGGCAATGGACAGTTAATGCTTAATGGGTACAGAGTTTCAGCTTGGGAAGATGAAAGAGTTCTGGGGATGAATGGTGGTGATGGTTGCACAACAATGTGAATGCACTCAATGCCACCGAAATGTGCACCAAAAAGGGGTTAAACTAATAAATTTTGTTGTATATATTTTACCAAAATAAAAAATTCAGACCCATAAACAGGGAAAAAATAAATCCATGCCTGGTTTCAGAGACCACTCAACTACCATTTTCCAGGAATACTCTGGTTTCAGTAGGGGTGAAGATATCACAACTTCCCAGAAAACAGAAGATAGGATAGTAGCCTGCCTCTCCTCTCTAAATTACAAGAGCTTGCTGAGCACTTAGAATACTTTGGCCGGAAAAAAAAAAATCAGACCAAATTAATAGCTTTTCAGATTAAGCAATTAGATAAAACCAAGAACAAGGACACTTCTATGTCTAATCTACACAAAGACAACTGTCAATATTGTAAGGGAGGGGACACTGGAGGAACATCTGCTCTGCCTTAGCTAGAAAGATAGACTCAAAAAAGGAAAAGGACAAACTTGGACAGGCAACACCTCTGTGTGAATACAGCTACTCGGGTCTATCCATAACTGCCCTTGACACAAAAGGGAGAGATTTCTCTGCAATTGCAGAGAAATAGGTCAATAGGTCAATACTGGGGGCACATTATCTATCACAAACCCTGTTTTTCCATCATTCCTTCTTAGGAGTAAGCAAAATGTCTCTGTAGTAGAAATTTCAATTACCTCTTTAACTCTGCCTTTGTATTTCTCTGCTATCTCTTGAACTGACACACTTTTCTGTTTAGGAATTTTATTCCGGTACATCAGTTGAGAGGAGATCCACTTTGTAAATGAGATGCCAGCATTAAACGTGGACCCGGAAGCCTCTTTCTGTAATTCCCAGGAGAACTCCCCAGTCTATAATTTGGTGATAGCACAGACTGATTACCTGATGCCTTCGTGACCAACATCTCTAACCTCGAATCTGTCTCCAAGAGTCTCCGGGACAAAGACCGTTCAGATGCAGGATTCATAGCACAGGCTAAACCCTTAAAAGTCTCTATCAATCTAGCTATGCACTTCTTGAAACTGGCCCAAAATCTACTAAAAAATAAAAGAGGCTATTGAATAACTATGGTCCACTGTATCCATATATCTCCAGAAAGGTACCTCAATCAGCATAATACCTCATTATCCTCCATACCAGCCCTTGTAACATACTGTTCATTCAATCAAAATGATGATTGTGTACCACTTTGTACAAGATTTAAGGGTCATTACCAAGATTGTACTTCCTCACTTCCCTGTAGTTCCCAACCCTAATACCATCCTGTCTTCAAACCCGAGGCAGCTGATTAATTTAGAGAAGCAGATCTGTGCTCAGCATTTTTTCATATCCTCTTGCACTCAGACTCACAGTATCTTTTTGGTTTCATTTGCAACAGTTATATCCCAAGAGTTTACAGAAATGCCCTCTTAATTCTCACAATTAGCTAACCATTACCTTAGTGTGCTAAAGCAGAACATGGCCTCCCAAAGATGTCCACGTCCTAATCCCTGTGTCAGGTCTGGCGTCTTGGCAGACTGTTGTCTTGGTTCTTAGGCTCCTTGCTTGGAAAACTCACAAACAGGGCCAGTGTGATGGAGTGACCGCAGACAGGAAGCAATTCCACACAAAAAGCTTTTTTTTTTTGCAGGAAAAAAGGGAGCTATACAAAGCAAGAGTATGTTCCAGAGAGGAACGGCTCAGACTCCATGAGTGGAAAAAGACATTGAGGACTCCCAGGTGGTTTCCTTTTATTGGCCTTGGTCACGGGGCGGGTTTACGGGAGGTGTGGGATGTTACCAGATGATTGCTATACATGATTGACAGGTGTTCTTATAACAAAGTTGCAGCTCCACAGGTGTGTATGCCTCAAAACCTCTTTGCGGTCGTTAGCTGCGTTTTCCTGCAGTCCCTTCCTGCCCTGCCCAATTCTCTACCCCTAGGAACCACCATCCTGTCCTGTATCTGCCACCTGCAGATTTGGTCCTTGCCCAACACCTGGAAGCTGTGGCTTATGTTATGTGACATGGAAAAGGGGAATGAAGACAACAGTTGGAATTAAGTTTAAGCATATGATGTGAGAAAGGCTCAAGTGACCACTGTTGGCCTGGAAGATGCAAAGGGGCCGTGAGACAAAGACTGTGGGCAGCCTCCACAAGGTGGGAAAAGCAAGCAAATGGAGCCTCCCCTCCAGAAAACATAGCCCTGCTGACACCTTGATTTCAGCTCAGTGAGAAGCTCCTTTTGGACTTTTCACATTGAGAAATAAAACACATCTGTGTTGTTTGAAGCCACTAAGTTTGTGGTAATTAGTTACCGCAGCGATAGGAAACAAACTGAGAGATATTTGATTTCCTCGGTAAGTGGATGATCTGCCATGCTCTCCAGGTAGTCCTGAAACCCTGATTCTCCCTCGATTTGTCCACAGTGGTAGCATACAAGGGACACAAAATCTCTCGACATCAATTTGTCAGAACAAAGTGCATTTTCTAGAGCCTAGATTCGAGGCTGTGATGTCTTGCAAAATAGAAAGTCTCCTTCTCCTCAAAGGCTAGAAGCTATTCACAACTTTCCCTGGCCAAGTGCTAAAAGTCAAGTTAGAGGACTACTTGGTCTCATAGAATCCATGAGGATCCTTGGTCTCTTAGCATCTCAATAGCCATTGGATATCTGCTTCTTACTCAGCTTTCCTGAACTGGCTGTCCCTTTTTGTGATCTCATGAAAGTGGACACACCTGAGTCCTTGCTCTGGAATGATTCATTAGAAACTACTTTTGTCATTTAAAGGAGGATCATTAACCTCTTTACTCTCATGCTCCCCACTTACTATAAACCTTTCTTTCTATTTGTACGTGAAAGATCAGGTAAGCTTTGGGGATTCTAACTCAGTCACTCAACGGACATCAGAACTATTAGTCTCCCACTAATATTACTAGTTTAAGTTATTTAATGAAGGTCAGAAGACAAAGGAGTGGAAGAAATGGAATGTAAAGCCAGGCAATTTGACTCCAGAACCTATGATCTTATCCGTTCATTATTCAGCATCAAACCACCAAAAAACTATGCAGAACTTATCATATAAAACATTACTAGAAATAGTCATCTCTGACTAGGATATTTCTGCTTTTTAAAAAAATAGGGATTTTTCACTGTAATTTTAATGGAGATATATTTGCTTTCTTTTTGTTCTAGCAGCATTCCAGAAAAATACATTAGGTTACACATACAAAATGATCACACTATTACATAACACACTATCTCTAAGGGCTCAGCCTAATTTTTAAACATGAAAATTCCAATCTTGACTAGCTGAGTGACTTGGCCATATTCCTATGTCCCACATTTCTTATTTGTAAAAGGGAAATAGAATTCTAAGGCAGAGTCTTTTTTAAAAAAAATTATTTTAAAAAATATTATCCAGTAAAGTGGACCTTTTGGGGGATGTACAGTTCTAAGAATTTTAAGAAAGGAACACTACCAGATACAAAAGAGTTTTATCACCCTTGAAACACCCTCATGTGATCCTCTTATGGTCACATCCATTTCCCACTCTTTACCCTTGGCAATTGCTGATGTTTTTCTCCATATCTATATCTTGCCTTGTATAGCATGTCATGTAAATGGAATCTCACAGTTTGTGACTCTTTGAGATCGGCTTCTTTCACTTGGCATAATACTTCTTCAGCATTTATCAACATTGTTTTTTTTTTTTTATTGCTAGGTAGTATTCCTTTGTACCAAAGTTTGCATACTTACTCACTTAGGGACATCTGAATTGTTTCCAGCTTTTGACAATTATGACAAGAGCTGCTATAAACACTCAGGTGCAGGTTTTTGTGTAAAAAATATTTTTGTGTTAAAAAAATGTAATGTTTCCATTTCTCTAGGGTAAATACACAGGAGTGAGCCATGGCATACTCAGTTTTCTCTCCAGATATGGATTCCTAGAATTGAGGGGACAGTTGGCTTAGTCAATCATCCTTGAAAGTATCCTATAATGTGGTATCTATAAGTAAAAGGGAACTTAGTAAATTTTTCATCATGAGGCTACCCGAGGCCAATAAAGGAGAAATGAGCTTACTGTAAGCAGTAAAGCTACTATATTTGTTATATTCCTCTGGGTAAAACAGAATTCTCCTATTTAGTCTAAACTGTAGTTGTCATATTTTTTTAAGTCTTTATAGTCAGAGAACATATGTGCCTTTTTGGTAAACTTTAACATAATGTATCACATGGTCCTGGCCAGCATCAGTTAGTTAAAAAATATCACTTTGGACAACAGTGGGCTTAGAGAAAACAGTGTACACATCTATGTTGGGGAAAGCCAACACTTTTTTTTTTTTTCCCCCAGAAAAAGCCTCTTTTGAGTATGACAAATGTTAATTGGTTTAGATATTTTAGCCGTATTTCCCTGAATCCCTCAGAATCTTATTCAGTTACTGACAGAAAAAAAGACCTCATAAAAAACAGATGTGGATTGTATCAATGAGGAATAAAACTGTTTTTTCCCCCTCAAAAAAGGGCTATTAGACATAAGATACAAGGATCAGTCACCTTCTCATTAACCTTTCAAAATGAATCTATTTCAGGCCAGGCTTGAAAATGTTTTCTCTCTAAAAGCTACCATGCAGTCTAACAGTTAATTGTTATTCTTATCAAAGAATGACCCACATTAACATTTACTTGGGGTTGTTAGCATATTTATAAAAAAGGGGAGGGGGAAATGAGCGTTCTTTTCTCTGGTGTTCTTTGTTACGGGGTGTTATGGAGGAAAGTGCTAAGAAAAAAATGAAGTAAATATTAATAACCACTATTTCAGACTCACCTATAACTATAAAAATGCCCATACCCATCTCAGCCTTGAACTGGCAGACTACTGATTAGATTCTAATTACATTTAGATACAAGATGTTTTGGGGCCACTGTGCTTGCTTTCTTGATGTCAACAGCATTAAACTAGTTAACAAAACCCATTGGCCGAGGACAGAGGTCAAAAGATAATCTCTTCGCTTAGGTACAGTGAGATTAATGATTGGAGCAAAATGCTCTCTCTGATTATTCCATGAGATGGCATTTTTTTCTCTTGACACCATGGTAGGCATTCTAATACTGTGAAAAATGAACTACCTAAGAAGAATCTGAATGTGGGGCATGCCCAACAGTTTGGTAGATATTAAAATGCTTCATGTCTGAGTGAGCACGTGTATATATAGAGAAAATGGAGATGAAACTTCTCTTTATGAACTTAATAAAGGGCCACAAGGTGGGAACTATGGTAGGGGAAACATATAAACATGTATAACCAGCCACGGTTCCCCAGCTTGCTCACCTGTCATTGCTCACTACTCAGGACACATACAGCTGATGGTCATAAGGATTGTTAGCTTTCTTCATTGCTCCCATAGATAACATCACCCTTGTGAAACCTAAGGCTGGTTTTTGAGATACCTTCCAGGCCCCGCATTCCAGTGGATTCCTGTGGCCCATACCAAGGAACTGACTCAATTGGTCTTGTGATCCCAGCCCCAAAAACAATCTCAGCAAAGAAGACAATTGCTATACCCCTATGGTTCCTCCCCAAACCCAGCCAATTAGCAGACCCAATTGCCTAGCCCTTTCCCTGTCAAACTGTCTTTAAAAACCCTTTCTCCCAAATTCTTGGGGAAACGGATTTGAGAAATTTCTCCTGTCTCTTTGCATGGCACTTGGGATATTAAACTCTTTCTCTGCTGTAACCCCTGCTGTCTCAGTGTATTGGCTTCCTCTTGAGTAAGTGGGCAATGAACCTGCTAAGGCTGTAATAGAGACTTTAAAAACTCTTGCTCTAAAAATCAGATATTAAAAGGTTTATATAATGTCAATAAATGATTTATGGGCTTCTATGGCTTATTTGGCTTTTAGGAAAAAAATATTAAATTTTATTTTGAAATACATCAAAAGTAGATGGTGCACTTCATTCAAAATTTGACACTTTGCATTAGGTTTGAGAAAGTGACAGGCAAATCTCCTGAGTTAATAACAATGATAGCTGCCACTAAGTGGTTTTCATTAGTTTTAAGGGACAGAGGATTTTTTTCAGAGTTTTAAATAGTTTGTTGCATACCATAACATCAAAAATTTTAATGTGACTTGGAAATTAAAATGCTATTATTTAGTTCTATGCTAGACTTAAGACCATATGGTCTATTGGTAAGAACTGAACAACAGGAAATGCCCACCTCGTCTCTGTAATTAAAATGAACTAAAGATAAAAACTCCCCAAATATAAATTGTTTTGAGAAAGTAAAACTTCTACAGTATTTGATTAATTAACACTGTGGTAGCATAAAAAAGGTTAACACTTTTGTATAAAATCCTAATTTTCATCAACATATTTGCTTACCTGGAAAATCTGGTTAACTAGGAGTTATTCAATTATGGAAGTATTTTTGCTTGAGAATCAGAAATAACAGCATTGTCATAAAGATAGATTTTTTTTTTCAATGAATTGTTAGAGAAAATGATAAAAGTGAAGGTTCTCGGCTTTGAATAAGCTTGTGTAGTATTTAATCACTTTCCATATTTGCTCCAATGTTATGCAAAAGAGACCCCAGGTGAGACAATGTCTCATTTCATATACCTTGGATGGATATATTTATACTGAACACGAGGTACATTGAACCAGATGTTTAGAATAAATTTCATGTTAAACTAGGTATCTCATAGCATTCAGCTTTCCTAAGACCTCCAAAAAACTTAGCTTTCTTCTGTTCCTCCCACATCTATTTTCTGCTTTTTAAAGCAGGTATTAGGATTAAACTTATGTGGTAGGTAAAACTTTGTATTCTCAGGGGCTTTACCAGGATGAATAGTAACTGATAGTGGTAGTAAAGAAGTTTAGAAGTCTAGAATAGTCCTTTTTTAAAAAAAATTGTTAACATACGTTGATGTATTTTCATTAAAGGCAGTAAGTAAAGTACCCGAAACAACACAGATTTGGGAGAGACAGGCCTATATTTGCATTTTAGTTTTTCCACTCATATTCACCCATGTGAATCTGGGTATGTTGCTGATCCTCTCTAAACTCGTTTTCTTATTTGTAAACTGCAGATAAAATACCAATTTCCTACAGTTGTGGGTTACATAAGGTATCATATAGGAAGCTTTTAATACAAAGCCAGCCTGCCAGAGACTTGGTATAAATGCTAGTTGTTACCATCATTATTCACAATTATATTCACCAGGCCTTGTTTTACATAGTTGAAATTTAGAGAGAAATGGCCAGTCCAGTTGGCTGATAGAAAAAAAAAAATGAGGGGGGAAAATGTTCTGTTTACTAGGCTTTGCTGCATTCTTTCATCCTGTCTCTGTCTGACCTAGAAAGATGAGAGGATACTGTCAACAGCCTAGAGTTCTCAGATGAGTGGAATTTGCACTTCTGATCTGCCCAGGAACAATGCATGCCTAGTTCAGAATAGAAGTGGAGAAAGTGGAGAACGGCTTCATGGAGTGGACAGTCAGCAGTCATGTTAATAAAATACAGCCACAAAATAAAGGGAGTTAAGAAGATCTTCAGATATATTTCCTTATGTATTAGATATTGTAAGTCCCTTGTGTTCCCTCTTTCTTTTGCTGATATCTAGCCTTGTTTATATTTCAACAAAGCTGAAGGAAGAAGTGTTTAAAGCAGACCATTGGCTCTGTGTTTGTGGTTCGGTTTATGTCGGGAGGTGTTTGGGATCGTTCACTGACATGAGTCGTGTGTTTGTGTTTTCAGGCTCCCCAAATTTTTGAATATACCTGGAAATGATCCTCACCTGGTAGAATTCTAGCGTAATACCCAGAGCAGCACTGATGATCTGGTTGTGCCTCTTGAATTCGGCCACCGCAACAAACTCCAGTTGAGTTCAGGACAAATGGAATATACTTTTCTTCACAACAGTAGTGTCCAGGCCGGGGGTCATAGAGAACTCCATTACAACACACCTGAAAGTTCAGGATCAGTTTTCAAGAAACAGCAGTTTCATTAAAAGTATTATGCCACCATAGCTCATGTGTATAATTATTTTCTCATAAGGCCTTGATCTGAAATGACATTACTCACATTTCATACGTATAAAAAAACGTATTTTCCAGCATCATTCAAATTCTATCAATGCTATTTGATACAATAGCAATACAAATGCAGTTTTTTAGTCTTCAACCATGCTTTGTGCTCTATTGTGACACTCCAAATGTGAATTATCTTTTGAATATCAGCGCTTCCAATGTAAAGATGTTTAGAATTATAAATGAATCGTTTCCTTCACATATGTTCTTATTTTAATGATTGTTTAATTTGAAAATACCACATCTGTAAAAATTGTCTCACTGATCCTTCTTTTTTTAAAAAAACAAATTGCATTTCCTTATAATTTATATGATCACTTATTTATGAACTCAATCTTCAGACAAGGCAATCTCAACAGAGTCCAACATTTACATACATATATATATATATGTATATATCTGACAGGCTACCACATTAAAAAAAGGAAATTTATATGGAAATTAATTTTGAAAAGCCCTTTTAACTCTGTTTTCTTCAGGAGCTGTGGAAAAAAATGATGTGCTTGAACAATCAAATAATTATTTGCATACTCACTTGAGGTCTGAGAGGCTGACACATTGCATATACAACAAATCAAACACTGAATGGTTGTTGAAATGTAGCCTCAGAACCTATACTTGGCATAAGTTACATTAATTGGATAGATGCTTCCTGTGGTAGGCAAAATCAACCACTGTTTAAGAGGCATTTCCCTTTTTTCTTTTTGCTCATTGCTACCTCCAACATGTACTAACGTTTGAGCCAAGCTCAGCACAGGAACTGTAGAATGTAGAAGCTCTAAGTCTTCAACAGGGCCACTAGCTGAAAATTTCATTCATTTTTCAACAGTTATCTAAAAGCTAAGAAATTGGGCTCTTACATTCAAAGTCTACCTTTGTGGTTCCCCAGATAGCCTTGCTGAAACAACTGTAATGAATTTCTTTTGCTGGTTTACTTATGAGCAATAAGGATTCAAAGTCAGTCTAATTTCAAGGATAAATTGGGCGACTTCTCCCTGCAATGCCATATTTGAAATTGTGTCCCATTTTTAAAAGTTAAACTAGAACTCTCTAGTGTTTATTTGGGATTTTGAAATGCTGGTCAGGATAAAGCAAATGCACCCTCCTCTTTTGACTTAAAAGCTTGCCATTTGTTTTCTAATCTTAAAGCATTTATTGAAGTCCCATTCATACATAGTGTGTTTCTGGATACTTAAACACATTTGGTTTTTTAGTTCAGCAAGTTTATCCAGTACTTATCACCCTCTTTTGAAATTATTCCTCAAATATTTATTTAGTGATGGCCCATTAGGAGTGGTTCCTTCCATTCTTTCATTGTCAGTGCTTTCTCAGGCCTCTTGAGCCCGGCAAACACCTGCCTCTTTTTTTTTTTTTTTTTTTTTTTTAGACCACTCCGGGCTAGATCATGCATGGGTCTCAAAGGGAAAGTTTTTTTCAAGCAATTATTTCTCTTGGGAGATCTCTCCATAAACAGAGTGTTTCCTAATCTTCCACTTCAGTCTTCGAGTTAGCTGTCTCAGAAAACGTAAATGGAAATTTCAGTAACTTGAGCTAATTTGTGTGTGGCTAATTTTCAACTAGGTGGTGGCCTTTTCCTTGCTCTATGTTTTCCAAAAGCACTTTTGTAATCTAAAGATTCTCAAAGTCTGGTCCCTGGACCATTTGCAGAGGCATCACGTGGGAACATGTTAGAAATTCACATTTTCGACACCCATTCCAGACCTACTGAATCAGAATATCGGGGAGGAGGACCTTGCAATTCTGCATTTTAACAAGCTCTCCAGGTCAGATGCTGCTATTTGAGAACTATGGCTGTAATCATGTGGTGAGATTTGTATTAGTATTTTGGGTCTCCTGATGTTTACAATGATTCAGCCAAGTCTTCTTTGCATTTCAAGCATTAAAGGGAAAACACAAGCATTGTCAGTGAAAGAGAATAAAGGAAGGCAATTAAAATTGCAAGAAAAAAAACTGTTTGTAAATTATAGCTTGGGGTTAGGTTTGAGTACATATTTCCTGGGGTGAGGGGTTGGAGAGAAGTAGAAAAACCTAAACTACTAGATCGTTTCTGGCCAGAATCAGTTTTTATTTTGATGAAACACACTGTTTCCTGCACTGGAAAACCTTAAATCACTAATTCAGATGCCTAAACAATTATACTCTACTTGCCAGCTTCTCATTAGATAATACATATTAAAATAATAGAAGCAAAAGAAAAAAATTGAGAAGTGAATTCTGTATTCTGCCCAACATTTTCCCAAGTTTTATTTCTTTCTCATGGAGAACATATTTAATGGGCAAATTTATTCCAATATTCTTCCTCTCAGAAATACTAAATTTAATTTTATTTTATAAAAGTATGTTCATCAGATGTGCATATGTGCATATTTAAATATGTGCATATTTAATGGTTTAAAATGATGTAAAACTTACGCATAATGACAATTTTGGAGCCTAAGTGTCAAAAAAATGTATAGTTGGTAACTGCTGGCTTTATGCATTTCTTAGATGGTAAATACTGCTAAATTTGTGTCAGCCATAATAATTTATATTTTGATCCAAATTGCTTCAATAACTCACTTTCTTAATTACTATGTTCTTTTGCAGTGAATTTTATGAATTTAGTAGTAGTTTTAGTCATTGAATGTGTGATGTTGTTGACAAATAGGAACATTATTTTATTACATGAAATCCTACCTTCAAACTAAGGATTTTCTGTGTTGTTTGTCAATAAAAGCCATTTACAAACTCTTCTGTCTGGCTGTATTATTGATCTGATTCCTAAACAGCAACTAATAAGAACATTAATCTGCAAATGACCATAATTCTAAAATAGTTCTGACAAACCATGAACGGTTCTATACGCAGTTACTCATCAGTGTCATGTAAACAAACACCCATTTGTGGTTGAATGGATTTGTTATAAAGAAAATTTCAAGTCACTCAAACACAAATATAGGATGTTCCTTATTCTAATAAATTCATATTTCCTATGAAGATAATGAAAAATGGGAAGGCTAAATGTTCATAAGGATGATAGGATTTTTATAAGTATCCTTTCTTCTCTGTGGTATCTTATTGAGAGAGTAGCGGAAATATTGATCATGATCCGTCATGATGTAAGAAGAATGTGATTTTATCTGGAGTTTTTAGCGAGGAAAACATAATTCACTAACTAGATTGAAAAGATTTACCTTAGCTTCAGGAGAATAGCAAATGTGTCCACAGATATTTTTAGGTTTTTGACACCTCACAGCCTTGCAGAGCTCATCACTGTGGTCCTTCTGAGTTTTAGGGCATGAATATAATGTTTTCCGTAAGAGATCATATCCACGAATGATGCCATTTGGCTTTCCTGGAGACACCCAATCAATTTGAAGGGATCTGCAACAGATAGAATAATCAATACATCTGAAGAGACAGCATTTAACATTGCTGCTAGCAGCCTCACCTACTTTTCAATTAATCTTTCAGATTGGTCAAAAGGTCTATTTTGTCAACAACTTCCTAACTAAGAAGTGGCAGCTATAGATATTAATACATATAATAAATACTTACACAGTTAAGTGTATATATATGCACACACTCATATATGTGACTACCATATAATATGTTTTGAGAATCATTCAAAACTATTTTAGCTTTGGAGAGACTAACACATGGCATGAGTCTGGTGGACTTTCGCTTTAAGTTTCAAAGACAAAAAGAAAGAATCACTGTTTGTGACTAATGAGGAAAATCAGCAGAACGTTTGGTTTGCTAAGCAAAGATAGGACACAAATAACATGACTTAGTAAACAGAGTGACAATGAGAATACGTGGCACACCTAATCCCTACTTCTAACCATTTTCCCCTTTGCCTTTTGTCAGCTAGGAATGGTGAGGGGGACCCACAGCTGCTCAAAGAGATGCCACTGGAACACTGCTATGGGATTCCTATGAAGGTTCCCAGGAAATTTTAGCTTTCTTGGCACAGCTGCCCCCTTCTACCTTCCTCTGTCTTTCTGCTAAACATGATGCCTGCAACTTCAGCAATCACCTTGCAGTCATTCGAGATAGGCCATAAGAATTACAAAAGATGCTGCCACGGTATTTGGTATTGTTGAAACAATGCCAACAACTGTCTACAGTTGACCCTTGAACTACGCAGGTGAGAAATATGTGGGTCCACTCCTACACAGATTTTCTTCCATCTCTGACACCCCTGAGACAGCAAAACCAACTCCTCTTTCTCTTCCTCCTCAGCCTATTCAGCGTGAAGATGAAGACTTTTATGATCCACTTTCACTTAATAAATGGTAAATTTTAACATATTTTATCTTCTCTATGATTTTCTTAATAACATGTTCTTTTCACTAGCTTACTTTATTGTAAGAATGTAGTATATAATACTTGTAACATACAAACTATGTGTTAACTATTTATGTTATTGATAAGGCTTCCAGTCAGCAGTAGGCTGTTACTAGTTAAGTTTTGGGGGAGTCAAAAGTTATACGTGGATTTTCCACTGTGTGGGAATCAGCAGCTATAAGCCCCATGTTGTTCAAGGTTCTACTATATATCCAGAACTATTTATTATACTCGGGTCTCTGTTTGTTGAGTGTTTAGTTACTTGCAGCCAAAATAAATGCCCAAATTGATCAATTCTTTAGTATGACTAATGGCTTTCAAATATGCTTTACTTTGATATATCTTAATTTTTTTAACTCACTTAAACAGATTTATTTCTCCAGTAACTCTTTAACTAGTATGATCAGACATGTGTTTTGATCAGAAATGTAGGAATTGGAGATTCTCATAACAAATACCTTTATGCCATCATGTTCTTAAAGAAGATGTTGATTTTTAAAAATTGAGTCACAATTTTATTTTAAATCCAAATATACTTTTTTGGGTGGAGAGGGGTTGGTATATAATGAAGGTATAACAACTGATCAAAACTTTTCTGCCTTATCAATGATCTATTAATATTTCATTTGCTGTAGCAAATGAGGTCATAACAGAAAGCTATTCACAGAGGAGACAACCCTGAATAAAATGATTTACTCTCAGGTTAATGTTATAGAACTTTAATTCTTACTTTGGTTAACTTGCCAAAAAGATACTGCCTGGGTCATATATCCATAATATCTTTAGTATTTTCTTAATAAGCTCTATAAGCAGAAAGTAAAGTTTTTAATAAAGCTCAAGAGATTTGAATGGACATATTTTTGCAGTGTAGCATGGCCAAGAAAACACTCTTTGCAAAACACTAGGTAAATGTAAAAATAATTATTGTTCCTATTTTTTTCAAAAGTGGAATTCTGACATTCAAGATTAATTCTTTATAATTCTAGAATTTCCAGCCCTAACAATCAATCATAAATAGCTATAGGGTACCTTTTTATATATAAAGCATTTCAGTAGGTATTTTGGAGGAAATCAAGCACATGGAGACTTGTTCCTATACTTCAAATGTCTTAGAATACAAATCTCACAGTAACATATGTTGACCACTTTTCTGCCATTTTCTAAAATAACGTTTTTAATATGCCTTTCATTTTAAGAACAAATATGTTCTTGCAGGCCAAATTAATGGACCCTATCAGAATTCCAGGTAACATCATGTATTAGGAATTCAATTAAGCCCAAACATTTACATTAAAAAGTAGGAGTCAAGGTAAACCTTGACATTTTAATAGACTGCTAAAAAAAATAAAGAAAATTATTATTTCATTTTTGGGGACACACAAACATAACACATGCTGTAATAAGACTCCATAGATAAGAAATTAATGTCACCTATGAGAACTTTCATAGGTGACTTGGATAGTCACTGTTATAATTCTAAACTCTTTAATCCAACTCTCAAAATTAATTCCACATTCTGCAGATACCTCTTTTGTATTCACTGCATAATCAACTACTGAAAAGATTACATTTAAGTGACATTCAAGGATCTGAATTATCCACTAAAGCTGGTGAACTAGTAAAGTCCAGAAAACACCATGTAAAACACCTTGCCATTATGACTTCTCTTTCTTGTGCAACATAACTGTTAAGTAAGACCACCTATACTTTCAGTGATAACATGAACTACTTAAAAGTTTTGCTTTTGAGGATTTGAATCAAGTTCACGAAGTAAATGATCAAAGAAGAGTAGTGGGTTTAACATCTGCGCATGCCTCATTAGAGGCAACTGGAGGGACATTAAAAAAAATCCTTTGGTTGCTGATATGAAAATAAAAGGCATCTCTGAGAAACACGCACCATTTATTAACTGGATTAATGGTTTCATTGCTTTGATGTTTAAGAGTAAATTAGAAGGAACATTCTTTTACCCTAGGAATAAATGTTAAATATTGGGGCAAAAAAACCTGAAGATTTTTTTGTACACTTCAGTGGAAGTTGTATACTCATGCATAAACATACATAGACTGGAAACCTTTAAATGAATCATTTTTGTAGATATGTTCTTGACTAGTGTTTATTTAGCTCTCAGAGCACTAGGGACTGAAATTTAAGTACTATAATAAAACTTCTGATAAAAGCCACCATGTCTACACACATTTTTTTTCCTCTCAAACTCTGGGTTACATTTTTTTACATTTTCCTGTTTCTTCCCGCCCCCACACAGATGACATTGTAGATGACACATCGTGGAGTGTCTACATTGTGTTATCTTTCTCTGAAAGTAACAGCTTTTACTAGCAGTTGGTTAAATCACAGGTGGATAATAAACTTGAGAAGTTTTGGTGTTTTTTAAAAATGTTTTTATTGGTAATAACAGATGTATATACTTTCAAGTTAATATATGTGATAATTAAATACATTCATATAATTTGTAAAGATCAAATCAGTGTAATTGAGATATCCATAACCTTAAATATTTCTTTTCTTTATGCTAAAAACATTAAAATTATTCTTTTCTAGCTGTTTTGAAATATCCAATAGATTATTGTAAACTACAGTCACCCTACTGATCTAGCAAACACTAGGTCTTATTTCTTCTATCGAACTGTGTATTTGTACCCAACAGCTTCTCTTTATCCCCCCTACACTTTCCAGCCTTTGGTAACCATGAATATACTCTCTGTCTCCATGAGAGCCACTTTTTAAACTTTCACATTTGAATGTGAATATGTGATATGTGTCTTTCTGTGCCTGGCGTATTTCACTTAATATAATGACCTCCAATTCCATCCATGTTGCTGCAAATAACAGGATTTAATTCTTTTTTATGGCTGAATAATATTCTATTTTGTGTATGTTCCACATTCTTTTTATCCATTCATCCACTAATGGGCACTTACGTTGATTTCATACCTTGGCTATTGTGAAGAGTGCTGCAATAAATGTGGGAGGGCAGATATCTCTTTCATATACCGACTTCCTTTCTTTTGGGTATATATTCAGCAGTGGGATTTCTGGATCATATGGTAGTTCTATTTTTAGTTTTTTGAGGAGCCTTCATACTGTTCTTCACAGTGGCTGCATTAATTTATATTCCTACTAACAGTGTACAAGTGTTCCCCTTTCTTCACATCTTGCTAGCATTGGTTATTGCTTGTCTTTGAATAAGTCATTTTATTCAAAACCATTTTAACTGGGTGAGATGATAGCTCATTGTAATTTTGATTTGTATTTCTCTGATGATTAGTAATGTTGAGCATTTTACATGTACCTGGTTGGCCATTTGTATGTCTTCTTTTGAGAAATGCCTGTTCAGATCTTTTGCCCCTTTTTAATTGGATTATTTGATTTTTCCTTAATGAGTTGTTTGAGCTCCTTATATATTCTGGTTATTAATTCCTTGTTAGGTGGGTAGTTTAAAAATATATTCTTCCATTCTGTGGGTTATTTCTTAACTTTGTTGATTATTTTGTTTTCTATACAGGAGCTTTTTAGCTTAATATAATCCTATTTGCTCATTTTTGCTTTGCTTGGCTGTGCTTTTGAGGTATTAATCAATAAATCTTTGCCAAGACCAATGTCCTGGAGTATTTCCTCAGTGTTGTCTTTTATTAGTTTCATAGCTTCATGTCTTAGATTAGTCTTTAATCCATTTTGATTTGATTTTTGTATATGGGGAGAGGGGTCATTTCATTCCTCTGAATGTGAATATCCAGTTCTCCAAGCACCATTTATTGAAGAGATTGTCTTTTCCACATATATGTTCTTGGCACCTTTGTTAAAAATGAATTCACTGTAGATGCATAGATTTATTTCTGGATCCTCTATTCTGTTCCATTGGTCTACATATCTGTTTTTATGCCAGTACCATGCTGTTTTAGTTACTATAGCTTTGTAGTATTATTGTAATGTGATTCCTCATGTTTTGTTCATTTTGCACAAAATGGCTTAGCTATTTTGGGTCTTTTATCATTCCTTATAAATTTTAGGATTTTTTTTCTATTTCTGTGAAAAATGTCACTGATATTTTGACAGAGATTGCATTGAATCTATAGATTGCTTTGGGCAATATGGACATTTTAACAATATTGATTCTTTCAATACATGAACATGGAATATGTTTCCATTTTTTTGTATCCTCTTCAGTTTCATTCATCAATGTTTTATAGTTTTCCTGATCTTTCACTTATTTGGTTAATTATTTGTATGTATTTTATTAATTATAGCTATTATAAATGGGATTGCTTTCTGGGTTTCTTTTTCAGATTGTTCACACTGGTATATAGAAATATTACTTATTTTTATATGTTGATTTCATATCCTGCAACTTTACTGAATTTGTTCATCAGTTCACATAGGTTTTTGGTAGAATCTTTCAGTTCCTCTAAAAGTCATGAAAAGAAAATAAAGAATAGAAGAGATTCCTGGTATCTAATGTCATAGTACAAAATGTAGAAGCCTTACAGTTTCACCTCAAATTTGGTGAGGCAAAAAAGGGAAAACTCTTTTTCCACAAGCTCTGAACTCTTGAGCCATAGTCAACCCCAAGGTAAGGAATTTGAAAATATAGGGGGGATTATGATTGATGATAGTGGTTTAACCTTCATTTAGAGACACTCAGGTTATGCTGCTATCAGAAAGATTTCTGGAAAACTGTTGTGTAAAAATGGCATTGATGTCATTAAGGATCTTGAGGCAAATTTTAAAACAATTATTTGTGAGTGCTACAAAAGACATTATACCTCAGTGCCCTCATCAATAATACAGCCCCAAACTGATTTGGAACGAAAAACCTGCCACAGTTCCAATTAAAGGCAATAAAAGACATGATCTGCATTCTCTCTTTACTTTCCCTTAAGCTTCATGCCTGGAAATCATGCATTTTGGAATACTAGCAGTAATATAATAAAAGATCTTTCTTGTTTATGTTCTTTTCTTAGTATATCCATTTAGGGAGAAGAAATAAGTAAACTTCAATGGCAGCCCAGTATCCACTGAAGCTGTCAGCTGTAGTGTTTGTCATATTTCAATCAAAGCCAGAGCCAGCTCGCTACCTTCATCCAGTGCAGTCTCTACATTCTCGAGCACCAGAATTAATGAATTAGCTATTGATTAAATTCCACTCTAGCAAATCCACCAAGGCAAATAAATGAACTACCCAGGGCACGTGTAGGCCATGGCCAGACATGTCCGGGCTATCGATCAGTAGTTAGTATTCTTTTGGGATATAGATGCAGCTGATGATAATATGACAAGTATGGAAAATGCAATGTAGAAACAGAGCTTGTTTCTAAAGCAGCAGCTTATGATACTAGAAGGGTCCATCTGATTCTTCTACATTTGTGTGCTGTGGCATCCTTGGTTTATACGTGATAAGAAAAAACATGCATAAGGATTTGTACTACAGAAGACGTAGTCAAAAGCAAGGCATATGTTAGGCCAAAGACAAAGATGAGTTGATACACTCCATGCATATAATCAAACAGGCTGGTATGCTATCTGTATATGTTATTAAAATATATGAAAATTAAATTTTACTGACTACTGAATTTTACAAATAAACAAAGAAGCCAAGAAATGCATGTCTTATTAGAAACCAAATTATTTTAAATGCTGTAGAAGTAAACCCAGTTTACTGATATCTTTCTGAAAGGATTTCACATTTGATTTTGCATGTTGCTAATATAATAGAGATTTCTTACCATCAAAATACAAACAAAACTAACAAGAGTACATTGCCAGAAGTATAATGAAATTACACAAACAATATCATGCCCACAGGAGGCTAACTTCTTTGGTGTCGGTGTAATTTTGATTAATGTCTTGGCAGCCTATACCTGCTCCTTGGAGTCTTGCCTTTAGAAAATGTTACTCTGCTACAATGGATCATTTTAAGAAAGGAAAGATTTTTTTATAAGCCAATATTTAGTTGTGAACCATTTCTATCAAGTTTTTGCTAGATCTCTGACTGGGGGAAAAAACAAAGGAAGGTTGCCAAAGGCATTGGAATAAAGAAAACTATGGTGGAGAAGGACTTCCCATGTGGAATAAGCCCATTACACGCTCTCTCTCCCATTGATCATAACTAAAAAGTCTGCAGAAATTACAAAAAGTAACTACGTGAGGACCATGAAAAGTTAACAGTAGCAGACAGATCAAGAGGGGAGCCAAAACTTAAAGAACAAATACGACAGGACAAGTTTCCCATTTTTCTCCCTCTTTATCTTTAACCCAAAGGCAGCCCCAGTATGGAATTTTGAAAGGGGCAAGCAAAATCTTAAAGAAACTCAACCTTTCTAGCCAGCGGTACCTAGAACAAAAACTCCTTGCAAGCCAGACGGCGTGGGGGAAATCCTCATTTTGCTGTTTTGTTCTTTTTTCCTCTGGGCCCTGCTCTAAGGATGATTCCAGCCAAGGAGCTGCACTATGGCAGCTGTGACCAAATAGGAATCTGAAACTTCAAGAAAAAAAAAAAAAAAAAACATGTTTCCACCCAGAGGAACCAGGAAAAGAGGCTTCTGTGGTCCAAAGAATGTCTGTCAGGGGAATTCTTGTTTGTTTTTTTTAAACATTTTCTCTTGCCTCATTGCCTCAAGAATAGCTCCAGGTATGCAAACTTGGAAGCAGCCTGGGAGGCAAAAATCCCAAGAGAAACTATATAATTCCAGCCAAAAATCCAGGAAAGAAAGTCCAAGGGAGCTGGAAAGTGTGGGAGAGATCTCAGAGAAAAAGCCAGATCTCCTAATTCTATGAATGAAGCAACACGAGTCCAGACTCAACTCTGAGCTGCACATTTATGGTTGTCTCACATGCATAGACTATTCAAGCAGCATCGCAAAGACTTTGAAATCTGAATTATTATATAATCCCCCAGCCAAATCCCAAAGTAGCCATTAAGAGGCACATGCATGGAACAGACACAAGGAACATAACAAAGTTGTAGCCACTAATAAGGCAAGACAGAATTTGCAGTCTGAAGCTAACCAGTTGGTCATCTGCAGGCAAAAGTAAACAAAAACCTCAACCTTCTTCAGAGGACTTTAACAGGACTCAGATTATTACAAACTAGTATTCTAAATGTCCAGCAAACAGTCCAAAATCACTCAGAATTACACTAAGCAATCTGATTAATCTTACAATGAATCTGCACATCAGTACTTTAGTTCTGGAGTATATTCCTGTATCTTTCTTTGATTATTTGATCTTCTCTTTTCCTTCTGCTTTCTCTTTATGGAACTCTTATTATTCAAATATTAGACTTTCTGGATGTTTTCTAGTTTTGTTAATTTTTTCTTTTTTTCCTCTTTTTTTTTACATTTTTATCTTTCAGAGGTTAAACTTTCTTCCAAATTTTCAATTCAGCTTTGGTACTTTAAATTTCCATGAGATTTTTCTCTCCTTTGATTATTTCTCTTTTTGTTTTCCTCTTTTATGAAAATATGGTGTTTTTGTTTCATGGATAGAGGCTCTCATTTTATCTGTCTTAGGTTAGACTCTTTTTTTCCTCACCTGCATTGTTTCTAAGTCTATTGAATCATTTCTTTTATTTATTTTGGTCTCCTTTTTATCTTTAAGAGTGATGTACCAAAAGAAAAAAAAAGCTGACTAGAAGCTTTATGGTAGATGGGTGAGTCTTGTTGATTGGTTGTTTCCCTACTGGGTGACCAGGTAGAAATTACTTTTTCTGTTAGGGGATCCCCATATGCTAGTATCTAGAGATATTTTATTTGGGGTTATTCATTCTTTTCTAGAGAAGAATGTCTACTTTCCTATCTGGAGGCATTTATGACTTCCTACTTCCATTTGAGAGCAGAACTGGGGAAAGCAGCCAGGGGTTCCACTATTCAGGCTGTCACCTAGCTTTGTCATTATTTTTTTACCTCTGCTCCTCATCTTACCTCCCCTGTGCCTAGCAGCCCTCAGTTTCTCCAGAGAATAAATGTCTAATCTAGTAGGTGAATTTTGCCACGTGGAGGAAGAGAAATAGACCCTTTGCATGCATAGTAAAGACACCTGGGGTTCCAATCACGTTTTTTTTTTTTTTAGACTTTTAGCTAATCCCGTGATTTTAGCTTTGAACCTAATCCCACCTCCTGCTCCTCACAATCCTTAAAGCTTCTAAGTACTCAGCCTCTCAGGTTCTCTGCAGAGAAATTAGCTTGTTTCCTATGATTATCCTCCTCTGCCAACCAATACCTTGGGGTTGTAAATTTCTCCACTATCCTAAATCATTTGCCTCTTTCTGACAAACATTGCTTACACAATTGTGTTGCAATCTCTCTTCTGTTGTCTCCTCTCTCATTTTCTTTGCTCTTGTTGTATAATATAATGTTTTTGCCATCAATTAATATATCTGGGTGTAAGCAGTGTTTACTTACAAATAGAAAATATATTTCCTGTGTTATCATCTGCAAGAAACTTCTCAGAGGAAAAAACATCCTAGAGACACAGACCCATTTGTGAAATTTCTTACAAAGTTTAGAGATTATTTTTAGCTACACATAAATATGTAATCTAAGACACATTCCCTTATGCCATTCACCTGGGCTTGAGTTATGACGAGACTAGCAGACAAGAATTTGACAACATCCACCCACCTAACTGTAATTCTTCCTGAGTTTTTCAAGACTGAACTGAAATGTCACATCTTCCAAGATGCCTTCACTGATAATACTGGGTAGAGTTTGGTATTTTTCTCTTTATGCTCTTATCATGCATTATAAACCTCTACCAGTGTTTTTCACACTGTTCTATAAATATTTATTTAGGAGAATATCTCCCACAGTACACTGGAACTTTGCAAATTTAGATTTATGCCTTACACTCTTTTGTATCACTTGTATATCATTACTTTTGTATTATTATATTATTGTATTATTTTGTATTACTTTTGTGTTATTACTTTCCCTTCTATATTATTCAGCAAACAAATGTGCTTGCTGAAAGAATAAATAAAGGTATCTGGTGCCCATTTAACTTGACTATTTTCTCCCTGCATAGTAGGCAATCTTGTTGGATAGGAGGGGAAAATCTACTATCAATTAATTAGCACATCAAAACTTAGCATCTATCAGGTGTTTGGTAGAAGGTGTACTCAAGAAGACAAGATATGACTTTTGCTATCCACAGCTAAGAATCCAATTGGTTGTTTTTTTCTAATTATTTTAATCATTAGTTGCCAAAATCAGTACAGATATTTTTGAACTGATCTCTTAAAAAAAAAAAACCCCATCAATTTCACTGTCATAGAAAAATCCTTCAGAATTGAAATATTTTATAATGCACTGATTATGTCAGTGTGTGTGTGTGTGTGTGTGTGTGTGTGTAGGTAAAGGGTGATTCATTTGGCTCTGGCAAAAGTATGATGGGGAAGCACACAGATTTCTTTCTCCAGCCTCAACTTGATGTTAAGGGATGAAAAATTATCATCTCATTTTTGGTTTTGGAACTGACATTAAATCTTATCATTATTATTGCTTAATTATGAATTGTAAAGGGACTCACTTTCCAATTGTGGTCATTTCTCAACAACAAAAGGATAAAGAAAAATAAAAGGATTCTACCAAGAACATGATAAAATTGGTAATGGTTATCCAAAGATTATCTGCCCTATTTATTTTACAGTTAGTTCTAGGTTTAGGGCAATCTGATATAGGTAAATCAATTTTTTTCAAAGAGATGAAGGTAGAAGGTAGTCATTCCAATTAAAATTGTATTTTGTATCACGAAAGTATTCACTAACGGACACATTTAAATAAGGAGACTCTTTAGTGCATTTAAGTATTTGCTCACAGATTACTAAACAGGTGAGTCTGGGCAATCAGGGAAATCAAAGATTGAATTTTACTGGATGTCCAGTGAAGATTAACACCTGTGAAATAATATAAAAAATTTGACTTACACACACAGGTACAGCAAATTAAATGAGATTGTCATGGTTGAGAGGATATCTTTGATTTTTATTTTTATTTCTTATAATCATTGTTCTTTATATTAACTGACAAAATATTTCTTACCTTGAAGTAATGCCATGGACTGTGGGCATTGGTAAATCGCTTGGAGTGTCTTCCACAGTGGTGACTTGGGTTCCATTGCTTTTTGCACATGCGTATTTTGTACAAACTTCAACCTGAAAACATTATTTTAGAAAAAAAAATAAATCCAACCACTTTCACAATACAGACTGACAATGAACTAAATCCCACCTACCCTTATTTCATATGAATCTCTTGTAGTTCTCTATAGCCTCTTGGGGTTTAATAAATATTCATTTTTTATGTTAATTCATTCCATTGGGACCAGCTCAGAGTACAGAATTAGGCTTGGAACCATTGATTTAGTGATTAGAATGGTGATGTTGAGTCTCTCATTCTAACCATTCAGAAAGAGAAAGACTTATTAATCTACTCAGAGCCCAGTCGAGGAATGGAAGATGCCTAAGTGACAGTTCGCAAGCGTAATAGGTTATCACCGCATTCTGCTTTCCAGATCTATAACCAAGTAGTGTAATGATGATATCTCCTGGAAGTCTTGACACTTCACAACAAATAGCCTAAATGCTAATGTCTAATGGAAGAAAAATGATGCCTACAGAAGCCTTTCAATATGGCTGAGCCATTTTATATCCATTTGTTCCAGCTGCAATTGTATTTTTACCTTAATCACAGCAGAAAATCATCATTCATCCCTTTAATTCTGCCACCTAATCTGAATAAAAACTGAGGAGGGTGGAATAACTAAAGATTAGAAACGGAGTTCATCAAGCATTAGTAACACAAAAGGAACACATTCAGCAAGAGGGAGGAGAGACAAATGAATACACAAAAGATTGGAAGTGGAACATCCACAAAGTGACATCACCCTGCTCTCAATTAAAGGATAAACCAAAGAGGAACTGTACTTTCCACAGCGCTAATTTACTTTCAGCATCTAACACATAAATGGAGGAGGGAAGCTAGATACTGATGAATCCTAAGCACTAAGCAGTTCTCTAATTTTTCCATTGGCATTTGGGGAAGGGCAAATGTGATTCTCATGGTATTTAGTAGATGTGGCATTTTATTCGTAGGGCAGTTTGCGCCTACATAGGAGTTGAGGCATATGCTTATCCTGCTGTGTGAGTTGTGTTATTTACTGACGCCATGTATCTTTTGAGTTAATATTTAGTAGATATTTAAACACTTTCAAGGTCTTCTATGCTGAGTATGTCCAATTTAACCTCAAATAACCTGGAGGCAAATAAACTTTAAAACTATGCTGTAATAGAATTAATGACAATAAACTTTATACAAGTAGCAAGTCCCAGAATAATGTTGTTTCATAATAATGTGGATGTCAAAAAAAGATTCTTAGCTGGAGCCATTTTCTGCGTGGAGGTTGCATGTTCTCTCCACGTCTGGATGGGTTTTCTCCAGGTACTCTGGTTTCCTCCCGCATCCCAAAGCTGTGCCTGTTGGGTGCATTGGTGTGTCTGCATGGCCCCAGTCTGAGTGAGTGTGGGTGTGTGAGCATCCCTGTGATGGCATGGCGGCCTGTCCTGGGCTGGTTTCTGCCTTGCTGGGATAGGATCCCGACAGCCAGTCCCTTGAACTGCAATAAGTGGATAAATAATTATCTTACTTGTTTTTATTAATCTTTCTTAAATGTATGTATAGCTCACATTTATTTCGATATTTAATATTAGAAACATTTTGGTCTTTATTTAGAAGTCTGGTGATGTTTTTGTGACCAGAAATATGCTGTGGGTACTTAATTCTTTTTTATATCAATTAGTAAAACTGGTTTTGTGATACAGCATTTTGTCTAAAGTCATAGTGTCCAAGAACATATCAAAGACCTTAAGTGAAGACCCACTGTATTGGAAAATATTAGACTCTATGATATGTAATGAGATAACTCAAAATCAACTCAACTAAATTTATTATGTATCTAATATGTGCCAAATATTATGAATGACAGGTACTTACACAAATAATTTTATTGAATCCTCATAACTTCATTTTAACAGGTTTGCAAATTGAGGGTCAGAAAAATCAGGACATATGATCAAGCTGGTAAGATTCGGGGTATCTGATTGGGGCTTTACTGTACGCTATTGCCTTCTCATCTACATAGTAAACATACTTTAAGCTCTAAACTACTTAGGTGTATTCAAAGGTTTCTCCAGAAAGATTTTCTTTTGACATTAGAGAAATATGCCAATATTTTCCATTCTTACTAATGTAATATTCCAAGTCTCTAACCTCGGGACAATTTCTAGTGCTATAACTATATTGTATAACATGAATGAAATACAAACATAAGGCTTTACTATGTTTATATTAAAAGAGATAAAATCAAATAAAAATTGAAATGTTATTCTCTTTAAAAAGGGATGTATAAAAGGATTATTCAAAAAGTAGATACTTCGGTGCATTATCTACTTTAAAATCAATTGTTATTTTACAGAAGGGGGTTAGCATAGAGAACCTTAACTCTAAAGTATCATTATACCAACTAAATGCTTATTTTAAATGAAGCCAAATCATCTTTGACATCACATTGAAAATCATTGAAATTTGACATTCAAATTTTCGGAAATGCCACAGCTATAGCAAGTGCAGTATTCCTTGACTTTGAAGAGCTTTGCAAAAATGCACATATCGGGAACAAGAACATCTTAGTCACTAATAACAAAATTAAACTATTGGATTCTACTTCAGTCTTTTGTCTCCTTATCTGTTTCATGTCCCAAATCTGATCAAGATATACTTACTCTCTTCAGGTCACCAAGCCCGTAGGTATGAATGAAGCCTTTCACCCTAGAACACACCTGAGATATTTTTAAATGTCAACTCTTGTTTCATGAGTTGCACAAGCATGCTCAGTATCCAGTGTTCTTGCCCTCAGGTTGTGTTTTGAGTCCTTATAAAGCAAATGAATAAGCTGCCTTTTGGGAAGTCAGCTTTTTCCAACAGGGGCCAAAAGAGGATAACACAACAAATCCTCCATCATTTTCCTAGGCTAACCTTAGTCATAAAGCTATATTTCTAATTATTTTGAGCACGATTTTTATTTTATAATTTGACCTATGGTCTACCTGCACACGTGGACTCACTCTAAGAGTCATGAACATAAAATTCAGTCCACATGTTCCCTGCTAAGATAACACAAGTAGGTTAACGGAAATCATGGAGTACAATGAAAAATAATCAATCTACCTTTCTCCTTTTCTCAAATATCTTTTTATTTGATTTTCTTAGGAAGCCAGGCCTATGGATTATCGTGAGGGAAGCTAAAGTATTGGTTGTTTCCAGATGACTATGCATGTTTCACTCTCAAATGTGGGGAAAAGCAGATGGGAACTGCGAGAGGGAATAGGACCAAATGGACAGAACCAGTGAAAAGTTTCTGTGGTCAAAACAAATTGCTGTGCTTAGTATCTTCTGAAAATTATTTATGAGGCTCTTATGGGTTTTAGAAGTACTGTACTTTATTTAAAAATTTACTAAATTGCAAGCTTTCTCTATAAATGTTGAGCTTCTGAAATGACTCCATTTTTAGCACTCATTTGCACATTTGGCCTTGTTCTGTTTTATATCTTAGTACTCTAACAAGATTTCCAATTCCTTGAGGATAAATTTCTTGTTTTATAAGACTTAGTATTTCCTATATTTTTTCTACTTTTATGGCCAATAGCATTTGAAAAAGTCTATGAGTTGGGTTTCAGGTGATCAATGCACTCTCTGAAATTGTATGTTAAATTTTGTCATATAAGTGCATAAATATTTTTCTAGGGCAGGGTGCACTGACTCTTTAAGGTTTTCAAAGGGGTCAGAGGTCAAAAAAATTTAACTACAACTGCTTTTGTATAGGTGAGGATCATGGAACATTTGTAGAATGATGAATGGATATATTTCTTTCATCTTTAGACAAAATCTTTTAATATTTTGTGTCTACCATATTTTCACTTATGTTTTCCTGTTGCATTCAGAGTTATAGAATGCTAGAGGTAGACAGAGGGTTTTAAGGCATGTAGTCCACTGCCCTTACAAAAGAGAAAATTGATACCAAGTGAGGTTATATAACTTCTGTGAAGATATTAAATTAGTAAAAACAGAAATGGGAACAGAAAGAACATCTTCACATTCTTAGACTGATTCTGATTTCGGTATCAGTAAAACATCCAAGAAAAAGGAGAACTGCTCAGCAAGATGTATTTAGAATACGTGATTAGCTTCATTTTGCCAGTGAGAATTTCATCACCATCCTCATCACCATCGTTTTCCTTATTATCATTATATTCTCTCCAGAGATTTACATGTTTGCCTACAGCAAACAGATTTAATTCTGATCAATTTCCATCTTCTCTCTCCCCTTCCCCACCAAATAAATAATCTGTAACCAAGACAGAAGATATCCACTTGAAGACATAGCCTGGCATGTTTTATTTAACATATCCATAAGCTTAACCATCAAAAAACAATGTTCTAACCTGAATGTCATAGATAGTGAAGGGAGACAGGTCTCTCAGAATAAACGACCCAGGCACATTCATTCCAGTCTTGTAGAGCTTATTATTTACATAGATAGAATACTCAGTGACAACACCATTTGGGTTTGAAGGAGATGTCCAGATGACACGTACAGCTGTACTGTTGATGATGACAACCTCTGGAGGAAGCATGCCCCGAGGCTCTAGAATTAAAGGAAGAAACTGAATAAACTCCAGCTGTCTCTGAAAAAGCACTTGTTAAACTAAATGCAGATTATTATTTAGGTTTAGCAAAGGGTTCCGTGCTTATCTGCTTTTCTCTGATGAAGTTATCACAGTCTGTAGTCCTCTGTAAATTGGCTTATTAGACTCTCAGTTAGAAACCATAAGAACTGGTGGTAAAATGCTTTGTGTCACCAGAATAGAGCTAATCTTCAATGCTATGTGACCAGTGGGATATGATGATAAATTATTCACCCATCTGCATCACTAACACATATCTATTATGTGTCTTTTTTTCTATCTTTTAACTCCATACCTCCTAGGTGGGGGCAAGGAGAGAAGGAAAGAAAATTTGTTCCTTAAGCAAAAAAAAAAAAAAAAATTTCAAATACGTGGAGGCTGGTGGAACGTGAAAAATCATTTGATGTTACTAGCTTGTAACTTAAGCAATATGAAGCAATAATGCAATATTGTCATTATGTAAATGATTTTGAATGTTGATTACCATAGGTAATGATGAAATCTAACATAAGAAAAAAATCTTGCTTAGCATTAAATTACACAATTATTCAAGCATGTCAGAAATAACTACGCAAAGACCTATTTTTATCATCAGAACCCATCTTAACTAGTTGAAAAATTGTCCTTGTGATCCATCCTATTCTATAAACAAAAGGTGCCGACCTTTGGCATCACGAAGGGAAATGGGCTCCACACTTAAAGAGCTCTGCTAATGACCTGGAACACTTGCTTGGGAGGTAATGATATTATAATGTTTATAATGAGACTTTATAAAGCCAAAAAGATTAGAAAGACCATTCCAAACACATTTCAGATTCACAAGTTGCTTCCCTCGCTTCCTCTCCCTTGCTAACTGGCTTAGAAATGAGTCATAGGCAATTTTTCTCAGCGGCTGAACTTCTACCTATCATTTCTGGTGACTCAGGGAGGGCCCTCACTGTGTTTGGCTGTCGTTTCAAAAAACAGACTGCTTTTGAGAGCATATCCTTAAAAAAAAAATGTTTCTAAATGTCACCATTTTATTGATGTCAACTTGGCTCCAAAATAAGCAACACACTGAAAAGAACAGGAACAAACTGGGCTAATATCCCATTATTAGAGCCTTGTGCTGCTGTCTCTACGGGACCACTTATTGATCTGCTACTTGATGACAGCGAGCACTTAAGCATTTTAGCCCGGACCCCTTCCCCCCAACACCGGAAATTTCATAATGGAGGGATGACTGATCTCAACCTCAGCAAGAATCAATCAAATCTATTCGCATCTCTGCGGCCGAGTATCTTTAGAATCTGGACTCACCCCCATCGCAAGTGGTGGCTTGCAGTACTGGACTGTCGATGCTGTGGACTCCATTGAAGACAGAGATAAAAACCCGATACTCTGTGTTTGGATTTAAGCTGTCAATGACATGTGAGTTTACGTCTGGGAAGATTTTAAGAGATTCATTCGAGGTAGCAGAACTCCAAAAAAGTGTATAATATTCAACATCACCTTGTAGGTCTTGAAAACCTGTTAACAATAAAAGCAGGACAAAAAATGCAAATGTGGCTGATCTAAAAGGGTCTCGGGGGGAAAAGAGAATAAATTCTTTTTTTCTTTTTCTTTTTTTTTTTTTTTTGAGACAGAGTCTCACTCTGTTGCCCAGGCTAGAGTGCCATGGCATCAGCCTAGCTCATAGCAACCTCGAACTCCTGGGCTCAAGCGATCCTCCTGCCTCAGCCTCCCGAGTAGCTGGGATTATAGGCATGTGCCACCATGCCCTGCTAATTTTTTTCTACATATATTTTTAGTTGTCCATATAATTTCTTTCTATTTTTAGCAGAGACGGGGTCTCACTCTTGCTCAGGCTGGTCTCGAACTCCTGAGCTCAAAGGATCCACCTGCCTCGGCCTCCCAGAGTGCTAAAAAGAGAATAAATTCTATCATTAGCCTTTTTTTT
>CM052450.1:13466579-13492813 GCA_028533085.1 Varecia variegata | reverse complement strand
TCATTTATGTAGACATTACAGTTCAAAGTCAAAACCACATAAAAACAGTAGAAACACATATATCTCTGTAGTCCTAGTCATCACATAGGAAGTTCTGGGAGCAGTACCATGCATAGGAGTATGCTTTTTCATTGTTCAAATAAGGTCTTTAAACTTCAGTGGGCTCTTCCTAAGTCAGTGAACCGTCTAAGAAACAGAAGATACATCCTCAGTTCAATAGACCAGCACAAAATTAAAGGCTGATGACCTTGATTTTACCTCTGAGAGAGGGAGGCTATTAAAATTGGAATAGCTGGAATGAGAAGGCAAGTAAATTTCACCCTCCCTCTCTATTGAGAAATACCTGAATGTATTTCTCCCTTTGTAAAGAGGAAAACATAAGTTACAAGGCTTCTTTATACAACAAGATAAGGGAAACCTTATAGAACCTTCAAAAGCAGATTTTTTATGTATATAAATTCTATGAGAATGAGATGGAGGTTTTCTAAAACATTTGCGTAGTTTACCCAGAAATAACAAAAGGGACATGCCTTTATGAAAAAGACGACTCTCTGAAACAGGTGCCTGGAATCATAAAACAACAGCCATGAAGACAGAGATGTAAAAGGATCTGCCTTACATAAGAAAGGAAAGCAAGGAAACATAGAAAGCAATGGCAGAATTAAAATCAACACTGAAAGCGGAAATGAGCAGAGTTAAAAATGCACATTATCAAAGAATGAAGACAAAAATGACTGCTAAGAAATCAACAAAAGTCAAAATTATAGATATGAGAACAGAGAATGGAAAACTAGTTAAGTTGAAAAACAAATGCAGTAGTCATGGATATAAAGTATCCCATTAAACCTTACCCAAAAATGAAGACTTATGTCTACAAACTAAATAGACAAATATAGTTTTGTCCAAAGTAATGACAATATATCCAAATGTAGACATATAGAAAATCATGACATTTTCAAGGTAAACTAAAAAATAAAAGATCATCTACAAAGGAGAAAATAAATCAGACAAGCTTCAGACTTCTTGTCTGTAACATCAACTGTTGGAAAACAATGGAACAAATTTCAACAAGTTTTGAGGAAAAACATCTAAGAATTTCATATACATCCATGTGATTACTTATGTGCAAAAACAACAAAAAGGCTTTCTTATATAGGCAAAAAATTAAGAGAATGTTCAAAGATAACAGAAATACTTTCTGATATAGGCAACAATTAAGAGAATATAAATGAATTTATTTTTTAAGTTTCATTATAAAACTATCCAATAATGTTCTCCAGAAGACAGAAAGATGACTCAAGATCCAAAACTGAAGATAAAGTTTAAGAATTGATGATAAATATAGAAGCCATTTAGAGAAAATAGTTTTGTAAAAAATTATGTAACAATAATAATTATAAACCAAATGTTGAAAATGGCATGTGAGAAAGGCAAGGAAAGTGTATAAGTGCATTAAATTATTTATTATATGTATAAGAGAAAGATATGGAAAAGTAGAGAAAGCTACCACTAAACCCTAATAGCGTTAATAACATTTAAATTTTTAAATACACTACAGAAGATAAAAGTTGTGGCAAAGATTTCTAGAACTCACCAATACCAATGTTTCTCTCTTCTTGTGGAATAACTAGACTACATTTTCTGGGCCTCATGCATCTGGATAAGGTCATGTGATCAGTTGTGCCATTTTTGCATTGAGGTGTTAAGGAGTGGTTGGCCCTCTCTGATCTTCTACTTTTCCTATCTAGGGGAGGACTCCAAGGCCCTGAGCAATGGTGGATCCACTAGAGGGAATTAGCTGACATACTTATATGAGCCATAAGAGTCTACAAAGGGATACAGAAGAGATATAGATATAGCTAAGGTTTTTGGTTTTGGTTTCTGGGTGAATTTCATTAAATAAAAGAGAAAACACAGGGGGAATTACGGGGTGGAGGTTTTGGGACTAGTTTCGTTTTAGACTTCTTGAGTTTGAAGTGTTTTGTGGTAACTAGGTGAACTTAAAAATTAAAGTGTAAATATTTGAACTAGAGTTATATAGTTAGGAGCTGAGGCATAAACACTAGCTTGTATTTGAGGCAACAGAAAAGAATGGAGATTTCTGGTATGGTTAAATATGTAGATATTTGGAAATACACTTTCAGATAGTCTACTCCTGTTATGTGTAACCTATGTTTTTTGGACCACATAAATTTATCTGAATAGGTATTTGTCTAACTGTAATATATCAGATCAACCTCAGTGAGTTGAAGATGGTTTTAACCCCTGGACATGATCTTTGCTACTAAATGCCATTGTTGATGGCAGTCTCCAACTGGTCAGAAATGTGGTCTTAGCTGAGCAAATTTTCAAATATAGAACATGTCCCTCTCCTTTGTAATGGATTGCCCCAAAATTCAAAACAGATGTTAGATGTGTATTAGTCTGCTCCAGCTGCCATAACAAAATACTAGACTGGCTAGCTTCAACAACAGAAACTTACTACTCACAGTCTGGAGACTAGAGGTCCATCGTCAAGGTGTGGCAACCTTGGTTTCTAGGAGGGGCTCTTTTCTTGGCTTGTAGACAGTGGCCTTCTCACTGAGGCCGGTCATGGCCTTTCCTCTGTGTGCAGAGGAGAGACAGAAAGTGTGTGTTCATGCAAGCTCTCTGGTGTCTCTTCTTATATGGACACTAGTCCTGTGGATTCAGGGCCTCACCTTTGTGACCTCATTTAACCTGAATCATTTTCTTAGAGGCCCCATTTCCAGATACAGCCATCTCCAGATACTGAGAGTTAGGGCTTCAACATGTAAATTTTGGGGGGACAAAACATTCAGTCTATAACAGATGGGCTAGTTGAAAGTCCTCCTGCAATAGCAATTAGATTATGCTTCTCACATGCTCTTGGATTATTTTTAGAGATTATTATCGCTATAGTTTGGATATGGTTTGCTCCCACCAAAACCCATGCTGAAATTTGATCTCCAATGTGGCGATGCTGGGAGGTGGGGCCTAAGCGGGAGGTGTTTTGGTCATGGGGGCAGAGTTCTTTTGAATGGCTTGGTGTCTTGCTCTGGCAAGACTAGATTTGTTTTCACAGGAATGGATGAGTTTCTGTGAGAGTGGGTTGTTACAAAGCCAAGATACCCTTCAGATTTTGCCTCTTTCAATGTGTTTCTTCCACCTTTGACCTTCTCTGCCTTGTTTCCTTGCACACAAAATGTCTCGCCAGAAGCCCAGCAGATGCTGGCACCATGCTTCTTGCACTCAGCCTGTTAAGCCCCCTTTTCTTTACAAATTATCCAGTCTCAGGTATTCTGTTATAGCAACACAAAAGGACTAAGATAATTATCAATGTCAGTGATGTCTTGTAGATCAAGGGTCAGCAAACTATGGTCTATGAGCCAAACCTGGTCCATTGGCCTAATCTGGCCCCACGCCTGTCTTTATACAACCTGTGAGCTAAGAATGGTTTTTACATTTTTAAGTATTTAGGGGAAAAATGAGAAGAAGAAGAATAGTAATTTGTGACATGTGAAAATTATATGAAAATCAAATTTCAGTGTCCAAAATCAAGTTTTATTGGAACACAGCCATGCTTATTTAAAGTCATATATTGCTATTCATGCAGTTCCACAGCAACATTGAGTAGTTGAGACAGACAGAGACTGTACAGCCTGCAAAGTCTAAAGTATTTACTATCTGACCCTTTACAAAAAATAGTTTATTATCCTGATTTAGATCAATTACAATAAATCATTCCTTTCACTAGGTCTCCTAATTTATTTGTCTTGGACTGAATTCTTCAGTCATCTCTCATTAACAGGCTCACTGGGAGGTAGGTTTGTTCAAATGTAAAAACCTGGAAGGACTTTATTATGGTTATTTTATGATGGAAGTTTTGATCTTGCTCACAGATTGTCCAAATTAGAGTACAGTTTCCCAAGTTCTATGGTGCAGAGCTCTGTGTCATTAACTAAGTAGTTCTCAGAAAATTTGAGCTTATCAAAACTGCTTCTTGAGAAAAGTCTTTACTCTGCCTAAGGGTACTACTGCTCACATGAAGTAGAAAGATTATCTTCTTGGATAATAATCCTCCAAGTCAGCCTCCTTAGTTTTCCTAGCAAGCTATCTCATGTCTTCTATCTAGTTTATGCATCTGTCAAAAACAAGCAACTGCACTTTGAGAACTCCCTAGTTACCTTAGTCTCTTATTGTCTCCATATTTAAAGAGATGGTATACTAGATGCATTAATTATTCATCATTTTATGTTTAGTTTTAAAAACAGGATAGCTAATTTCTGCTTTTTAAGTAAATTGGTATGGGAGATTGAGAGACTTAGCTAAGTTGTTGTAACCAAGAATCCCACAAATACAGTAACTTAGTTAAAATCAATGTTAATTTATATCTCATATAATAGCCTCAAAGTGAGCAAAGCAGATTGTGCTCCATGTGGTCACCTAAGAATTCAGGGTCTTTCTCTACGCAGATTTGGATCTCCTAGGTTGTTGTCCATGCCTACAGTGTTCAAACTGAGAATGTGGCCATGCTCCAAGTCCAGTCCAGTCCAGCGGGAGGATGAAGAGAGGACAGGTAAGCGTAAGTAAAGCACAAGGGAGGAAGGCCAGATTACAACAGGTGCACATATGAATGGGAGGGAAGAGAGTGAAAAAGGAAGATGGGGTCTGTTTGCTTTGACAACTGGAGTAACAGGAAAGAGGACAGAGGAATGAGGTGAGGCAACAAAGATGGCGGCTTTTTAGAACAGGTGAGATTTGGAATTGTTACTATTTATAAGCATTGCCACCTGAACAAGATAAAGTCAGGCAAAGTCAGAAATTCTGCTAGCTATAAAATCTGTTAGTTTCTGATTAGAGATCAATATGAGGCAGATGTTTTTTCTGTGATTTTAAACTTGTTCTCTTTTTTCACAGAATGTTTTTTTTTTTTTTTTTTTTTCCTTTGGGTAGATGCTAGATCCAGATGGAATTGCTGGGCCAAATGGTAGCTCCAATGTTTATAGCAGCAGAATTCGCAATTGCAAAGATGTCCAAACAATCCAAGTGCCCATCAATACATGAGTGGATTAATAAAATGTGGTATATGTATACCATGGAGTTCTACTCAGCCATAAAAAAAAATGGTGAACTACCTATTGTATTATCCTGGATGGAGCTGGAGCCCATTTTTCTAAGTGAAGTATCACAAGAATGGAAAAACAAACACCACATGTACTCACCATCAAATTGGTATTAATTGATCAACATTTATAACATTCATTGGGTGTCAGGAAGGTGGGAGGGGGGAAGAGGGGATGGATATATTCACACCTAACGGGTGCAGTGTGTACCGTCTGGGGGATGGGCATGCTTGTAGCTCTGATTCGGGCGGGGCAAAGGAAATATATGTAACCTAAACATTTGTGCCCTTGCAATATTCCGAAATAAAAAAAATAAAAAACAGAAAAATAAACTTGCTCTCTTAATGGTGATACCTTCATTCTTTATGAATTTTCCAGAGTTCACTGAGATATTACAATGCAGGAATCAAGTCATTCATCTTTGCATTCCCACTATCCAGGACAAAGTAAGTGATGAATAAATATTTGTTTAAGGAAGGAAAGAAAAGAGAAGGGAAGAAAGGGAGGAAGGTAGAAGAGAAAGAAGGAAGATGGGAGGAAAAGAAAGGAGAGCAAGACAGGGAAGATTATATGACACAAGAGATGAACATCTGAAGGTTGGGGTGAGTGCTAGACAGTCTATACAGTGGACATTTGGATGATTTTTCATTCCTCCTTTTTCAGTACTTTCCTCTCTCCCTCCCCTCCTGTGTTTTCTTGCTCTTTTCTGGCCATCACTGGGAGGCGCTGCCTCCCCTCTGCACTCCTTTCTGTGGGCATTTTTGTAGTTTGCCTTTTATTTTAGAGTGGGCAGTCGAATGGGAAGGATCTTATTAAATCATTCTTGATAAAGTGCTAAGACCATTAAAGCTAAATGCATGAGAAATAGAAGAAAATTTGATTCCTGAGCCCTACATTTGAGTTTGGGAATGACTACTTACTACCTGTAATTTTGGGTAAGTTACTAAGTTTCTGAGTATTGCATGAATAATTAGGTGGAGGTGTTTTAGTATCTCTTCTTATAAAATTGTGATTTAAAAAAATCACCACTATACTTTATCTTCAGTGTATTTACTTTAGGGCAGCATATTTTGTTTTATTATATAGAGAAAGGATAAGGACCTCATATCTCCATCAGAACCAGAAAGGTGGGGACTGGATCAGATGTCAAGGGAATGAATGACCTGTTTAAAGAGGCAACCACTACTCAGTGCCACATGATATCTTCCTTCTAGAATTGTGGGAAGAGTTTCACCCAATCATTTGACTTTTCAAGTGAATTCAAAAATCAACTTTATGTGAAATCTTCTGATTATTATATCTTGGCAAAATATTATTTTTTCAAATGCTATAGGCAAAACAATGCATGGAGAATGGAGGAAGGAAATATGGCCCGTGCGTGTGCTGCCGGTTTGCAATATCTGCCCTCCAAAAAATAAACAGAAGAAATGCAGGGATGCTTTTACCTCACATCACATCACATGTGATGCTGATGTTTAAAAGCTGCCCTTCTAAAATTTTCAGTAACTCACCCCTGTCAAACTGTGATTGGTAAAAATTCACCAGAAACATTTTGCTCCCAAATGATGTGGAGGGTCACAGTAAAAAAGAATATGCTTTAAAAAATACCTTTTATGGTTTTTTTGCAGGGCAATTTTTAATAAGCAAATATTTATAAATTTAAATCTTATGATTTTCAACTAAAGGTATTTTTAATCTACAGTTCTACAGTTTCATGTCTTTGAGCATTTCAGACTGCATGCCAATTTTTTTTCCTACCAGGAAAGAAAACAATTTACAATTAAAATTGCAAAAAATCGGTGGCTTTTCACAGAGGATTGACTAGTTAATTTACTTAAGACAGCAGGTTGCACAGAGGAAGAAAATGATAATGCAACAAGCTTTCGCAAGGCTGACCCTCTTCTGAGAGTTAACCTTTGTGCTCACAAATAGTTATCTGAAAAATTTCTAAGGTATGAATGGAAATAACAGCAGATTGCATTACCTACATCCCGAAGGTCAGAGGTTCAGATTACCAAGGTAATGAAACTTCAGTGAGCTGCTTCCGATCTATTAGGTTTGTCAGTTTTTATAAGCACGCTTACTTCAGGAATGCAATTATAACATAAAGGACCTATATTGGTGAAAATTCAGCAGCCGGATCTTAACAGAAGTATTCAAATGTCAGATGCGGGGGAGAGCCTACCTTTAGGAGTAGACTTTTAAGATGAATCAGTTGGTGAGATGGAGCAAAGAAGAAGAAGGAGATGAGTGAAAATATATTATATATAAACATACATTCCCAGATAAAAATTTTGTATTTTTCCCAGAGTTGTCTCAGATTGTAATCATAAGCATCTATTAACTTATATTATTTCATTAAAATGGTTTCAGAGATTCCAATACAGGTGTCACAGATCATTAGAAATCTGCAAACTTATAAGAACCCTAGAGTGATAGTATTTTGTAAAAATGGATTATCTAGTGGCAATGTAGGTGAACATAACAAGTAATTAATTTAATTTACAATTAATGCCACCCAATACTGGTTTTCATTCACAGTTGATATCACAACACATTGGGGAAATTCACTCAGATGTCCTAAATGGACCATTTCTCTTCTCAGGCTGTAACAAAACTCAAGGCTGGATCAAAGTCACACAGTAACCGGTAGTAACTTTATGTCTTTTTATATAATAGTAGATGATTACCCTAGGGAGCAGAGTTTTCTTTCATAAAACAAAATATTTTAATTGAGCCTTTCCAAATCAGATATTTCTCAACACTTGGTAATATTGTAACAAGTTTTGATTCAACTGTTTGCCAGATGTCGAGGTATTCCTGGAAGAATGATCACCATACATATTTTTACAGTAGATTCAGGGCTGCGTTTATTCTGATTTTCAAAATGCATCGTCACAAATGAACAGATCAGATGTTAAATGCTAATGTGCTATCCAAGTAGCTCTGAAATTTCAGTTATTGCAGTTTCTAAAGTTGCAGAGAGGTGGGGAACCTGTGGCCTTCTGGATCCTTGAGTGCGGCCTTTTGACTGAATCCAAATTTTGCAGACTTTAATAAAGGGATTTGTTCTGTGAAGTTTGGATTCGGTCAAGGGGCTGCAAAAGTGTTCTGAACAGGACCAGGGGTAGACCCTGCATTTTTAAAGCAAATCCAGTGCTGACGTCCAGGCTTCCCGTCACTGTATCAAGCTGGAATTCTGTCCACAGCCAATGCTGAAGATGATTCACTCAGAAAAACCTTTCACGCTATTGTAAGCCAATTAAATGTTTCTTACTAATGAGTATGAGTTACAAAGTATCGGGCAGAGCTCTCTAAAGGAAGGTGTACGTTATTACACTGTATCAAATTAATAACAGGGACATTTGCATCACAACTGGCTGTTGTTACCGAACCTACAATCTCCATCCAAAAGGAAGGAAAGAAGGGTGAGCAGGAGGCCCAAGAAGGGTGTAGACCTAGGAGAGAGAGTTTGCTTCTCAAGAAAAATAGCAAAGGGACTTTTTGTCTTTCTAGTTTTTATTTTTTTAACGTGTCCACATTTATTTGGTTGCTCATACAAGAAAAGGAAATAAAGATATGAGAAGCTTACTTACTTGGTTTAGTCCAACGCACTTCTATGGCTGTGTGGTTAAGGACACTCGCTGTAAGATTGGCTCCTCTCTCGGGAAGACCTGCTAAGGTTGTCACCGTCGCTTCTCGGCTTGGCGTAAACCCCACGCTGTTGTGTACAAACAGTTTATACTCGTAGGTTGTAAATCTAAAAAGTTGTTTTGTAAAAAAAAAAAAAAAAAAGTATATAAATTTCCATTTTACAGAAAATATAACACAACATTTCTTTTTTCTTCACCAAATACAGGGTTTCCTTCTCCCACCTCCACAAAATGCTCACTCACCTTTTTTTTTTGCCCTAGGAAATACATTATTTTCTTTTTCCTCCTTACCCAAGACATATCATTATTTTTATAACTCGCCAGCCTTAACCAAAGCATCAGGGAAATCTTTTATTAGGAATGCTAAGCAAATATTGCTATTTAAAACCAATTGTGGTTTATCATTTTCTTATTCTTATTGTTTTCAGAGCTGTGAGGATTACAGCTCAATTCAAGATGCAATTACAAATCTGGCCACCTGCCAGCTTTCTATCTGCATTTGATCCAGAGAGTTTTACGCTCTTCTTTTCGGAAACTCATCCATTTTCAAATATCAGGATCCCTCATCACCAGTTTCTTCCTATACCTATGCTGCTTTCCCATAATCTCATTGCAGACAGATAAACCCCTAAATTAAATTGTAACTGTGACTAAAGTGTACAACATTCTCCCGCTGAGAGTTTTGCTACAGTGAGCTGTATGTATTTTGCCGGAGCGTGAACATATTTACTCGAGTCAATACAGTGGAAACTGAATATTACTTTGCAGAAGGCGAAAACTGACACGGTGATGTGATAGGAGGAGGACATTCCAAGTCATATATTAAATTGACAATAGAGTAAAGCTAAAGCCATCAATTCTTCATTCCTTTTGGCTTTTTGGGGAAGAAGACCATCAGGCTTTCTTTGTTTAGTTCAAAACTGCCTGGCTAGGAAAATGCTATTTATAGACACTGGCAGGCTATGACTGGACAATAACTTAGACTGAGACACTTGCTTAAACATCTTGTGCACACGTGGCCATCCCAGGACTATCCAGGACTCACGGCAAACACTGGCCTCAGATCATCATTACCTAACTTGAGTTTATCAGATGATCAAGGAGACCTCGCCCCTGATGCAGGACCCATAGTATTCACCTTAATATATCACAGCCTCTGGTGGTCATGATGCAAAGGGAGGCTGTCATTTGCAGGATTGTGCCAAATCATTTGACCAAAATTAAGTCCGGATTCCCAGAGCATTTTGCTACCCACCTAGGTAGAAGAAGTCTCCTTGACTCACCCTGTTTCTCATCATATCCCAAAGATATTTTTTCAGGCTTCCGCCTCAGCCACATTTAAGGGTGTTGCTTTGCTTTTGGGACTCCAGGAAAAGACTTAGTGACTTTTTGAGGCTGTTTATCTATTTCTCCCAAATAAGTGTGAGCACCAGGTCTTCTATACTTCTCTGCTTTTCTATCTCTTCTCTGGTGCTTATTGTCTTTCTTTTTTCTCTGCTTTGTGTGCTGTAGTGGGTTGAATTGTGTCCCCAACCCCAATGATAATTTTCAAGTCTTAAACCTTGGTACCTATGAACATGACTTTATTTGGAAGTAGGGTCTTTGCAGATATAATAAAATTAAGATGAGGTCATATTGGATGAGGAAAGGCCCCAAATCCAATGCTGGACTGGAGGGAAAAGAAAAGGAAATTTTTATAGAGATGTAGACACACACAGGGAGATCTGGTCATGTAAACACAGAGGCAGAAATTGGAGTTACGCTGCCACAAGCCAAGGAATGCGTGGGGCCACCAGAACTTAGAAGAGTCAAGGAAAGATTCTCCTCTAGAGCCTTGGGAGGGAGTCTGGCTCTGAAAACAACTTGATTTGGGACTTCTAACTTCCAGATCTGCAAGAGAATAAATTTCTGTTGTTTTAAGCTACCCAGTGTATGGTATTTTGTTATGACCCCCCCCCCGGGAAATTATTACATATGCTTTTTAGCAAGTACTAAATAGTTCACATGACCAAGATAATTAAAAAATAATAACAATAGTTACTTTATACGTATCAGGCATTTTCTACATGTATTAATACATTCATTCCTCATAAAAACCCATAAAGTGATATTATAATACCTATTTTGAAAATGAGGAAAATAAGGCTCAATGAATTAAATAACTTGTCCAAGTTATTAAGCTAATAAGTATAAGGGCTGGGATTCAAAGATAGACAGTCTGATTCCAGAGCCTGCTCTTTTAATCATGACACTACATTGCCCACCTAATAGTGATGATAATAATAGTAATAGCAACCATAATGATAATCTGGTCTGTCCATACTTGGATGATGTCATAGCACCAGGGCTTGACCTTTTAATTATTTTTCTAGCAGATGGGATAGATTTTGCTTATGCATCCAAACAGTCTGGCCAAATTTCCTTTGCAACCACTAGTATGAATATGAAGGATAGAGAGTCAGGGTTAAGAGGGTAGCAAGCCCATGACAATGGAATGAAATGTAGCTAATGGCTCACATGGGAGTTGAACCAGCGACCTCAGCTTCATTAGCTCTCTCCCTGGGCAAAATACTTATAATTATTTTTAACTTCATAAAATGGCTTAAAAGAAATTTAGCTAGAATCCGGATGCCCAATCTCCCCTCCTACACTATTTGAACTTTTTTCTTCCATAAGTCTATGCTATTACACAATTAGTAATCTTTATGGCTTTAAAGTGATACCATGTTTGTGGTTCTTTTCTACATGTGGAATTAAAAGCATAAGGTGGCACCAAAATAGTTAATTGTAAATAAATTCTGTAGCACCTTAGTTCTTAGGATACTTTAAGGTACTTCATCATAATGTGGGTATGGTGAAATAGACAATTTCTGTCTGCACAGAAGAAATTTAGGCCTCATAGATACATGTAATTGGGAAGCCTGTTTTCAAGGTGGTAATAAAATTTTAGAACAAGAGATGGCTTTTGAGTTTATTCATATAATAAAATGTCTGCTAAATTTTACAGATTAAAAAGAAAATCTGAGAGCTTGAGAAATTAAGTGGATTTGTCTAAGCTTGCACAACTAGTTAACAGGGCTAGCTGGGCATCTAGTTTCCTCATTTTCAATATTAAATTCTTTCCACTATTCATTATTTTATTTAATTGAGAAATCAGTAGGTATTTCACTTGATGCTATGCATTTGCTTTTTGAATATTCTTTAACTTTTATTAAGTTAAATTTTTAAGGAAAAAACATCTTTAATTCTCTTAAATACTAAAATACACTGCTTTCATTGCATCTAAAAATCTAATCTGCATGTAGTAAGGATATATACCCATGACTTAACTACATGTATGTGTTGGTTATATTTCACCACTTCATATAAAAAAAGAATGTATTAGTTGGCTTGAAGTGCTTTTTTGACTCTATGTATATTGTTTTTAAAATGGACTTAGTTGCTGATTATTGATATCAAATGGGACATTCCATCTAGTTACTAATAAAAGAATATCTTTAAAAGAAAAATGCTAGATCAATTGACATCATATACTCACAGCAAAACTTATTTATACCAATCAATTTCTTCCCTACATACTAATTGTGTTTTCTAGACATGTCTTGAAAAATGCATCATTTCAAACTCTGTAGGAAATAGCTTTTGATATCTGCAAACTAAATGAATACTTATACTGAATCTATAATATAGCTAGTAAAACCAAATGTTTGTAGGTCAATTTAGCAATATTGGGCTACTACAATAATTTTTCCCTAAATGATTCATTTGATTGAGACCATCCTCTAGTCTCAGGTTTCCCTGCCCCTGACAGACAGACAGCAAATGGTAAACTTTATTGTTATAGACACAACTATAGTATTTTTTCTTATAAAAGATAATATATATTAAAATCTTAAGGGACAATACTCATTTCAAGATTCAGTTATTATTACTGTTATTACTAGATTCTGTTTAAATGATGCAGTTTTTAACATGTTTATTTGCTGAACAGATAATTTTAGAAATGAATGTGTGGATGTTTCATAGTTACTAAAGCATTCAGTCTCAAAAATCTCAGGTCATTTATATAATTTGAGAGGTTAGTGACACAAAAATTTACCTGTCCGATAGACAAATGATCCCTACTGAAAATTAGCAAAGTGCTTCTTTTACAAATATATAGAAAACGAATTATATTGTTCTTTCATAGTTGATATAACATCACTGTATTCATTTATTAATTTGTTCATTCATTAAAAACTATATATTGGATACTACCAATATGCTAGATGCTAAAGATAATGAAGTTGATATCTGTCCTCCTGGAGTCACAGTGCATATAAATTTTTATAGAAATATGGTTTTAAATAAGAACATCTAAAATATTTATTCATTTGTTCCTTTTTTGTTGAGCACACATTAGATGGAGCATCTAATTTAACCTTGGCTAGCTAGGAAGTCTCCAGAGAGGAGGTAACGTTTGGGCTAGGCTTTGGTGACAAGTGGTGTTTTGTCCAGTGAAGACATTTGTCCAGCAGGAGACATTATTCCAGGGCAAAGTGTGTGAAGTCTCATATCTTGAAAGGGTCTGCTATATTTGGGGAGCCAATAAAATTTTTCAGTGCAGCTGTAGCATGCCTCGGGTTATTTTCATCAGAATTAAAAATGTGTCAACTTTATTGATGTCCTAACAGAATTCATGTGTCAATATTGTCACTAATATAAATGATGCTTCTGAAAATGCAAGCTACTTAGTTGCTTCTTCCACTAACTCTTCCTCGTATCTGCCACAACCCAAAGTGTGCTTCAGTATGACACCACACAAGTGGGGATTTGAGAAACCTCAGCACACTGTTCCTTAGATCTTCAAATCTTTTGTAGGAATAAATAAATAAACCAACAATGCCATACTATTTTCATTGCTTAAATCTGCTGTTGTTGAAATCTTCCATGGATGGTAGGTACATTTTCTTCAAATTCTATATGTTGGTTCTAAAAATGAGACCGAAGACTTTTGCTTTTGAAATTGAAGAGTAATGTTTATCACACTTAAAAGTTTTTATAACATAATACTTTTTTGATGGTGAGTGAAAGTTCCTGTTGTTTCTGTAGCTATCTATACCTGTACTACCAGAATGTCACAGTCAAAATAATTCTGCTATAATTTCCATCTTTCTTCTACTATGTCATCAACAAGAGAAAGAAATACAGACAAAGAAAGATTTTTTTTTTCCCCTAAGAAAACAGTAGGGGAGGGAAAAACCTCCTATGACAAAATGTATCTTTCCAGATTTAGAAGCTCATTTTTCATGAGGTAACATTTAATATGATGACACTTGGAAGAGGATAGCATGAGGTGAATTTAGAGCAATGAAAAAAAAAAAAATCCCAACAGAGAAAAGCACTGTGATCAATTTAATTTGAATGTGAAATAGATACATTTTCACTCATTTTGAATTAAGCACATTGCTATGAGATGGCACATCAACGTTGACAGAAGTTGGCTTTTATTCCTCGACTCAACTTTTATTCACATGTTGATATTAAAGAAGAAAGTAAAGGATGTACCTCATCTTGGTAGTCATGGGAGAAATCCTTTCTCCCACTCACCCTTCCTATGTGTAAAGTCAACTTCCTCACTTAATAGATACAATTGGGCAGGGCGTGGTGGCTCACGCCTGTAATCCTAGCACTCTGGGAGGCCGAGGCAGGCGGATTGTTTGAGCTCAGGAGTTTGAGACCAGCCTGAGCAAGAGAGAGACCCCGTCTCTACTAAAAATAGAAAGAAATTATATGGACAGCTAAAAATATATATAGAAAAAATTAGCCAGGCATGGTGGCGCATGCCTGTAGTCCCAGCTACTCGGGAGGCTGAGGCAGGAGGATCGCTTGAGCCCAGGAGTTTGAGGTTGCTGTGAGCGAGGCTGACGTCATGGCACTCACTCTAGCCCTGGAAACAGAGCAAGACTCTGTCTCAAAAAAAAAAAAGAAAAGAAAAATAGCTACAATTGAATACATTTGTATTACAGAAACATGTGTCATGGAATTGATCCAGTCTTTCCATATTAACAAAGACAAAAACGTCTGTGCATATTTAATCTCATTACAAAGGAGGGGGGCAAAAGTTTTTTTTTTTTTTAAATATTATTCCACATGGAAACAACAACCTCTTTTAAGACTTGAAACATTTTCATTTTAGTGGGTTTAAAAAATATATTAGAATCCACATCAAGGAGATTTAAACTTAGGTTTTATGATACATTTAGCTTAAGCATTTCAATCTTAAAATAAACAAGTCCAACCCTTCTTTGAAATAAGACGAAAATTAACTTTGAATGCTTTCTTTTAAAGATAATACAATTAGCAGATTCTCAAGGAATCACATAGAAGTCTCTATCCAAACTCATTGCAAAAGAAATACTTTTAGGAATTTATAAATCATTGAAAGGGATAGGAGTTAGAACACATTTTCCTTCATAAACTTAACGACAGCTAAATCAACATTTTTCCTAAAACAGTAAAAATAACCCTATTATTTCTTCCTTCTTTAAACCCACAAAAAAAAAAAAAAAAAAAGGAGGGCATACTGCACTGTCTTCTTAGCAGTTTTATCGAATCTCTTAGGAACCAAGGCAGTATTAGGTGCTGAAAATTGTACGGTTAGATTGATGCTTAAAATGAAGGAGGTCGCTGCCCTCTTGTTAAACTCTGGCTGACTCACATCGGCAGCATCAGACGATAACAGCACGTTCACCAGATTTTCCAAGTGATGAAAATGTCAGGACACCCAAAGTTATGGTTCCCCCAACAACCATAACGTGGCCACTTTGCACAGAATTATTAAGGAAGAAAAGTTAGAAACTTACATTAGTATAAACCTGCGGTTACCCTGAGTTCGTGTTTACACAGGCAGAGCAAAATTCAGTAATGAGGCAACTAGCTTTGTAACTCAGACGAGAATTACCCTTTATCAAAGATAATCATAAGAACAAAAAGTACTTTTATTTGAATTAAATTATCTCGATAATTGGCTCAAGATTCTGCTTTGTACAAGTAGCCATAAAAGAAAAAATAACTGCTAAAATGATCTTAATTTCAGAAGACAACGATATTTTAGGCTCGATTGGTGTTTTTCTATGTATTATAAACGTATACTTAACCAGAATAGACCACTTGAAGAGGGAAATTGACTTCAACTTATATTTACTCTCACAAATAAATTCATAAAGAGATGCCTAGTGAATCTTAATTTTACTTTTTATATCAAGAGAAGTACCATTTAAAAGCTGATTCTGAAGGCACCTATAGTGATATCAAATCAAGATGGGAAGAAACACTTCAGTGCTCTCTGTCTTTATGTAGATGTAAGTGAAGAAGGAAATAGGGAATGATGGACTGTGGGGAGAATAGGAAGTCACCTATTCCTTCTAAAGGTATTAAAATTCAATTAAAAAAAACATAAGAAAACATAGCCAAACAAATAAATCAGCAAATAAATATAGGTCAAAGGGAAGGGCCATTGAGGAGTCCCCTCTGCAGTGTGAGAGACGCTGGCCTCCCGGCAGGATGGTGAGCCTTGGCTGCTGTCAAGCTGGGCAGTGGCAGCGTCTGACCAGACAAGGTCACTCCCTTTTAACAGAAAAACATGGCGTCCACCAATGGACTCATTGCCAGTTTTCTCTCAGATTTGTGAGACATCCCCCTTGGACTAAAGGGACCCCTAACTTTTTTGAATTTACAAAGAGTAGAGGGCTAGAAAAAGAGATTCTTGCAATATGAAGACTCATGTCATTTGTTTTGAATGTTAGGAAGTGCGTATTCTTCTTCACCACAAGCTGTATACAAGGCATATAGCAGTTATTTAAATAAAAAAAAAATCATTGCTAATACTAACAAAAAAAATCCTTTCATTCAGCATTATGAAGCTAGTCAAAACATCCCCTCAGCACGATTATGTTACATGCACACTTCCCTTCTAGAAGTAGCTGTCATGGGTATGTTTATTTCAACTAATATTTCAATTTAATTTGTGGGGATTTAACTTCATTTTTTCCCCCTTAAATCATAGACCTGAAGCTGTCATTAAGAATCCTTAGAGGAATCACTAAAAATTTAAAGCTAAGTTTATGGCCTTGGTTCTAATCCTTTCATAAAGTTTTGTTTCTTTTGTGAAGAAACAAAATTAGCTTTCTGGGACTTATTTTGTGTTTCTACTAAACATCTCATGGCAAAAATTCAAATTCAGTAATGTTTAAATAGTCAGGTTCTACTGATTTTGGAAATTGTTATATTTAAGGCACTTAGAATTCACAGATCATAGAAAGCTATTTTTAAAAATTATTTCCCTAGGTGACTCTACAGATAACTGTAATGATAGCAATTAATATGCATATCACACTCCCTGTGGTGTGGGGAGGGTCCTCCACTGGAGTGAGTGCTCTTTGAAGACCAGGGCTATATTGCATTCATCTGTTGTTCCTATCACAGAGCCTCAGCATACAGTAAGCAACAATACATTGCTGACTAAACTAGTTTCTTCAACTACAGTGATAATCATATAGGGATGCCAAAGTAAGTAAATAATGAATCAAAAATAGTTGAGATTAGTATAATGACCATGGTAATTTAGGTTGAACAAAAAGGATCTGTTAACAACTGGCCAATTTTGACCTACAAAAGCATCAATTTCATATAGTTCATTCTGTTGCTTGGCTACACTTTTACGTGCTGCCTCTCTCCAAGAATCTTATACTGGCTAAGGTGTTTGTTTTCCCACCACAAGCCTTAAGATGCACAGGAGAATTTTCCTTAGTGTTGCCCATTGCCTAAAGAGAATAACACCACAGTTAGTATTCCTAGTGTGCAGAGAAATTCAATAATAACTCTTGATGGAGTTAACATTTTTTTTCATTTAACAAGTGTTCAGGTGCCCACGATGTGGCAGGCACCATGGTGGGGGTTGAAGATAGAGAAGTCATGAAGACAAAGTCCCTGAGTTGGGGTAGATCTGATAATATAACATGGTATCCAGACAAGCACCCCGGCCAGTGGATTGCAATGATAATACTGATATGTTAGGAGATGTGCTATGGAAATACAGCAAAGGGGAGCTGATTCAGACCAGTAACAGAGTGAGCAGGGAAGCCTTCCTGGAGAAAGAAACTTCTAAGCCAAGACTTGAAGGATGATCTAGTCAGGCAGTAGGAAAAGGCAACACTGGGTGCAATGGATGGAGTGAGTGAAGCTTGTTGGGGGTAATAAGTGCAACACACAGCAGCCTCAGTAAGGAAGGGGTGACAGGCAAGGCTAGAGCTGGAAACAGGGTGCAGAACAGAGCCACTGAGTGGTGGGTCTAGAAAAAGAACCACCCTGATAGAAAAGATATTGAAAAATATGATTGAGTAGTTTTCATAAAATAACATTCATGTTTTTTTGAAATTCAATGACGTTGCTTGGATGCATGAAGATTTTGAAGTAACTTAATCCCATCAAATGAACTCATTTTACAGAACACAAAAGTGACTTCCAAAGAAGTTAAGTGACTTGCCTTAGGTCACAAAGCTAGTTCTCTAGCACAGGATGAAACAGAACCCACATCTCCTAACTCTCCCATGTAGCACTCCTATCTGACATCATCTATTTGCCCATTTCATTTCTTTGAATTCTAGACTGAATTCTTTTAAGTCTCAATCCTGTTTATTACATATGTTTCTGTGGACCGAAACAATGACTTACAATCACTTTCCAGAAATAGTAAGCTTTTACAAGTGCCCAGTAATTTCCCCAGTTTCATATATATATTCAGTATTTCTAAATTTCTCTATTACATTTCATGTCTAGATAGAGCAGTGACAAAGGCAATAGGTTAAGGCTCAAACACCTCCAAGTTCAACTTCAAAAAGCTTATTTTAAGCATGCCGTTAAGATGGCAAACATGAAACATGCTGACTGTTACAGTTGGATGATTAATGCCACAGATAATAACCAAACATGTTTTATTGCATAACTGATAACGTGCTCACACAATGAAGACACTAAGATACTTTGAACTATTCAACATGCCCCAAACTAAATGCCAGCATTTGTTTTTATAGTTTTTGTAATCTCACCTGCTAAGACCCTTATCTTCATAAAACCACTGAGTTCCTGAATAAATATTGTGCCACCGATTTAAATCTTCTGGGGGATTTGATGCAAGTGGTTGCTGGATTTTACGTCTCAGAAGCTCATATCTAAAGCAAAAGACAAGCAGGAACATCAGGATTATCTCAACTAATGTTATTACCAAAAATCAGGTTGCTTTGTGGTATTTGTGTGTGATATATGCTTGCAAACCTCAAGAATAACATCTTTGAATTTTTTCTTTTCAGATAATTTTTTTTTCTGGCTCAAGTTTCATATATTCAATTATTTTAAAATAATCAGCTACAGTCACAGTTTACTATTATTTGTAAGAATAAGATTTTAGTTTCCTTTTATGTCAGATTTGCCAAATCTTTATTGCTAGTTGCACACAATGAAGGAACACAAAAAGCTTATCAAGTTAATAATTTCCTAAGACTACTCTCATCAATACTTTATAAACAATGATAATATTATCAACTCCGTATTCTTGGCCAAGTATCAAGTTCAGGTTGTTACAAAGCCATTTCAGAATCGCAACTCTTTCCTTTCATCTTATCTATACCCCTGACCACATTATTTACAAGTTTCCCGATAACAGTAACGTGCCAAAGAATTATTGTGTTAGCTTTAGAATTTTGAGTCCTATTTGTGCCAATGAATCAGAACGTGCATTAGGTTTGCCTGATGTATAATAAAACTGCACTTTGAAACTCAAGAGAAGGGTTATGTAGAGAATCCTTAGAGAACAGTGATTATTGTTTTTAGTCCTCGCAATATTATGATGATATTTCTATTCATACTTTGACGAACTTTTATGGTTCTGTGTAAGTCAAGATATACAATTAATATTGTATGAAAGTTATGAATTAGGGGATATCTAATAAAGAATTGGCTCTTATATGAGTAAAAGCATCCTCCTTCCCTACTTCTTGGAGAGAGAAGACTATAGCAAAATCTGAAATCAGAGTCACTTTCTCTTACCTCACATTGGGTCCATTTGGCTTGGATGGCGGCTGCCAAGAAATTCCAACATACGATTCACTTAGTGGAATCACTGACAACGGGCCAACGTCCTGAGGTAGGGTGGGGTGGGTGGTAACATAGGTAGGTAAACTCTCTGTGCACCCTCCTAGGTGTCCATTCCCCCCCGAGCAAGCAACGATGGTGACAGAGTAATTAGTGAAAGGAGTAAGATGTGTAATTATTTGACTTAACACTGAGGAAGTCACATTGGTTATCGTGACGTGAGGGTCAGGCATGCGGATCTCATAGCTAAGCATGTCTCCGTTCTGGATGAGTGGGGCTTTCCAACTGACCTGCAATAAAAGACAAACTTAGAATCAGTGTGACAATGCAGGAACAGAGCAACTGAAGTTCACAAGGCCTAGAATTTCGCTCTGTCTTGTTTTCAGTTCATTTTCTAAATGCCTGCTTTCTACTTAGCCCTTTGTACTAGACAGTAATGAAGGGTTTGGGATCAATTAGCAGTACACCAGGAACTCAGTGAAATGCTGTTTCCTGGGTTTGGCTTTTAGGCGTGATACTTTCTGGGACTGTCAGACTAATACACACCTTGGTGATTCATCTCCACCGTGGGTGTTCCGAAGGACACGGAGCAAACACATGGAGAAAATTCACACATCCACATGCATCATTAGGGCAGCGACAGGATTTGATAGTTTTCTTGTTTATAACTCAATTAAATGAAACATCAGAACTCCAGGCTTTGCATTGTTAGTGTACATACTAAGTCACGTTTTTTTTTGGAGGATGGGGGAAGGAAAATCATAAGTTATATTTCCTGAGGATGCACAACTGAGTTCCAGAATCTTACCTGTACATAATTTAGCAAGTAAAGCAATAAGAACACATCCTATTCTAAGGGATATGTATAGAAAGCATTTTAAAAGGCAAGCAAAGGATGGTCCTGTTTAGCTAATGCATGGAGTTGAGTATCAGAAGAAAGAACATTTTGTAATGGAATACCATATGTCTGAAGTTTGTTTTCTTGTCTGGCTAAATTTTGCAAGAACATAGGGGTAACACACTCATGTTCTTGTTGGGGGAAAAGGATCCTAGAAATATGTGTGTAGACCATTAAAAACCACTTATTTATATGCTATCATGTTTCATTTCTTTTATTGTTACTTTCCAGTGTTCCTTTTATAAATACTAGTATATTTCATCTCTCAAATAGTCTATAATTTTCTTGATAACAGGACTAAATTTTATGCTCATTTATTGCCATGCACACAGAGGTGGAGTTCAGTAAGTAATTGTAGTCATTGCTCGTTAGATTATATGTTTTCCTTAGCATACAGTGATTTTGAAACTTGAAAAGCCAGATTTTCACAAGGTGATATATTGATATCCACATTTATAAATGTATAAAAAATCAAAGTCAAAAAGGAATAATAGAAAAATTAAAATAGAGAGAGATTGACCATAATTTTTCACCTTAAATCAAAGAGAAAATGTTTCTTCCAGAAGGAAGATGACCTTAGTTTTTGTAAGAAATAATTGGTGACCAACTGGACTCCCACTATGGGTTAGTTAGGCAGTTGCCTGATGATTATTGTGGTAATTTATGATTAACAATGGGCCAATATCTACCCAAATTTTACTACAGAGGCTGAAATCATTGTTAATCTTAAAAACTTCCTGGAGAGTTCTAAGAAGAAATGCTGGATCAAGAGAAGTTTGAGATGTGTTCCTTATGAGTATAGAGGATTTGTCTGGATGTAGAAAAGATTTAAAAGGAAAAAACCTAAAGCAAGCAAAGTTTGCAGAGCAGACATACGGTTCTATTTGTTGTGGAGGTACAAATACTCTCCGTGAACTTGGAAAATTAGTCAAGGTCAAACTCAAGGGACTTCCTGGTATTTATAACATAAATAAAAAAAAGAAGAGCTATCACAGCTAAATTCAACCCTACTGATCTGAGGAATATGACTTTCTTGCCTCTCAGACCAGAATACTTTGAGATTTCAGGTCAGAGCTTGGCAACACTTGAAAGAATTAAAATTTAGAAGATAGCCTGTGTTAATAGTTGAGCTAATAGTGAATTGATCTGGAACCCAGTATTGAGGCTGAGAAAAAGCGTTCATAAGATAAAACTTGAATAAGATATCTGCCAGCAGAGATTAAGAGATTTGATGTAATGACTCTGGAGACAGTCATTTGAAGATCTAAAAAAACTCCTATTTTCTCCATTATAAATGTTTACACTCAGAAATTAGCTATTTTTCTCATTTTTAAAAAAGTTACAAACTTAGAAAAAATTGCCTTTTTGAGAGTAGTTAGAAGAAAGGAATCTACTTCTACAAAAAAATTTTAGGAGGACTAAATAACACAATCTTTTATAATATGGAGAAGAACATTGTCATTATACTCAGTAGGCTAACAGAAATGATATCTAATTTGATCACCCTGCTGAAAATATACTGGAGTTATTAGGTGTTTAAGGAGCCACAGACTTTCACCAACTCTTTCAGATCGGTGATGAATGGCTCTAAAAAATCAAGGCACTTTCAAAATTCTCCATTTTAAGCAGAAACTTAGACATACAGTTTAGTTGATTAGCTTCAGACCTGAAAAAAGTTAACACACATAAACATTGTGACTGACTTACTTCTTTAACTCCATCAAACTATTTTTAAGAACTCTATGAATAAGAGTATTTATGAAGATTGATATTATGGGTTAACAGTGGGCTAAGATATGATAAATGTCCCTAATATTTGATCTGAGCTATATACCATTAAAGCTGTGTGACTTTGAGCAAAATGCTTAACATCTCTGGGCCTTTGTCATATGTGGCTTTTATAATTTTGTAATATGTTCCTTCTATGCCTTGGTTTGTTGATGCTTTTTATCACGAAAGAGTGCTGAATTTTGTCAAATGTTTTTTCTGCATCTATTGACATGATCATATGGTCTTTGTTTTTACTTCTGTTTAAGTGGTGAATCACATTTATTGATTTCTGTGTGTTGAACTATCCTTGCATCCCTAGGATGAAGCCCACTTGGTCATGGTAGATTATTTATTTGATGTGCTATTGAATTCGGTTTGCTAGAATTTTATTGAGGAGTTTTGCATTGGCATTTATAAGGGATATTGGTCCATAGTTTTTCTTTTTCTTTTTCTTTTCTTTTTTTTTTTTTGAGTTCTTTCCTGGCTTTCATATCAAGGTGATACTGGCTTCATAGAATGAGTTGGGAAGAATTCCCTCCTTCTCAATATTATGGAATAATTTCTGCAGTATGGGTACCAGCTCTTCTTTGTAGGTCTAGTAAAATTTGGCTGTGAAACCACCTAGTCTGGAGCTTTTTTGTGTTGGAAGCTTTTTTATTACTGTTTCAATCTTCTTGCTCATTATTGGTCTACTCAGGAGTTCTATTTCTTCCTGACTGAGTCTTGAGAGGTTGTGTGTTTCCAGGAATTTGTTCATTTCCTCTATGTTTTCAAGTTTATGTGCATAGTGATTTTCATAGTATTCACAAATGGCATTTTGTATTTCTGCTCCCGGCTGTAGCAGTGGTGAGCTATGTGGTGAAGTGGCCCCACCCAACCAGAAAGTCCACTTCTGGAGGCGGGGATGTCTGAGATTCACAATCTAACTCTCAGGAGCAGGTTTCAACCTTCTTCCTCCTCCCCTCCTCCACGGTCTCTCTCTGGCATCTGCCAGCACACAGGAGCTCAAACTATCTGATCTCCCCATCATGGTATTGCAGGCTGGGAGCTTCCCTGTCTAGGATCCTGCCCTGGGCTGACAGCACGGCTTTCCTTTGTGTGTGTGTGGCGGGGGGGGTTCTCCATGAATGCACTGTGGCTGGGACCCACACTGCACTCTCTTTTCAGTTCTGCCCTTGTGGGATCTCTTGCCTCCCAGGATTAGTTGACAGATCTCCCCTTCATGCCCCTAAGCAACACCATTGAGTCATGGGAGTACAAGATCTGGCCTATAGGCCTGTCCCTGGGTCCCCAAAGATCAATCCCTGACCATGCCAGGGAGAAGCATGCTGGTCCTGAGTTGCCAATGGGTGCCCGAGCAGGTTTCATGTCCTTCCACTTTGGGGTGTACCCTGTGCTTATGGAGCAACCGGGCAAGCAGTACCATGGAGAGCGGGTGAGCAGGGAGCTCACAATCTGAGCACCATTTAGTCCTCTGGTGATCTTTAAGAGGAATGGTTTAAGCCCCTCTGTGGAAGCCCTGGTTTGGTGTATGTACAAAGAGGGGGAAGCAGCTGTTCCTGAGAGTTCTGGCTCAATGGTCTCTCTTGGCAGCCACAGGTTGGGGAGGGAAAGGGGAGAAAAAGAGTCTGGATGGATGAAAGATAACACTCTGGTTGTCTCTGTCCCTCTTTCCAGAAGGCAGCCTGCTCAGAATATCCAGGCTCTGGGGTCACATAGATCCCCTAGGAACCACCAGCCCCTCTGTGGCTCCTAAGGTCTGGACTGGAGTTGAGAAATGTTTGTGTGGGAACGAGCGAGATGAAAACTAAGGGGCTGAAGCCCCCTGTGGAGGACAAAGGCAGACAGTGGGTGGATATGCAATATGGTGCATGCCATCTTGGCTTGGGTCTGTGATGATGGGAAGCCCCAAGAGGGCTTGCAGGCTGGTGTTTTGTCCTCAAGAAGCTTCCAGTTCACTGGCGACAGCAGCTTTTGGGATCATGAGGGTTGAAAGGCTCTCTAGCAGCTCAGGAGCCTGCTGATTGCCAGAGATGTGAGGGAGGGAGAAACGAACCGCTCCATCTACCCTTTCTGCTGGACTCCAGCCCTCCTGGGGGTTGTCCTCTGCTGATATCTTGCTCCTCATTCTGCTCCACAATATCTTCCTATGGAATCTTTTGTAAGTTCTGACACTTTTCCCTTAGAATTACAGCTGATCTGTGTTTGTTTGTTTGTTTGTTTTTCATCTAAAACTTTTCCTCCTTTCTGAGATAATCTGGCAGCTGATGTCTCTGATCATTATCTTCCAGTATAATTCTTAAAACAAACTGTCCTTTCACAATGAAATAAAATGCCACTGCTACAATAAATCAAGTTTCCACATACGCTTGTATCTACATCTAAACTCTTTACTTTGTCTCAATGAGCATTTGTCTGTTTTTATGCCAACACCATATTGTGGTAATCCAGTGGCATTAGAGTAAGTTTACATACTAAGGAAAGTATCACCTTACTATTCTTTTCTTCCATAATCTTCTAGAATATTTTCAACCACTTAGTCTTCCCTTTATACTTTAAAATCATTTTATTCAGTTTGAAATAAAACAAACCAGAAACATTACTGGCGTTCAGATTTGAATGATGTTAGGTTTATATGTCAACTTTGGAAGGATTGACTTGTCATGGAATTAAATCCTTCTGTCCCAGAAGATGGCGTATTTTCCATTTGTTACAGTGTAAAGAAGTAGAGAAGAGCTTGGGCTCTAGAACCGTATTTCCTGGGTGTGAATCCCAACTCTTATTCCTTACGTAACCTTACGCAGGTTACTTAATCTCTCAAGTCTCAGTTTTCCTGTCTAAAAAATGTAGATAATAATGGCATCTATCTGACAGGGTTGTAGTAAGAATTAAATGAGAACAACTCCTGGAACACATTAGGTTGGTGCAAAAGTAATTGCGGTTTTGGACCGTGAATTTTAAATCATTATAACCAGGCTCAAACTCATCTTTATTAATCAAATTCAGCATCACTACAATCAACACAGTTTTGGCAATGAGAAATAAGTTTGTTTTTTCCTGTAGTGTAAAAATCCGTGCTTGGGGATTCCATGAACTCTTGGAAAGCATTTTCTGCATCCTGCTGGTTGTAGAAGTGTTTTCCCCACAAAAAGTTGTTGAAATGCTTGAAGAAGTGGCAGTCGGGTGACAAGAGGTCAGGTGAATATGGTGGATTAGGTAAAACTTCGTAGCCCAATTCATTCAACTTTTGAAGCATTGGTTGTGCAACATGTGGTCCGGTATCGTCATGGAGAAGAACTGGGCCCTTTCTATTGACTAATGCCAGCTGCAGGTGTTGCAGTTTTCGGTGCATCTCATTGATTTGCTGAGCATAGTTCTCAGATGTGATGGTTTTGCAGGGATTCAGAAAGCTGTAATGGATCAGACCAGCAGCAGACCACCAAACAGTGACCATGACCTTTTTTTGGTGCAAGTTTGGCTTTAGGAAGTGCTTTGGAGCCTCTTCTCAGTCCAGCCACTGAGCTGGTCCACTTTTCCACACATGTCACAATCTGATCGAGAAATGGCTCATTGTTGCAGACAATAAGAGAAGATGGCACTTCAAAAGGATGACTTTTTGATTTTCTGTCAGCTCATGGGGCATCCACTTATCGAGCTTTT
>CM052450.1:13464995-13466479 GCA_028533085.1 Varecia variegata | reverse complement strand
GTATAAAATAACCGCATTTATTTAAGAATGTATTCCAATAGAAATGGCAGATTTCAACAATGCTAAAACCGCAATTACTTTTGCACCAACCTAATAGTATGAACACAACAAATATTAATTGTCATTATTTTATTTTTTGTTTATGGTTTAATTTAAGCAGACGTCAAACACGGGCCATCTTTAAAAGTTGATGAGAATGATGATTATGACTCAACTTCCTTTACTGTGGCTTATGATCAAACCTGTAAATGAGTGACTACATGCACATAACTGAGTGAAGCTACACATAAATGTGGTCTGGTTGACATTATGCCTTTTGGTGCATATGCCAAGGCTGGTGGTTCTGGCTGTCTGAGTGAGGATTCTACTGTGTAAGAAGAACTGGGAACTGCAGGTTCGCTCTCTTATTCTGCTTTAACTATGAGAAAATGGGCAGGAGCATCAAGGTCTAGAGGCTCATGATATCACTAGAAAAGGAGGGGTGTTTTGATTTTTGAAATCATTCGTCTTATTTATCATTCTTTTAATATAGTTCTTAATTCAATTTGCTAATCTTTTACTTAAAAATTTTAGATCTATATTCACATATGAAATTAGTCTATAGTGCCTGAAAGAGGCACTCATAAAGACATGCATTTATTTACTGATGTTCAACAAATTTCAATATAACTAAAATTATCAGTGTTATTGTTGCTAATATTATTAATTTTCTTTATCCAACATAATACTTGGGTGGTATTAACAACTCAGTGGTAAATGTTAAATTAATTTCTTAACCAATACGTTAATGATCCTCCTGTTATTTCTCATGAATATTTAATCTATTTGCAATTTTGGCTTTTAAATCTTATATTTTACAAACGGAAGTCATTGTTTAGCTGTCACATACCTCTGTTTACTGCCAGGGCATGTACTTTGGTAAAGTCTTAAGATCTTTCTGAAAATAATAGCAGCCAATAATACTGAAGCACAAATCTGTTATTTTAATACTATTTAAATAACGTATAGCGTCAAATACTAGATTCAGTTGAATATTTCTGCTGATTTTCTTTATTGATAAATTTATTTCCTAGTTATAAAATGGGCATTAATATAAAGTGTGAGTTTCTAAAAAGTTATTACTAGTGTACAATGTTCATATATTTCAGGCACCTTCTTAGAGATTTTAGATTCCTGCCCTGGGGTTACCAAAGCCTCTGGTGAGTATCTGCAAGATTCAACTCTCCAGCCAAGCTAGTCTAAACTTCTCTAGCAAGCTGACAAGCCATGTATATTGTTTCCTTCCTGGATGATATCACAAAATCAAACGAACAGGAAAAAAAAAAAGAACAAAGAGAACTTGTTCTGGATACGTTTGATCATATCGTTTATATATGCTGAATCAAGCAGAATTATATATCGAGTTATTATTTTTTTTGAAAATATTTGTTTTTTTGCAGATCTGTTGCAATCAGCAATGCCTAGTTATAAAATTTTTGTTAGAA
>CM052450.1:13372495-13459995 GCA_028533085.1 Varecia variegata | reverse complement strand
ATAAACAGTTTGAATGACTCACAACTTGAGTGTGTATAGAAGTTTGCGTGGTTTTCATGGACCTTCTACTTTTTTTTTTTTTTTTTTTTGCTATTACAGTTTCCCATGATTGATCAATTAATTTTGTTGTTATGCTCTCATTGTTGCCCTGGAGCAGCTTTTTTTTTTTTTTTTACCATTTTAATTAAAAACTCACTCAGTTTAAAAGCTCTTTTTGGTAACGTTAACTCCATAAATGGATATCCCCTGAATTTATCCATGAATTAAAAATGAAGGTTGCAAATATATGGATGTATAATTATATAAAGCAATATATTGTATGCTCATTTTTAACATAGCCTTTTGATATTCATTACTGATATGTTAGCAGAAGAATAGAGTGATGGATCCTATCTTCTCTTTAATCATGAATTCTTTTATCAATTTATTATTTATACCCCAACTACTTCCCAAAAGAATTTCTGACAGCTCATAATAAAAGACCCAGATGTAAGAGGACCCATCAAGTAAAGAAAAAGAAATATTAGCCTTGTGATAATGACGAGGATACAACAGTGGTATTTCAAAACAAATGTTAAGACTGGGCACTGCAGGTTTGCACAAAAATGAACTTTCAGTTTCCTGACAACTGCTGAAAAAGGAAATGGGCTGAGTAACATAGGCACCGGTATGCAACAGAAGGAACACCTGAAGGCTGGAAGGCTGTTGGAATTGGAAGGATACTATTTGAGAGTCCCCAAGTAGGAGAACCAATATTCAGGAACTATTTTTTCTCCATTTCTCCCGAGACCGAGACAATAGGGAATAGGTTAGAAAGAGTGTTTTGACTTCTAGAACCAGGGCATATTGTGAGGTGAATGGCAACAGATTCTTCCTTGAAAGTTTGAGGCAGAAAACAAAATGTGCTGATGTGAGAATTCATGAAGGCAGAAAAAGGTCCTAAAAAATCTAAAAGTCATCACATTCACCCCTTATACTTACACAAAACTTTATCTGAATGTTTCCAAATATAGCTGATCAACTCTGTTTATAAGCAGAGATTATAAAACAGGCCCCTGCCTGACCTCTGCAGGAGTTTTCAGATCCTGAGTAAACTTTCTTCTCCTTTGTACTTATTTCATCAATATTGGAAAATCAGGGTTTCAGGGATGTTTTCAAAACAAGAAAATAAGAGCAAAAGAATATATGTATTGTTTTAGCATTACAGAATGTTCTTTTATTGGCAGGTGCTATATAAAATGCTATAGAAAATTATTAAGTTTTACATGCACCTTTTTTATTAATAGCTAACTGTTTTCAGGTACTTAAAGTCTCCAGAAACTTAAGATTTGAGACTCTTAAAACTATGAACAAGCTCATACCATGCCATTAAATATCAATGTGTGGCAATTATCACTGGATCATCTTGCATAGTCCACTGAGATTTTGCAAATATTGACAATTTAATTTTTTCAAAGCTAAAAGATGGAAATGTTCTCTAAAATGTTTAGTGAATGGCCAGCAGTAGCATTTCTAGATATGAGAGAACAGATATGCAGTTCCTATCAAAGTGACTTGCACATGATAGGCACTCAATAAAACTGAAGCAATAATAATAATAAGGTAGCCATGATAATTTTTTTTAATTTCTTAAACATAGGAAAAATCAGAAAAGGTTTGATTTCTTATTACTTTCACCTTCACTTTTTAGCTGAAAGATGTAAGAAACATAGAAATTACTGACACTCCAAATTTGGAAGAGCAGGGTACTATATGTGCCCAGAGGAAATTCAAGAGCTCAAGAAGGAAATTCAAGGAAAGGTGGGTAGAATTTTTCATTCATCAATCCATTTTTTAAGGGATTTTCTGTTGGTCACTTTTAGCTTAAATAAGTTCCTTTTGATCTGACAATATAAAAGTAAAATATAAAAATAACATAAATATCTGCTTTTGTTAATTCTGAAAATTCAAGAATTTGGGAGAAAATCTATGCAACAGAAAACAAAGTATGTTGTGACAAACATGCAGAGCCAGTTTGCTCTCAAATCAGCAGATTATATATGTTACTTTTGATCATAGGTCCTCTGTTACGTGTAAAACAGCCACTTGCATCACTGTTGGAAAAGATAAACATGTCAGCATTCAGAAATTAATATTTAAAGCAATTGGGAAAGATATTTGCAATGGAGAAAGCAAAATAACCCTGTAGCACTATGATACATGTAGTTCATATTACTTCATAAAATAAAATAAAATCTATTCCTATAAATATGCTCATTTAAAAATATTCCCATTTTCTCTTGCATAGGACTCTCTTATGGATCCAAGCTGAAACTTTAAATTCTAGAATTATCTTGATCAATTTATTGAATTTCAGACCACATTTTTACTTCCCCTTCTGTTACACAGACTCAGAGTGTTTTATTCTTATTACGGGTTGTGAGAATAAGAACAACAAAAAAGTATTTTTCCCTTTTGGAATTTTCTTTCTGTATATCCCACCTCTTCATTTTCGACAGCACATAGTCTGGGCTAGCAAAGGCCTTTCTAATTAGAGCATTCCTTAACCTAGCCAGGGCAGCCAATGCTGAATCAAAGGGACAGCCAGCAGCCTGCCTCTGACCAAGGCAAAGAATAAGGATCACTTTCCGGATTTGCCTCTCATCCTCGCTCTCGTCGCATACTGACAGACCACCCTGAAAGTCTCTCTCCATGTCTCACGTGTTAGTGGACATCTATTGTAGCAATTGTCTTTTTCACCTTCTCCCAGACCAATGGTGATGAAATAAATTTGAAATTTGATATTAAAGAAAACTCTAAATATAAATCATTTCCTATCTCCTCTCCTGGTCTTCTCCTCTGGGCAGCTTTTCCTGACACCCCATGTTGGGGGACACGCCTTTCCTCAGGGCTTGCTCTGCACACTCTAACTATGGTTTTACTCTGTGTGCCTCCTGCCAGACATGGAAGAACCTTAGTTCCAGTAAACTGGTAGGAGTATCTGAAAGATGAATGAAGGTTGCTAAGGGGAAAAGTAAAGTAGGACCCAGATACTAGGATAATTGTCCTCCTTGCCCCAGCCTCTGTTCACAATGCAATTACAAATGTGGAAAAAGTAACGCAATCTCATGCAACAAGTAAATACAGCATGTTAGTGGTACAGTCATGTGCCACTTAACAACAGATATATGTACGAAGAAATGCATCATTAGGCAATTTTGTCATGCAAATATCATAAAATATACTTACACAAACCTAGCTGATATAGCCTATTGGTCTTAGGCTACAAGTCTGTACAGCATGTTACTGTGTTGTACAGCATGAGTACAGCATGAGTACTGTAGTTGTAACACATTGGTAGGTATTTGTGTATCTAAATATATCTAAATGTAGAAAAGGTACAGTAAGAATATGCTATTATCTTATGGGACACTATTGCATATCTGATCTGTCATTGATCAAAACTTCTTTATGTAGCACATAACTACTTAAAATCTCACTGTGTAAGTAATAAGATCTATCTTTCTATCACACTCTGGTCAAAACTCATGAATAGTCAGGCTGTTAGCGAAATAATGAACACATAAAAAATTGTGTAAGTAAACTTACTGAATAAACTATTCAATTCCCACCGATTTTATTTAATAATGCCTCTTATATGAATGGTTAAAAATATAAATGTGGAATTTTAAACTACAAATTTAGGAAATGACCACATTTTTAAAAATACATGACAACTAAATAGTTTAATTTAGAGTAAATTCAGGTTTTGGGGGGTTTTTTGGAGGTAGAGAAGTGAATTTTAGCTAACTATTTCAATGTTATTAATTGATCTAATTGCTTGTGTATACCATGTATGTTTGTCATTAAGATGACTGAAATAACCAGATATTTTATAGTTCCATCCTCTTACTGGAAAACCTTGAGAAAAAGAGATTATCTGATTTTGTATTGGCCTAGGGAATCCACATTTTTAAGGAAAAGTAGGTTATCTCATATTTTACACAAGGTAGGATTTTAGTAGGCAAAAGAATATATCCACATTTAAGCTGAAATTTGAAAAAAACTTGTCCTCCCTGCCAACTAAAATTTCTTCATGTATATACCATACCGAAAACGATTGCAAACATACCAGAGACAGAGGAAACAATAATATAATCAGGACTGATGGTTACTTCTGATTTAAAGATATCAAAATTTTTAACTGTTAGGCAAGTGTCTTCCTTTTGTTAATCACATGCTCCCAAGTCTAACTCAATCTTAATGCACTTTTCCAAGCTGCAGACTTGCCAGGTGCCGGGACTGCTAGCAGCACATTAAAAGAAATCATGTTGTTTGTATTTATCTGGTTGCAAATAGTTGAACACTACACTGACCAAGTTGGCTGGAACAAACATCTTTTATTAACACACGTTTAACACGATTTAAAATATTCATAGGAAATGTGCATTATTATTATTTGGCATCAGCACATTAGATTTTTAAAAATGCATGGAACTGGATATTGGTGGCACACCGATGTACATGACAAATTATTTGAAAAAAAAATCTATTAAAATTCCTCACATCCCTTTTCTCTGTTCATGAGAAGTTCTCTTTGCACCCATGTGCTTGCTTCTCTGGCTATAGCTCATTTCCTGCCTAGGTTTTTCTTTCTGGTTTCAGCTGTGTCACAGGCTTGATGAAAATCACTGTCTTGAAATATCACACTAAAAATATCACCACTGGTGACCCATTTTGGCACAGGGAAGTTTTGAGGCTCTGGCTGATGCAGAAAGGTGCCTGTTGATGGTATGAAATTTAAATGTGGGCGTGAGGTGACTTCTCTGTTTTATTCTGGAAGATGATATGTGAAATTTCTACACTGAAAATTGTACTTTGGTGAGCGGGAGGTGCTGGTCAGGATCAAGTATGAAGTGTGATTCTGGCATGGAGCTGTCAGCACGGGTGGTTTTATAAGCAATGCCTTGTAGCCTTGACAGAAAAACTGCTTGTGCCCAATGCCAATCAGTCAGTCTTTGTCAACTCAATTGCACAGCCTTTCAGAGATGGCATCCAACTCTGATGACATCCAAAATATAGAGGACACTGTCACTGCATCTCCAGGGTGAGTATGTACTAGTAGCATAACCTGGAGGGGCAAATGGCCAGCTTGCTGCTCTCTGCTATCTGCATGACTTCACACTCTACACGCAAAGCAGAGGAAGGAAGAGTTCACCCAGCTCAGGGAAAGGATTTACATAAAAATGGTGGCTGGGTTTTTTGAGTTGATACCTGCTATATAATCAAGCATTACAAGTTCTTACTTAAGGAAAATGATGGGCTAATACCACTCACTTCAAACCTAGGCCCTAAAAGTCACAAAGATGGCAGACGCTCCTCTGTGCATGAGAATGCTAACCATAAACTGTCTCTAAGACTTGTTTTCTAGTAACAGGAGATGGGAGGTAAGTTTGCTCAACAAAGGATGCTGTGCAAATTTGTATTTTTGAAATGTTTGGGACTTTATTTATGTGCTACTTTCCTGCCTACAGATAAGAGGTCATGGCCTCCATTCATTAAGAATTGTGGGCAGACTATCACTGAGGAAATTTGAGCATTGCCCTTTTTCTGGGGGAAAAGAAATTGTGGTGCCAAAGAAAAGGAAACCCTCTCCCCCTTATTTTAACTTTGCATTCTATTGAGCCATCACCTCTGCAGTGGGTTGAATAATTATTTTTCGTTAATCTTTATGGAGTATCATCAAGCATACTGCTGTATCTAAGAAGATTAAAAATCTGTCTTCAGTTGTTTTAAAAAAATATTTCTTCAAAAATCTATTTTGAGTGTGAGCTCTCCAGTTCATAAATCTGAATACAATTGATGACCATGGTGTCAGATTCCCCAGAGTGTCTGTAATGTTCCTCCTAAAAGGTGGTGCATTAATGCTTTCCGGGCCTTGGGTGCCGTTTATCGTACTGTGCTGATAATTTACTAAATGGTACCCCTGAGACTAAAAACACTGATGTGTCCTTGCCAAGTACCTAACTTGCTCCCAGGGAGTAATTCTGAATTGGGAAAAATGAATTAAGTATTACGTATTATTGCTCATAATGGTGTGTTGTTTAAATAAACTTTAAAGAGGGTAAATTATTCTGATTTTCCTTTGATGTCTTACCCTCACTAAAATGATACAATTAAAGGTACTATGGAAATAAAACAATCTAATATGCAACTTACACTGTTTCAAACACCATATCTGTGTATTATAATAATATGTGGCCTTTTGAAAGTCACTCACGTTCTCGTCGGATATAGAGCCAGAATGGCAATTGGCCAACAGAGCAACATCTCCTAAGAAGCCCATGATTAAAAGACTTGACAAGATTAACTTTAAAAGCCTCATTGTTCAAAGATACAGTGTCCTCATTCACTCTGTGTAGCTTGATTTAATTTCCAACTTTTCTGAAAAAAATCTATACTTTTATATATATGCTTTGAGAGGGGTGATTTGTATAAAACCAGATATTATAAGCATATATTTATTTCTCAAATGTAATCTAGCAATATATATATGTGCAGACATAACTTTTCATTAAAAACTAGACAATTCTCTTTGTTGGTTGAATATGAGTATCCCAATCTACCCTTTGTAATACATGCAGAATTACTGTTATCAGATTATACTTCTCTGTCCTGGCTTTCAGGTATAAGTAAAAGTACCACAGAATCTGTTTCCAAGAACAAGTATATGAATGCTGTAAGCATTCTCATGAAGTAAGGCCCATATTTCATTTTCTTTTGCTTGCCAGAAATCCTCTAAAACAGAGAACATTTGGTCATAGAACAGAAGATGACAACCTTTCCCTTACAGGGAACCCAGATGTACCCTGAAGGATAGAATGGGGCCATACCATAATTTATTGTGACTTACTTCTTCCTGTCTGTAGGCCTAACCCCTCAAGTCTACAATTTTCTCCTTTCTAGAGAGACTGATGACCCTAGCCCCCTCTCTTGCCCTGGAAAAGATTATTGTCACTAAAGGACAAGGAAATAGGGAAAGCTCATTTCTTTGCTTTGGAGAAACTGAAGACATTTAAAACTCCCTGATGTAGAAGACATTTGGCTGTGTACTGTTCAGACCACTTACTGTCCTCTGCGGTCATGAATGGAATCCAAGAACTCTGTGCACTGCCAAATCCGTTGGAGGCAACCAACCGAAACATATACTCCGTGTATGGTTGGAGATCTCTCACTTCATAGCTTAACGATGCAGAAGGATTGGAAAATAACCTACATGGGAAAGAAATGTGAATTAGGAAGTTTTAGAGATTCAAAGAAATAACAAACAAGTAAAATCTTACAGCAAAAATTTTCAGAGAATGTCAACATGCAATGTTGTGCTGTCAAATGATCTCTCTTTTAAAATAAATAATGGCCATTTGGCTGAGGGTTTGTAATCTTGTGTTTGTAGGAGAGGTAAATTCTAGCAGTATTGAGACTGATTGCCATGTAGCTTTGAGGAATAGGGATTACAATTTTCTAGCCACAGTTCAGACAACCTTTTGTTAGTTGCAGGTCTGTCCTTGCTTTGTGTAATACACGTGCTCGTGAAAAGTTTAGTGTGAAGAAATCTTACTTTAAATGCCATGTAAATAAAAAATAGATATTTTGACAAAGCAAATAATTATCCTCTAGGTTGTTTGCATGCTTTTTGGAGTTTTTATGAACTTTTATAGGCTAACCTACATTTGTTACAAATAAGAATTGACCTATTCTTTGAAAATTTTCTGTCTACATTGTATCAACCAGCTGATAGGAGGATGGACAAAGTGGAAAGCTCACTCTAGAAACCCATGGCTGGAGTGGCCAGGTCTCATCTGGAGTTGGTATCTGGGAGAGCCGGGGGCGTTGTTGCGAGCTGGTGTGGACCAGACAACCTGAAGACTGGTTGGAGTGGCAGATGAAAGCCTGGGAGGCAGCACGCCATCTGGAGCTGTCGAAAAACACAGATGAATTAGAGCAGAGAAAACTGTGGAGAACATATGCTGGATGGAATCGAAATGCTCCATATACTGGAAAAACTGTTCCTCAGGATCAACAACAATGTTAAACATGGTCCATTTAATTTAACATTTTCATTCCTGAACTACTGTACTTCCTTATTGTTCATTTCAACACAATGACATTAGTATTTCGGTCTTAAAAGCCGGCCCCCAAACAGCAAGACAAATGAATATGCAGCACATCCCCACCTGTACTTCTGTTTATCTAATTGAAAACATGGAGGGAATTTAGCGAAGCAAATATTAAAGTACCTTTTTAATTTAACTCTTTGCTCAGCAGACTAAGCGACGGTACATTGAAGCAGTCCAGGTCTCATCTTCTTCCCACCTGTGTCCCTCATTGCCACCTGCATCACACCTCTATACGGGAATGCAGTTGGCTTCTCTTTCTTTTCTTTTGGAAGAAGGGAAGTTTGCTAAAATCATATTTTTCTGTACTGATAAGTAAACATGAGTGGCTGAAAATAGCATATTCCAGCCTTACTGCTCACCTATGAAAATATAAAAACTAAGCTTTTTTTCATGTGTTTTATACAGTCAATTAACCCTTCTCATGCTGCCCCTGCTTTTATGCTGTTATGTTGGAAGTTGGAGGATACCTGTTGGTTTTTCTAGTCCAGTTGAATCTCTGGCAAATCTGCCCTGAATTCAGCACACCTGCTTGGTGCAGTCTACCAGGGAAACTTATTTGAATGGCTCTAGACGGCCTAACAGGAGTGAGTAAAACTAAAGCCTACTCTACTGAAAAAAAAAGGACAAGATGATTCTGGTTATTTAATTAATTTTTCTAATAGGTATAACTTGAATGGACCTATCACATCATCATCTGTTCCAAAGCTAGTCAGAAACTCAAAAGCAAGTTCAGCAAAATTCTGTGGGGCTTTAGGAAAATCACCTAATGACCTCTGAGTCTATATTTTCTGGTCTTTAACACATTGACTGCCACCCTAGAAAAAAAAATTTTTCCTTGGGGCCACAGTGTTTTATTATGAAAATATTTATAGAATAAAAACTTTGAAGATAAAACGATCCTTTCTAATTTAATGAAAAACTTACTTTTTATTGTTTTTCATGTGTGAGTTATATGCAACTTGAAAAATAGTTCATGTGGCTCCCAAGGTGAAGAGATGTGAGTTACATATACTTCACCAGGCCCCAGGCTCAAAACTAGCATGAGTTAAATACAACTCACAGGGAACTTAATGTGTTAAAGTAGGAACAATATTTTCCCCTTGTAGGATTGTTGTGAAGATCAGAGGTCTTCTGGTAATTATTAGTTGTTAACTATTATTATTATTACATTACTGTGACTGATCTGAACTTCCTTTAATATAACTTAATTGCTGCTATAACATAATTTGTTAAGAACATTTTGAGTATTCTAAGTTCCTAATGACCATGGACTACTAGAGGCCATTGAGGAAGAAGGGGAAGTGATCAAAGTAATGAAAACAAATGAACTATTTAGGTCTACTTTCAACCTTCTCTCACACCTAACCTTGTGTAGTGTGTGGGTTTTGTGTCCTCTCCAATTCAGAACCTCCCTGTGTATAATGAGGTTAATGAAGGACTAGCGATAAGAATGGTAGAATTAGATTACATGTTTCATTAACCTGTTGTAAGAGATTTGAATTCATCAATAATTCATTTATTTGTTCAAAAAACATTTATTGAGGCTCCACTCTGCACTAATCAGCATTTTTCACATGTGGGGAGAACAGCACTGCATAGACACTGCCCCTGCCCCTATGTGGCTTATATTTAAGTGAAGGGAGTGGGCTACAAATAAGCAGATACTGTATATAAAATGATTCCAGATGGCCATAAGTGCTCTGGAGAAAAATAAAGCAGGGTGAGAGAGAAGGTGAAAAGAAATGTGTGATTTTAGTGATTAGGTAAACATTGGGATTAGATAGGAAGATCACAGGCAGGACATGTAATTTGGTGACAGTTGAGCAGGGACCTCAATGGCACGAGGAAGTGGCCGTGAGATCGTCTGGAGGAAGAGCAGTCTGCCAGAGACAGCAGTACCCGCAAAGGCAGCAGGGGAGAAAAAAGCTCTGGCTGTGTTTAAGGGTCAGTCCAAAGGCCAGTGTGGCTGACCCAGAGGGGCAAGGAGGAGAGGGAAAGGACAAGAGGTTGGAGGGAGAGGCAGGGTCCACTTCTTGAGGGGCCTTGAAAGTCACAGTAAGGTCTTTAGATTTCATTCTAAATGGGGCTGGAGCCATTGCACGGTTTAAAAAAGGAAATGCCACTATCTGATTCTAAAATTATAGAGACCACTCTGTGCTAATGGGGGAGGGGGGCAAGAGTAGAAATAGGACAGTCACCCATTGTAGTAATCCAGGCAGAAAATGACAGGCGCTTAGGTGTGGGTGACGGCAGTGGAGGTGGTACATATTGTGCTGCCCAGTTGAGTGTGGAGTGTGTTGCTAATAGATTATAAGGGAGACAAAGACAATGCCAGTGCTTTCAGCCCAAATGCCCCAGTGAATGGTGGTGTCATCACTGAGAAGAGAAGCACTGAGAGAAGAAAAATGTTGTGGAGGGGATAAAGGGTTCTGTTTCATCCATGTGACATATAAGAGGTATATAACACATCTGCAGCGGAGATAGGAAGGAAGAAGCTGCAGATAAGAGGCTGGATAGGAGTCAGGGGCTAACGTATACATGACATTTAAAGGCTGAGGCTTGAAATAAACAATGGAGTGAGTGTAGACAAAGTGAGTTTAGAAAAGGTCTGAGAACTGAACCCTGGAATCCACCTGCATTTTGAAGTCAGGAGCAGGCCTCTATTGCAAAGGAGCCTGAGAAGGAGTGTTGAGTGAGGTAGGAGAAAAACTAAGAGAACGTGCATATGGAAGCCAAGTAAAGAAAGCATATGAAAAAGGAAGGATTGATCAACTTTGTCAAATGTGCTGAGAGTTTAAAGAAAAAGAAGAAGGGATTAAACTCTGCATTTGGCCAAGTGGAGGTGTTTGGTGACTCCAAAAGGAGCAGATGCAGTGCAGGGGTAGGCACAGTGGTCTGATCAGAGAAGGCAGAGAGGACAAGGAGAGGACAATGAATGCGTCAATATAGAGAGCTTAGACAACTCCTTTGAGGGCACTTATTCCAAAGCGGTGCAGAAAAAGGGGTAACAGCTAGAGAAGCTCAGGGGATCAAAGGCAAGTTTTCTAAATACTGGGAGATGTTGCAGCATATATGCATGCTTATTGGAAAGATCCAGTAGAAATTAGGGAAAATGATAATGCAGAAAAAAGAATAATTGCCAGAGCAAAAGGCTTATGCGGGCAGAGAGAGAGGCAAGCCCATGCACACATGAATTAATTGAGACCCAGAACACTGGCTGTTGCAAAGCTGGGACAGTCCTCCCATTGTGCAGACGTGAATGCAGAGATGCAGATGCAGGGCAGTGAGTAGACTGGGTGACAGGAAAATAGAAAAAAATCTCTTTTGATGATGCCCAGTTTCTCAATGAGCAAAATCAAAGCAAAGGCATCAGCTCAGTGCAACAGCACGAGGACAAACTGAATGCTTGAAGAGAGAGGAAATGATACGAAATCATTCTCTCAATTAGAAGTGTGTCGTGACTAGGAAATGAAGTAAGATTGCTATCCCTGGCCAACTACCCAATAACTTAACTCCAAAGCTTTGGTTTGAAGGACCTTCATTTTGCTAAAGACTTTTTAATTGATACTTTTTCTGGAAATACAAATAGTTTTAACAATGATGATTACTTATTTGATATACACTAATTAATTTATAATAAGTGCATATACAAAAAGAACACTGCAAAAACATGGGTAAAAAGTACAGTGCAAATTGCATATAAAGTATAATATATAAAACCGTGTCCCTCATTTGATTATTTTTTGTCTAATTTTTCTACATCAAGGAGTATAATGTCATTGACAATCCAAATTCTCAATGAAAACCAGTTTTAAGTGAATGTGAAAAAATCAGTGTTTAACATGCACACAGAAATCCCTCCATGTGTTAAAAACTACACTACTGTACTGTTAAGAAAGAACAGAGGAGTGCCCAAAAGTAGGCTTCATAATAATAATAAAGTAGCATAGATTCTCTTCTGAGTGATACCACAACAATATGCTCCATTAAACTGGTGACACTTAGGATTACATAAAATTGCAAAATATTTCCAAAAAGAGTGATCATCTCAAATCATTTATATATAAGCACTCTGTATGCTTTCAGTAACACTGAATTCTGGAAACCTTCCTTTCCCCTCTGTTTAACCCCTTTTATCCTAGATCTACTCCTTAGAGGCTCCTTAGCACCAAAGCAATAACCGGGAGCCAGCCATAATTCCACCTCTGGCTTCTTAACAGAAGAGCCCTGTATCTATCAGCTTGATATATTGTCTCCAAGATGCTATGTTGCTCAAAAAACCTTCTCTCAAGTTTAATATGACCCTCCCGGGGCAAACACTCCACAGACAACCTCCTGAATCAACACATCTTGTCCAGTAAATACTAATTCTACACGGCAACTGGATAAAACAGCTACCTTAATCTATAAATTCAAAGGAAGAGAGGTTTTTTTTTCAAAATAAAATTTCAAATTTAACCTGCTTTTGAAGGCAAAATTAATATAAAACATTGTGCAATAAATTAAATCACAGATTGGACTACTCTAGATGGTATAATCTTTTGAATATAAGATTTTATTGAACTTTTAAATGATGTACATTGTGGACTCTATCTCAAAAAACAAATAAACAAAAATAAAACAGAAAAAACTTACACATACTCCAAAACTTTGCTCCCTACAGATTTATAAAACTCTGGGAGTAAGCTCTAAAACGCAAAAATAGAGGCTTTTTTTCCCCATGGAGCTGGTAACTCCAAGGCTATGGGGACAAGAAGAAGAAAGCTGTAGGGGAGAAAATGCATTCATTGTGCTTCCCATATGCACCAATTTGTTTCTCAGGACATCCCACCAATATGCTACTATTGTGGTGTGGTTTTTGCCTGTATGTGTGTGTGCATTTCAAAATAGTGGAATAAAATGCTGCATTAAAATATCAAAGAAGCCTGTAACATTTTGTATCAAATTAAATTCTGTAATAAAAGATACTGACTACCATTCTGCACAAGGTTCTTGCTGGGGGTGGGGAAAGGGCAGAACATTAGAAAGGGTTATAAGATCATCTGCTTTAATAGACAGATAAGACCCGCCTCAAACAACTATAACACAAGAAAGTGTACACAGCATGTATGAGGCGTAAGGGGTATGGGGGATTCAGAAGTTAGAACTCACTTCTGGGGTGCCCTGGGGCTTGCCTTTCAGAGGACCCTGGTTTGCAGAGGCACTGTCTTGGGGGCACTATCAGATTGTGCATCCTGGTTAATCATGTTCTCAGCCTCATGCCAGTGCCCAGGGTTCCCACCAACTCTCCTGCGCTTATTCCATTCAGACGTGATGCATCTTACTGGGTTCACCTGGAATCTGACTTCAGCCTACCCCAAACTACCCCCTCACTTCAGAGTTTACATTTTGGCATCCTCATTTAGGTTTCTCTGTTAACACAGGAGAAACCATGACCTTTTATCTATATGCATCCTTCCTGTATCCCTGAATAGCCTGGCACATATTCAAAATCCTTGGATTTCACATTTTTTTTTCATCATTTTCTGAAATAGCTACTCATCAGCAAGGATTTTAAACTCTAGTTTGCAGAATGGAAAATTAAAGTTCAGACACATATATTGAGTCATTGAGTCATGAACAAATTGAAAACAGAAGGCAAGACTCGATTTCCAGTCACTAAACCATATGTCATTTAAAAAGATATTAATTATGAGGAATATGCAGATGTGCTAACAAATGGACAGTCAACCTTGAGCACAAGGATACACAAACAGAGCAGCAATAAATAGGACCAAGCAGGTTCAAACAGATTTAATGCTCACAAAACAGTCTCTCCTAAGAGCTAACTTTTTGAAAGCATACTATGTGTCATGTTCTTTAACATAATTATGCCTAATCCTCAGAATTACATTCCAAAATTGTGGTGTTATCTCTTTGTAGCACAGATACAGAGGCTGAAGCTCAGAGAAGTTAAATATTTTATCTCAAATCACAAAACTGGTTGCTGGCAGAATGAGGATTCAAATGAGGACTGTTTAAGTTCAAAGACAGGGTGATCTTAATTCTACATCATGGAACAGCCTGCTATAGGAAGTGATTTATAATATAAATAAGTATTACAATATATTAAATAAATATAAAGGCAACCCACTTACAACATTAAATAGATAGGTTTCAATAAAGGTTGGATTTATTTTCTGTCCAAGTCATCTTCTTAAATAGTACTTCCCTGTTCTTATTTCTTTACCACAGTGGGGACTGTGTCTTTTTATCATTCCACAAGGAACCACACATAGAACTACTGATGTGAGTGTGCCAGTTCTCAGGAGTTAGTGAACGTCCACAGAAATTCAATGAAATGCAAAAGTCTTCAGCTTAGTAAGAGAAATATATTTTATGTATGTATTTATTTATCTATAGATCTACATAATAAGGACATCTGCTGTTTCTTTTTTATCAATACATAATAATTGTACATATTGTGGGGTGTATGTGGTATTTTGATACATGAGTACAATGTGTAATGATCAAATCAGGGTAATTGGGATATCCATTCTTTAAACGTTTATCATTTCTTGGTGTTGGGGACATTTTGAATCTTCTTTTATAGCTATTGTGAAATGCACAATAAATTGTTGTTAATTACAGTCACCCTACTGTGTTGTCAAACACTAGAACGTATTTCTTCTATCCAACTGGGTGTTGTATCCAGTAACCAACCTCTCTTCATTCCCCACCCACTTCATACCCTCTGCTAACTCTTGTTCTGCTCTCTGCCTTCATGACATTCACTTTTCTTGCTCTCACACATGCCTTTTTGTGCCTGGCTTATTTTACTTAACATAATGTCCTCTAGTTCCATCCATCTTGCTACAAATGATAGAATTTTATTCTTTTTATGACTGAATAATATTCCATTGTGTATATATAACACATTGAGAAACGTATTTTTTAAAATTGTGTTATCCATAGGTACGTCATGGGTTTGATCTTTGTAGAATATTTGAAAATAAAACAACAGTGTCTTAAAATCAGAAGACAGATAGCTTAAAAGTCACCAACCTTATACTTCCACCAAATAAGGGACGCTTGCCTAAAACATTCCAGACAGGTGACCCTCAGACCTCTGCTTGTTCATTACCAGTGATAGGAAAATATTTGTTTTGCAAGTTGCTCCATCACATTATTGGATAGTTCTTGTTATTGGAAAGCGCTTTCTGATCTAGAAGCAAAAATTGTATCACTTCTACAAAATTTAGGGTAAATTTAATTTTTTGTCCATATTGAGACCTTGTGAGAGTGAAATGGAATACTCTGAATAATTAACAGGAATTCAGTGTGCTACAACAGGCATAAATTGGGACTATTTTGGGCAACGAGTATATGCGGTTGGTCATGCTAACAACTCTGTATTCTTTAGGACCTTACCACTAATCTCTGCAAACAAGCCTCTGCTACCAACCATGGGATAGAACTTCAGGTATTTTTAAACATTTATCCTCCTCTCCACTAAATTTCTTCATTTCAGTTTAAACATTTCTGCTCCCTCCAACTAGTATTCATGTAAATGATTTCTCAACTGTTATCTAGCCTTGCTAACTGATTCGGATGTGTTCCAGTTTGGTAATGTCCTTTTAAAAGTATGTCCTTTCTTTATACCTAAACTAATCACTGCTTGTGCATTTTGACCAGAGCACAACACGGAGACACTGACTTCCCTTTGCAGCCGAAATCTTACTGGGTATCTTAATTTGGGTCTGCTTAATATTGGAGTTCATCAAGTTCATTTAGATTGGTTATGTAGCTGATTCAAAATTGTCATTTGGGTAGCTAAAAATACCAGATCAATTATCTTGCAACATACAAATAGTCTTAAAGGAATATTCAAGGAGCGAGGTAATTAAAGAGATATCATGGTGTCCAACACAGTGCTTTGTATATGTATGCCTATATACATATATATGATATATATAATGTAACTGTATCATTAGATATATTATTATGGCGATGCATGTTATTTAATATGTAAATTACACATAATAGATATAAAGTGTGTATACATATATAAAAACATAATTAAGTCAGCAAATATTTATTAATACAAGACATCTACTATATATATATATATATATACATATATATATATATATATATATATACCTAGCACTATTCTATGATCTGGGAATATAGTAATAAACAAATTAAAACAGTTTTATCCAAGACAGTGATATGACAGACAAAAAAGAGATAGAGGCAAAACTATAGATACAGTAAAAAGATCAGTGGTTGCCAGGGGCTGGGGAAGGAGGGAGGAATAGGTGGAGTACAGAGGCTTTTCAGGGCCGTGCAGTTATTTTGTATGAAATTACAATGGTGGACACATGCTATTAAATATTAGCCTAAAGCTACAGAACGTGTAACATCAAGAGTGAACCTCAGTGTACACCATGGACTTTGGGTGAAAACCATGGGTCAGAGCAGGTCCATCAATTGCCACAAACGTCTCACTAATAATGGGAGAGGGTGTGCATGTGTTGGGGCGGGGGTTATAGGGGAATTCTCTGTACCTTCTGCCCAGTTTTGAACCCAAAACTGCTCCAATAAATAAAGTTTATTAACATTTTAAAAAAGGAAATCGAAGCATTTCTAATACAAGGGGATTTAGAAAGATGAGGAAGGGCATGGGGGCAATACTGGTATTTTAGGTGGGGTAGTGAGGGCCAGCCTCTCCGATGAGGTTGTATTGGAGCAGAGATTTGCAAATCACTGCAAGAAGCGCAAGGGAGGTAGGCTCAAGGCAGAAGCGCACTTGACGTGAACCTTGAAGGCACTGGGGGCAGTGAGGGAGGCAGAGCTGGGGAGAAGGACACAGAGGGGGTTTGGTGCCGGAACAGATGCGAGGATGCCGAGTAAGAAAGGGATGTTCCACTCCCAGGTTTCTGGTCTGAACAACTAACTGAAAAATGGCATTTTCTGAGATGGGTCTAATAGGGGAGGTACACTTGGTAGGAGAAGGATCAAGAATTTTTTTGGTTCTGAAATACCTAAGATATTTTTAGAAGGCCGTTGGCTGCATGGGCTTGAGATTTCTAGAAATCTCTCTAGCCAGGACCTAGGATTATGCCTGGCAACTAGAAAGAACGCAGCAAATGTTTTCGGATGAATGAAAGCTGAACAAAGTTCAAAGTTTTGGTAAAGAGTTTAACTTTATTACATTAAAGAGATCAACAACTGTAATTAATGGCTGGTTAACTGCCCCTTGAGAAATGCTAACATCTTGGTATTCCCTTGTAAAGATAAACGTCCTAAAATATCAAAGTTAATACTACGTAGTTATTGTATGCCAGGCAATGGACTAAGTGCTTTGTAAGCATCATCACACTGAATTCTCATAATAGTCCTATGTATGAAATAGTGGGTGAAGGAAACTGAAGCTCAAAAAAACAAATGACTTGCACCACATCACACCGCTAGGAAGTAGTTGAGCTGCTGAATCCAGCAACTATCCCCAAAGCTCAAGTTCCTAATGGCTATTTTAAGCAACGTCCCTTAAAGTGACCTGGCCAACCCAGACCTTTGCCCCTCCTACAGGTGCAGAGGGCAGCTTGCCTCCTTCCCCACCTCTTCCCATCTGCCACACTGGAGCATAAAGAACCAACTTGGAGTGTGGAGACTGATTTCAGGAGTGGAGAAATCTTACAGCTAGGAGTGTTGGAAGGATACAAGACATTTTTGAATTTTTTAAAAAAATTGTGTCATTTAAACCTTGAGGTTGTTTTTTAGGAGTAGAGGTTTGAAAAAATGTTCTGTGTTTTTCTTAGCCTGCGTCTGTTTCGCTGTCTCTCTGACTGGTTAGCAGTTTTTCTCTCTCTTACTTGTCAAGGCACCTTTGGCTCGGAGAGCTCCTAGAAAGGACTCCAGAGAAAAACAGAGAAACAAGATGTATAACAAGGGCTATTGGTTTTATGGACCCAAGCTAAAGAAATGGTATTTTCTCAAGGTTGTGACCAGTGTAGTAGAAAAGTATTTAGGACAAACCCTCTGTCTAGGAAAAAAGTATGCACATAAAATAAAATTTTTGTTAAAAAACCATTAACCTCTTATCTTTGTGGCAAAAATATATATTTTAGAATATGATACTGAATGAAACCTGAAGTGATTATAGTACATTTGTCTTTGGTCTTTCACTAACTTATTTGGGTCTATATTTCTGAGGGGAAACCCCAAACCACCAACATTTCACTGAGAAATGGTCAGAATGCATCAATCAAAATTGGTGCAAATATTTGTCAAAAATTATATGAAACCCAATGGGCAGATCTCACCTAGCTCCAGTAATTATTCTTCATGATATGAAAAATGGTCCCCGTGTTCACTGAGAATGCCTTAATTAGAATGAAAAAGAAGCAAGGATATCCCCAGTTACAGTATATAATAGGAATCATATAGAAAGGGGGGGCAGAGGTGGGTCAAGGGCACTGGAATAAAAAGGCACCACTGAATACTAATTGCTATTGACCATTTTTAGAAATAAAAGATTCTACTTCCTATTAGCATCCATAGGACCAAGGTAACACACCTCCACCTCCACCTCTCTTTGTAGTTTAAGATTAAAGAGTTGCTTAAAATTATTCTGCAAGACAATTTCAGTGAATTTGTTAACCAGGAAACATCAGACAGACTGAAGTCATCCTCTGTTAATTTTGAAATACCCCAAAGCTGTGAATGATGTAGCTCATTGTGCTCAGAGAAAAATAGGGATTTTGAATTTCATTAGATACATTATTTGTTCAACTAGAATGTGGAACTGTCACTTTGTCAGACTAATTAGAGGCCCTGAAGTTGGTGGTCATAATGCCCAGAAGAATTTTTTTTTTTTTTTGCTACATTTCAAACTACCAACCAAATTTTGTTCTTTTTCCTTGCAGAGATTTCCTAGGTTTAGACACTCTATTTAAGCCTTTGCTTTTGACATTTGAATTCCTCTTAGTATTTCTAAGAGTATTTCCTAGTATTCCTATTATTTTGAATACCATCATATTCATCTGATTAGTTTTCCAGGCAGCATAGATTAAATTCTTTGGCCTTGAGTATCCGATTACTTGAGCTCTTTGTTTAGAGTATACCTTCAACTGGAAAAATAATTTAAAATACGCACAACAAGATTAGTTGATTAATTCTATCCTATTTTTAGTTCAAATATTGCTCATTGACTTCATTTAAAATAATTCTCTGAAGGATTTAGACTTTGTGAAATTAAAAATATTAATAGATATGCTTAGCCAGGTTAATAAACAATTTTAACAATGAGTAAATTCCAGCTAGGGTCAAAGCCACACTCTTTAATAAGAGTGCATTAAGTTATCCCTTCTTGAATGTTGAACAAGAATAATGGGAAAAAAATAACTTAGGTGGTGAAGAAAATAAACTATTATTTCCTAGAGTTGGACTCTTTCTCTATGATGGCACTGAATCTACTATCACTATTCTAGGATGGAATCAAGTACCAAGAAATTAAGTGATCTTTGAATAGCTGACAACATTTTAGTCCCTAATGCTGCAGTACCCAACCTCTGGGCCACAGACCGGTACTGGTCCGTGGTCTGTTAGGAACTGGGCCACACAGCAGGAGGTGAGCAAGTAAAGCTTCATCTATATTGACAGCCGCTCCCCATCGCTGGCATCACCACATAAGCTCCGCCTCCTATCAGATCAGCTGCGGCATTAGATTCTCACAGGAACACCAACCCTGCTGTAAACTGTGCATGCGAGGGATCTAGGTTGTGCTCCTTATGAGAATCTAATGCCTGATGATCTGAGGTGGAGCTGAGGCAGTGATGCTAGTACTGGGGAGTGGCTGCAAATACAGATTATCATTAGCACAGAGGTTTGACGGCACAATAAATGCAATGCGCTTGTATCATCCTGAAACCATCCCCCTTTCCCTCCCTGCCCCCAGTTCATGGAAAAATTGTCTTCCATGAAACCATTCCCTGGTGCCAAAAAGGTTGGGGACTGCTGCTTTAATGACTGAAGAATCAAAAGGGATTAATTATAAAAGTCATTCTAACAATGGGATTGGATCTAACAGTAATATTCAAGTTGATTGATTGATTAATTAATTAATTCAGATTACATATAGGACATCTGCTATGGTCTGAGTCTGTGTCTCCCTAAAATTCATATGTTGAAATCCTCGTTTCCCAACATGATGATATTAGGAGGTGGGGCCTTTGGGAGGTGATTATATCATGGAGTCAGAGCCCTCATGAATGGGATTAGAGTCATTATAAAAATGGTCCAAGATTAACCCTTTTCCCCTTCTTTCATGCGAAGTCAGAGTGAGAAGATGATTGTTCATGAGGAAGAGCCCTCAGCAGGCACCAAATCTGCTGGTGCCTTGATCTTAGACTTCCCAGAAATGTGAGAAATATGAATAAATTTCTGTGGTTTATAAGCCACCTAGTCTATAGTATTTTGTTACAGTGGCCTGAATGAACTAAGACAGCATCCCTTACCTCAATAGCCCATTAATTTCACATTCTCTATTAGGGAGAATAAAACAATAGTCATCAGCAGAATGTAAAATGCTAAAAGTGTTATGAGATTTCAACTCATAAGTAGTAGAGACAGAATCAAAATTTGAGAATAAAAACATGATGCTCACTTGACCACAAGAATAATTAATAATTATATAATTACGTTTATGTGAAGAAAATCTATAGTCAAGATATTAGTGGTAGTAATTTGTTTCTAGTAATTTAGACACACAATTGTTCAGTATGACATTGGTATCAGAAAGTATATGGGATTAATACCAAGGAATTTTGTTACTTCTAGGTTTATGAACCTAAGGGAATTCAGAAGTCTAAAACAAATATATTCATATTAATAACCCTTCTTTAATTTGCATATAGCTAATATCTATTTTTGAAAACTATCATGGTAATTAACACACAGTTTTGCCCAGAAGAAGAAAGCATGGATCACTACCAATACTCAAGAATTTTCAATTGGTTATTTCAAAAATGCTTATTGGATATATTGAATAGACACGATAGGGTCCTCCTTCTCCTTAAAATTTTTATTCTAATGCTTCCTATACTTCAGGAGTCAGTGGCCATTAAAAAGTGTGGCACTAATTAGCAGCTGCCCCCTCTCCTAACCCATGGGGGAGGACAAAACTGTGCAATGTGTTCTGCGTCATGTTGTATGCATTGCAAGCATTATTGTACTTAATTCTCTCAGTGTCAACCCTGTGAGGTGGTTCCTATTATTTCTCCCATTTCACAGATGAAAAAACGGGGCAGAGTATGATTGTGTAACCTGCTCAAGGTCATATAGCTCGTAGGAGGAGAAATTAAGATTTGAATCAAGTCCGATTTTAGAATCCGTGCTCTTAATTAGCAGAAAATTTACTCACGTGTGACTGTAGTGTGGTGTATGTGTGCATGGGGGTGTTACAGATAAACAGAGGAGACACAGAACGTAGCACTTTCACGTGCATCATTTTTACTCTGTGTACTATTTCTCCCTCAAGGCAACCTCTAATGTCATATTTTTTCAGTAAGTAAAAATTTGCAAATGTTATTTTTTTTTCCTAAGAAAGTAAGCATTTCCAAAAATCCAAAAGGCAACTTTAGATTATCAGGAATGTTTCACTGGCCATAAAGCCTAGTGACATAAGAAATTTAGTTTTAATCCTGTCTGTGATGATTTCTCAAATATATTTAAGTCCTGCAGATCTCAGAGGTGCCCGCATCTGCTCACTGGTTCCACAACAGGACTGTGTCTGGCCATGTCACTGTCAGACATGGTAACGGAAATTACTGTATGTTTTATTAAAAACCTATTTTTGTCTCTCTCGCTCTCTTTTATCTAAAACCCTAATTTAGTTGTTGTTCCCTTAGGTACAAAGTACACAGTTCATAATTCATTTGATATAAAATGTCAGTTTAGATTCTTGCCCTTCTTTGATAAATGAGAAAAAACATGTACATTTCAATTTCCTCAATGCCAGAACTACCAAGAACAACCCCCTGTTGTGCTTCTCAAAGACCTTTGTGCTAAATTAAACATCAAGATTCAGAAACTGTGGAGAAGGATATTTCCAAGACAGAGAGAACAAATGCAGGAGACAGAGGGAGACAGCTAATGCTTTTTCTACCAGTCAAGTGATATCTCCCAAAGAGCATCTTTGATCCTCAAATTAGTCCTCACTTATAATTTAATATACCACAACCAGTCTGCTGTTTCCTTACATTTAGTTTTAAGAGGCAGTTGTTGGGATTATCATGTAAAATAAAAATTTAGATGCTTATAGTTTTGTTTAATTTTCAACCTAATAGTGGTAGCTTATGTATATTTTGTACTTATTATATATCATGCTTTATAGTCTTTTTTAAACAAATAAATGAGAACTTGCTTGTGTGCCGGCTGATCTTCTTGGTGCACACACATTCTTTATTCCTTGCCTAAACCCATGGAGAAGGTTCTGTAATTATGAAACGTCTTTCTAGATGAACAAATCAAGGCTTAGAGAGGAGATAACTTTCCCAAGGTCACACAATCAGTAAATGGAAATGCTAGCTGGTGGTGGATAAGTTGAATTCTGATAGTTTGATAGACACTGCGGTCAATGTGTTTTACAAATGAACAATTTAAGAGACATGTTTACTTGATGTATAGAGTCAACCACATGAATAAAATCCAAGTCTTTTTGTGTGGTCATGCCTTCAACTTCAGATTCTGATGAAGAAAACATTCCTCCTTTTTGACGGTCCAGAGGACACAGATGATCCTTCCTATGACCATTCCACTGAACAGCTTCCTCATATGCAGTGTTCACACTGCTGAGTTCCAGAATATTCCAATTGTAAATGAGCATCCTCACCTAACCGTAGTGTTTTTTAATTTGTTCATGGAAAATTGTTTCGATTCATTCATTCATTTATTAGTTTTTACAAATATAGATTTTCCTTGCTCTCTTTCTTTTAAGGAGGTTTTTTTAATTTTTCAAAATTAATACTATTAGATAAATCTCTCTTTATAAGAGTGAAAATTATGTACAATCAGAAGCTTACATCTCTTCCTTTCCCTTGAGATATAGAGTGCATTAACAAAAAGAATTCCACTTAATATAAGCCCAAAGAGAGAACAACTTAGTAAGTAGCAATAATGACAACTATTATACACTAATACTTTGGGTAAATGTATTTGAACAAGTTCTAGTGAAATTTTCTGTCTTATACCTACAGAAAAGCTTCCGCACTATCAAATCAAATCAGAAAATCAAAATTTTCTATCACAAGTCAAAGAAATGTACATTATAACTCACAAGTCACTCAAGAGCTAAAGGTATAGAAAAAATATTTTTTACAAATTTATGAATCTTTCCCCCTAAATAGGTAAATATGAGGGCTACTTTTTCATTGAATTCTTTCAATTAGAGTTTATCATAGAAGTTCATGGGTGGCTATGAAAGAAGTTGGTGAAAATACTTGGTGGGCAAGTGAGTATTTGTAACCACAATGGGAAAGGATTTGTCCAACTGGTTAGGTTTTTTGCCTTCTACAAACAGAGTGTGCACGTAGTATGCTTACTGCTTTTTTGTAAGGTTGTAAAAATATGTTTTAACTAATTTTTTTTTCTCTCATTAGATTGTAAATTTAAGAGCATGGATCATGTAGCTAATTGAGGATAGTTCCATTTGCAACAGGTTTTGAATATCCTATAGCTCAACCAAACAATACCCTTAAAGTTATATTTCACACATATCTGTAGAGTCGAGCTACCTCTTTAGACACCCGTTGATTAGTGCGGCCTCAAACTCTGTGTCACTTTTGCCAAGAGAGGATATGGGTCACCAGTGGAAGACATCTCAAATAAACAATAGAGTGTAGTGGCTCAGAACTAGGCTTCTAGAGTCAGTCTCTTCATATTCTGTAAGTTTGAATATAGTTTCTGCCTTTTACTAGTTGCATGATCTTAACTAGTTGCACGTCAATTTCTTTTCCTCAACTTCCTCATGTGTAAATAGGGATTATAATAACACTTTTTAAATAGAGTTGTGAGAATTAAATGAGTTAATATATGCAAAACAGCACCTGCACCTAGTAAATACTATCTTGGTATGAGTAATTACAATACCAAAAAGCTCTTTTTATCAAATAAAATATTACATGATCTTAATGGTTCTCTGGGCAACTGGAAACTATGTCCGCCTACTCTGGAGTTGTATTTGCCAACTCCTGGAAGGAAAAATCTTAACTATGAGGTCTAATAGATAGCAAACCCTGGAATCCAGGATAAAAATGTAACTGACTTGAGGAAACATATTTCAAAACCCTACAGAGGAGGTGAAGCCACAAGATGCTCATTAAAGAAAATTCCCTGGAGGGGAAGAGTCAGGTTTTAGTTGCATGGAGTTCCTTATAACAGATGTTCTGTGAAGAAATCGAAGAGCAGAGAAAATTTAGCTGACAATGTCTTTACAGTAGGGCTGATTAGTGTTCCTCAGTGCATAAAACATCATGCCTGTTGCTTTCTGGTGCTACAGGTAGGACTCAACATCTGGAATTGGTTTTCCACAGTATCTGTTCCTGTCCCATTCAGGAAAACTGTGAGCAATTGAGGGGTTCCTTACATTGGAAGGACCTCTGGCCCTAAGAATGGAGCTTCTATTTTCAAAGCTAAATTGAGCATAGGGGCCTATTTTACCAATTTTCCTCTCAGTAATCCTGTGTCCCAATTATAGGTGTAAAATAGAGTCATAGACAAGATCATATAATACTTTTTACTTTAAAGTGTTTTAAAGATGGTTGAGTTCTATGGTTTTCAAACTTGGGCATACATCCAATGACCCGGGAGGTGGTAGTGGGGTCTCATTAAAATATAAAGTGCTTGGCCCCCCCTCAGAATTTCTGATTCGGTGGGTTGAGAGTAGGGCTCAGGAATCGGCATTTTTGAACAAGTTCCCAGGAATGCTGATGCTCCTAGTCTTGAATAGTACTCTGGAAACCACTGATCTAGTTCAAGTTCTGCCATCATAGGGATGAGAAACCTGCATCAAAGTCAAGTAGAATTGCTTAGGTCAGACCAAATAGCTAATTAGCACAAGAGTTGTTGCCAGAACTCAGGGCTGGGAGACCTGGAAATAGAGAAGTGCCTCAGAGGAGCACCTTCAGGATGGGTCAGTAATTTCATAATTTTAGACGTTACTATTTCATTTCATGTCAGGTTCGCTTCTCGAGCTTTCCTCATTTGAGAGCTAAAACATAAACCAATACATATGTTGACCTGACACAATTTGGTATGATCTTCAAGAAGTTATGAGGCTTCTCTAAGCGGTGGCTACTCTTTTTCCTTTCTCGCAAGCATCTTGTGGTAAATGCTTTTACTTTCAAGGGACTGAAAACACGTAGACACTTAACTAATGAGAGGGATTAATCGGCTTCTGTAATAAAAAAAGAAAAAAATTCATGGAAAAAGCTGTTTTTGCCAGTGCTGGATTCAAGGGACCAAACAATGTCACCAGAATCCGGTCTACGTCCTTCTCTCAGATCTACTCTGCCGTCTTCCATGTTGGCGACATTCTCAGAGCCTGAGGGGCAAGATGGCTGGCGGCAGAGTCGGTTGAATCCCAGATTCAAACCCAGGGCACGAAACATGCCTCTGTTGGCTCTACCGGTTTACTGCTTTTCATTAGCTCCGATTGGAACATCTGTCATTCCTGAAAAAAATCACTGTGGCCAGGGGAATACAATGCTCTCACTGGTCAGACCTGGTGACAGAGTCAATTCCACACACAACACATTTTTTGAACATGAGAGAGCCCAGGGTTCCGAGAGGGAGATTGGAGCCCTGTAATCAAAAGAAAGGGTGAAGGCATGCCGGGTACAAAAATAACACAAAGCCACTAACACTCCACAGGGACATGACAGTAAGCATTACTAATTTCCTACTATATGCACGAGCCAAGGTAAATGGTGAGAAAGATAAAGAAAGAGAAAGAAGGGGAAGAAAGAGAGATCAGCTATAATTCTTCTATCTACTGCCATTCATCCACTCATTCTATCTTCACCATGAATTTATACTCTAGTAGATGAGACATGATACATACATATAAAACATTTAAATAAAAATGGAAGACAGTATAAGTTCCAAAATGATCATCGAAGGGTGAGAAGGATTAATCTCATAAAGTATGTACTAGATAGCCTCACATTTCTAGTTTCATTTGCCCCAATTAATTAATAATCACGAAAATCATAGTGGCTATAGTGAATTTGCCCATTGTCACAATCTACTCTTCACTAAGTTTTACAAGACTCTAGACCCTTTAGACACTGGGTAGTCTATACCTCTTTAGAGAAAGACAACAGGGAATTTCTTGATGTTGCTAATTATGGTCACTGAATATCTAAGATACATTAAGAATTGCCTCACTTTTGTAAGAGTATGTATACAGCCAGGTAAATTCCATAGATTTTATGCAAGGCAGGCATAGAGTCTGACTATGAAGAAAAGGGAAAAATAAAAGAATAAGACATTATTTTTTAAGAAATAAAGCAAAAATCTCTTTAGGGCGCTATAAGAATTCAAATAAAACTCCAAGTTGCTTTAAAACTGCAGAGCCAGTCAGAAAGACATGATTTTTTTAAATCTTAAAGTTATAGATAAACCTTTTTTCCAAGATAAAAAAACAGAAAGGGAATTGTACTTATTCTTTTTAAAAATATGATTTTTTAAATATCAATGGAACTTAAAAAAATATCCCTCTCCCATGGACAAGTAGAAAAAGATGTGATTTCTTTTTCTTTTTTTCAGGTCTCTCTGTCTTGCCCCAGGATGAGCTAAAGATAGCACTTAATTGTGTGTGTGGGCGTGTGTATTTCTATATAAACCACATGAGAGTATGCAAATGTGCAAAGCTGGCAGCCCTTTGCTGGAGGCTTGTTGAGTCCATGGTAAAGTTCCCTTCAAAGTTCCCTTCCCTCTTCTCCTTGGCTCAGAAGTTATTCCCTTTCTAAAGTGTTTTCATAAGCAGGAAGTTCATTGTCAAGATGGTGAATATGAAAAGTGAAGAAAATTTCACAAATTATGACACAGAAATTTATTCCTCTCCTTGGCTCATGACATGTAATTTTGCAAAAACACAAGCAAGCATGTGTGCACACACACACATATACACACACACAAAGCAAGGTAAACTCTCACTCCCAAAAAGGTAAAGATAAGAATTTTCATGAAAGGATTTGAGAGCACGTTGAAGACAATCATAAATCCTTCGGTTTTGCTCTCATAACATGCTTGGGAGAAAGTGTGGGTTGAACTAAATGGCCTGGTGTGTGTTTTCAAAAGCATGCTATTTATTTTATTAAGAATTTAAATACTTTTTATTTGTTGAATTCTCCTACTTTATTACCTTCAACGGGTTGATTTTTCCAGGGGAAAAATAGCAGCACATTTGGAAGACATACACAGAAGTAAAACATTATGCACAACTATTTTAAAGATTCATATGAACGGGATGTAATATAAACTGTGTAGCTTTTAATATACTGAAGGTAAAGACAAACCATCTGTTTATGTGGGAGAATGTTGTTGTTTTAGAGAATGCTATTCCTCACCACCCTATATCTTCACTGTGGCTTTTACATTATAAAAAGCAGTTAATCTCATCTTTCCTTCTACTCTCTGAATAAGGTAATATACCATCTTAGCCTATTGTTTATTTCAATTGCTGACCTACAGCTTATTTTTTTTTTATTTCCATTCCTTTGCACTCTTTCAATTTTTAAGATATCCCATGGCCACCTGCATGATAAAGTTTCTACTTATATCTTGCAAATAAATCAAAGTGGACACAGAGCAGATGAAAAATGGAGAACACATGCTGATGGGCAGCTTTCTATGTGCACCTGGCAAGCAAATTTACATTTTCGAGAACTATTAATTGGATTTTAAAAGGTGGAATCTTGACATTGCACTAAGTAGATTTTAAAAGGCATACAAATGTTTTACAATTCTCAATCCTATAGTGGCTGAGGAAAGTGTGAGATACAATGGGGTTTGCATTTGCAATTCTTATTTATTTATTCTTTTGCTTTTTAGTCTACGCCTGTTTTTGAACTTCTAATTGCTCCTAATTCTCTTAGGGATCCTGCAATAAAATGATATCATTCTCCCCATGGTTGGTGGATTGTGCTACTCACAGTCCATTCCTCTTAGGTCTTAGGAAGAGATTTTGGTTGAAAATAGAAAATAGGAGAGAGAGTTCAGTTCTTTCCTTTAAAAACTAAAGGATAAAAAGAAGTTCACTGAGCAAGTCACGCTAAAAATCTCAGACTAAATTTCTAATCAATTGAAAGGATATAAACAATGATTTCTTTTTTCTTTTAAGGTGGAGCTGTTATAATGCTTAACCTATGAGAAGAATTTGATAGCATTCTTCTGCCCTTCCTACTGGGGTAGGCTGCAGGTGGATCATTCTGCCCCCTTTTCTTTCCTTAGTAGTAGATGCTCTCTTTACCTACCTATTCTTAACAGACTTGCCAGATTAATAAAAAATTTCCATTTACTCTGTAACACACAGATATGGATAGTTGACTACTCTTTATTTAGCTCAAGGGCAAAATTCTGCAGCTGCCAGTAGAAGTATACACTTACCAAGAGAAGGTTGCATTTTTCAAATAGTTATGTGCTTCTCATTATAATTATGTAGTTTAATTAAATATCACTTAAACTGATAAACACTAGTAAAATAATAGAAACTTGTTTCTTTGAAAATTAACTGCTTTGTAAAACTTAAAATGACTTAATAAAACAATGCGGTCAAATTAAAGACTGAGGAAATTATAAAAACATAGAAGATTCTGTAATTAGATTCCTCCTTAATTATTTTTAAATTTTTGTTCCTTTTTAAAGGAGCTTTAAGTGGGAATCTTACACTATGTATTATGGGTGTAGTTTTTATAACAAAAATGCTGGATTTATAAATAGTAAATCAATACTCTAAAAATCAGCTTGGTCTTATATAACAATATTGGCGGGTAAACATATGATTATGTTCTAAGTTAAAGTTGTATTTAATATATATTTGGATTTTTCAAATTGTTCTCTCATTTTCAGCTAACTTTCCAAACACCAGTCATGATAGGTAAGTTAATTGAAAATGGTAGTTAAAACAGAGAATTAAATACACACACACATGCATTCATACATAAACATACCTCAAGAGGGTTTTATATTATTTATTTCTGTACTGCTATGGCAATCTTGTCAAGGACTAAGATAAATTGATTTTAGGATGAATTCAACATTTAGGGAAAATATTTATCCAAGTAAAAGACACAGTAATAGCAAAGGTAATTTACAGGTTATTTTCCAAGTTATCACTACCACAAAATGTTCTGGTAATTCATTTATTCAGCACATACTTTGTGCTAGACACTACGGTTATAAAAAAATATACAAATCAAACACAGTTCATGGCTCACAGCTCTGAGTTGCAAGAAAATTCAGAATATCCAAGCTCTAAGATTTGGGAAATAACTAAAATAATTTTTTTAAATTGTCCATATATAAGAAGAGCTTAGGATTTTTCCTTTGGTACTGAGCTATAAATATTTTAAACAAGATTCTATTGATATAAGTTTCTTGATCTTTGCAAAGAAATAAAATATTAAAATTCATTTTCATGTTAGGAAATATTTTTTTTACATCTCCTTAAGGAAAAATTTAGTAAATCTTTCTTCAATTTTTTAAAATTATTTAGTACTAATACACCATTCTTTCAAAAACAGAACTAATTTAAAAGAAAAATTATATATATATATACATAATACCTGCATGTATGTGTATAAATACACACACACACATTCTATTAAAAACCAATCACTTAGGCATTTATAGAAGATTGACATATCAGTTGGCCGCAGTAACTCACACCTTCTAATACACATGTTTCTTGATTTGGCCAAGAATTTTACTTTGGCCAGCTCAAGACAAGAAGTTTGATAAGGGCTTGCACACTCTTGAAACCATTAGTTAACCATGCTCTGAAGAAGCTCAATCCAGCTTCCTTAAGCAAGAAGAACCACCCGGACAACACATATAATCATGTTAGAAATAATAAAGAATGGCTGTTTTAAGTTGCTAAGTTTTGGGGTGGTTTGTAACACAGCAGTACGTGAAAGACCATTCCAGCCTCCTAAAACCTAAACAAAAATGAATTTGGTAGTTCAAGCTACAAAAAAAAAATCAGTGGTTAACATATTATACTTTTAGCTCTATTACTGGGCAAAAATTACATGTTAGCGTTTTAAAAACCAATGTTTCATTAAGTTATTCAAAAGCACATTGTCTGAAGCCTTCCTATTCAGCAAAAAATGAAACAGAGTTTGAATTCCAAGATTTAACTCTTTGAAGTATATATTTGAGGACAATTAGGAAAAGGTAGAAAATATTTAGGATAAAATTTCGAATTCCTCTCTTTTGTCCAGCATTGCCAAAGTTATACAACCATTTATGTGTGAATAAAATATACAGAATGACAATAAAAAATAATCATAATAATTGCATTTAATAAATAGCTCGATATGAACACAGAAGAGAGTTCTATTAATAAAAAAATGTGCTGCTTTTCCGCCCATTGAAATCCCAAGATAAGCAATGAGAGCTTGATGTAAAAATCATTTGTAAATTATGATCTAGAGGTCATGGGAGAGGATGCTAAAGCTATTTCAAAAGGAAAATCACTTCCCATCCTTCCTGCTTACTTCATTATCCAATACACATCACAACCACCCCCTAGCAGGGTTACTGTCCTGGCCATAATGATGTTAATACTCTGAGGGGTAAGTGTAGAAGAGGGTAGGGATGCAGCAAGATAAACTTATCCTGGGCTCTGCAGCCTGTATGAGAGACTCTGATTTTTCACTTGCCCTCTATTTGCTAGACAAAAAAGGTCTTAGTAGGAAAACAGAACAAAGCAGGTAGCAAGCACCAAATGTTTACCAAGACAGGCACTGTGCTAAGCACATTATATATATTGTATTTTTAAACACAATTACATCAGGTGGGAATTACCATCCAGCCTATTTTATGGATGAACAAACTGAGGCTCAGCTATATTTATAGATTTTATCACAGTTACTCAGGCATTGAGTGAAAGAGGTGGATTTAAATCCATGTCTCTAGGGAGGCCAAAGTCTACACTTTTGCAATGTGCCTGTTTTAAATCCTAATGGATTTTACTCCATTTTTTTTTTTCACTGATGTTTTAAGTGGGGAGGGGTTTGGGGGAAAGAGAAACACTTGAAAAGACTCTGTAAAACCAACCACTCACAACCATTTTACCTTTCTCAATTCTTCATTTTCTAATAACACATTTTGGAAAATAAACAGGTTCCTCAAGCCTAGCATTTTTATAAAGACTGTAGATTATAATAATTCTCATCAACATCAACTTAGAGGTATATATGACAAGTTATTTACTGTCAGAGGAAAACTGGATTAAATTCACAAGCTAAGGTGGCTCTGAGTTCCTTTCACTGTTGCAATGAAGCAGTTCAGAAAAAGATAAACAGAAGAAAATTATTCCTTTTGGAAAAATAGAAAACTTTCATAAAAAATCTGTTTCTCGCTTGTCAGTATGGAATTTGTCACTAATCATTTTAAACTATGCCCTTTTATGCTTCTTCTGTCTCTTTTAGCTTTCTGAGTAGTTCTTTGATGTAACAAAGACAGTTTCAGACAAGATTTCAGTTCATCTGGAAAAAAAAGGTTTAAGTCTGGAGGCAAAATGCAGTGTATTTAAAATTTATATACTCCATAATGCCTTTGTTCTGAACTTGAAGATCCTGCAAAACTTCTAAGCTTCTTTGCCTTCCTCTTCTAAGCTCGTTTGTTCTTCCTTTGCTTATTATCATGCAACTGTGACTTTAACTGGTGGTTCCATCATTTAACTACATGCAGAGTCATGGCTGACCCTTTCTGATCAATTGCCAATCCATACAGGTTTGACTGATAAAAGAGCCAATTAGATTTAAGCAAATTAAGGGACATCACCAATGTCAACCACTTATTAAACTGAATGCTGAATTCCATGCATACAAAACACTAATGCCCTGAGCCCCATTAAGCGTTGCAATCCTAACCCCATTAGTAACTCCAGACCTTGAAGGGGGAAAGGCCATAGGAAAGTTTCATATTTATGGATTAACATTTGGATTCCGTTTTTATTTTTTTAATTCTTTTCCTAGAACTCTTGAACCTGTACCATAATGCTATTCAAGAGCTCGGATTAAATATAGTCTTCATTTCTAAGAGTATCTTAGTGCTAAATATGAGCATTATGTTATTACAAACAACCTAAAAATATAGTAATTGTAGAAATACAAAAAAAAAAAAAAACCCTGAGTGCACAGAAGTAGGTGAGGATTTGCTACATAATTTTTAAAAAAGAGAAACTCTTCTAGTTGTCCACATGATATTTAAAATGAATGTTTCAAATAAAAAATGTGCTCTTTGGGAACTGCCACTGACCAACATCTACATGCTAGGTTATTAGTTGCATCATCTTGCTTGCTTTAATTCTCATCTTCAAGTAACTTGGATTTACATATTTTTTAATCATATTTTTTCTCATCAGACAAATAGAGTTAGCTACTGGCAAATAAGATGTTTCCTAATTGTCAACTAAGAGATGATGTACCATGGCAAAATTTTTTATACCATGCTCCCTTATCTCTCCTTTCTAAATTCCTATGTATAAACTAAAAACTGTTCATCCTACTTTACTCAACCTGAGTAAAGTAACCATTACAGTGGAGGAATCAAAGAGTGATGAGTTGGTACAACTTAAGAATATTTCTTACCTCCAATACTCTAACCCTTCTCATGGTCTGGGCTCCCAACTACACCCACATGGCCACCGCATTCCTACATTGGATAGCAGTGTACAGAGAAAGTCGCATTTTTGTAGGTGGCTACAATATAAGGTTGCTCAGATAGACACGAGGCTTGGGCAGGCCTGAGCAATGATAAGCTTACAATTTAAAACTGGTAATTAAGCTATCTTGAATGATTTATTCACTCACTAATTATTCATTATGCACCTACCATGTGTCAGGTTTGGTCTAAGCACAGATGATAAAAATGTGAATAAGGAACAGTCCCTACTGTATAGGATCTTATAACCAGCGATTGTGACAGTCAGATTAAACAGGCAATTTCAAAACAATATGATTGTACTCTAGGATACAGAAAGGCCCTATCTCAGCCTCCGTTGGCGAGAGATGACTTTCTGATAGAATGATTTCTAAGTTGAAATCTAAAAAGTGAATAGGATCTGGCCAGACTAAAGGGGTAAAGGGAGTTTTTCAGGCCATATCTGATAGCAACTATTTGATGAAGATAAAAATAGTAGTTTTATTTTGCCCAAATCTTCTATCAGGTTTTTAAACTATACTGAGAAGAAAACATAGCTAAGGGTATTATCATTACAAATGTAGCATAATCCAGCATTGAAAAATACTAGGAATTCAACATCACCATAAAAGATCTAATATTGAAATCAAGGAAATGGCAATGATGATAGCAATCAAAATATAATGGAAAAGTAAATAGCATATAGAACCTTCTCTGCCCATAAGTTAGTTCGCTTCTGTATACTGGTTCATTTATTATTCATTTCAGTATGAAACACAGTTCAGTGGATAAAGGCATGGAAGATTTCTTTAATAACTCTCAGTACTAATTTAATTCTACTTAAACACACATATTCTAGTCAATGCCACATGCTTTTCAGCATGATTTTTATGTGTAAATCAGGATAATATGTTTTCAGATCATTAAGTAAAAGGAAGCATGAACTAAAACCTATTTAATCAATGAGGTATCACCTTTAAACTGCCACAAGGTCATAAAAAAGATAATTTCAAAGCTATAAGTTTCCTAATTGTAATCAACAACAATCTAATGATAAAAGAAAGTATGTCTTAATGGCTGTAATAAACTTTAGCAAATCACTGTCTGTCTTTAAAGACATTTGCTTCCTCTTTGGTGAAGGGCCATCTTCCAAATTCTGGATTTCTGAACACATAAAGTGAACGATTACATGGGCCCAGAGAGTGTGAGTCTGCACAGCATTATAACGACACACATAAGCACCCACAGTGCAGAGACGGAGGTGAGCCTCAGTTAACACTTTATCTCACTTCCACTGCTCCACTATAAAACAATATTTTAGATTCTTCCAGTGTGCATAATATTAACCCTTCTACTGACAGACGTGGTCACACAGTGTGTATTGAGTTAGCAATAGGAGCTTGCTATTTTTAATTGGATCATGATATATACACATAAAACAAATCATTAGACCATACATTCTTAAACATGTGAAAAATAAATGAGCTCTCTTTTATGAATATGATGTAAACAACAGTAATTACAAACTATCTAAATCAGTGTAAATGCCATAAAATGGATGTATAACTCATTAAATATTCCATATGTCCTGTCGAGAGGTATCACTATATAACTTAAAATCTCCATTATGTCACTGATTATTCTTTCATTTCTAAATGTAAATAAAGGGTATTATATTCTAAGGTTTAGAGTCATCACAATTATCTATCATTCTAGCATATGGGTTCAAATAAAAAATGAAGATATGAATACCCAAGATTTCTTTTTTGGGGAGGTTTGTTTTTATTTTGTGTTTTGGTCTCAATTTTTAAATAAGCATTCAATTCTCTTTTTCTATCATTAGTTCAATGATACTAACATGAGTTGATCAGCTCCCCCAAAGTCTCTTTTAAGCATGATTTTCTTAACACAGCTTCTGCCTTTAGAGTTTCAAGTGTTTAAGTAAACCTTCATTCATTAATTCTAATAAAGTCATAAATGGTAGATAATAGTGAGTGGTTTTTATGATACAACAGGTAATGAATCTTTTCTTGACAGAAAAGGATCCATATGAACTGCAGATTCACCCTTATTTTTCTACCATAATGAGGCATTTGCTGCTTTTACACTCTTTGTAACCAGAGGGGGATGTGTCTTGCCCTACAGATTGCTGATAACAAGATGGTGATATCCTCCCTTAGCCCAGAACACACGGGCTCCTGGAAGCTGGGCTACTGGGTAGACTTTGGGTGTCCTGAGGTCCTTCTCCTTCAGTATTTTCAGAAAACACACATTCCTGAACACTCAGTTGAGAATCAGGCTGTTAACATGTCAAAGCATGCTCTCTGTTCAAGGGCCATACGTACTAACCCTAGAGGGAATTTCTTTCTTAGCAATTAGTTCCCACAGTAGTTAAAACATGGGTGGAGTTGATTGCAGATCAAAGTAATGGTAATTGTGAGTAAATTTAGGTCAATTTTTATAGAAGTATTTAAAATAAAAATATCTGGATTCTATCCCATTTTACATATGAAAGTGGCACTGCTGAACTGTAACCATTAGGACATGGAATTTAAAGGTGTTTTTTCCCATGGTGTGGATAGAATTTTCCTATTCTATCATCTGTGTCCTGCCCTTTTTGCCAAATGGAAAGGTTTAAATATACATCTAATCTAGTTCTTCATAACTCCGGGAATGAGAACCATTTGCAGTAGAAAATGAAAGCTCAAATTGCAAATATAAAGTTTGAATCTAAGGGAAGTCTCAAAAAAAAAAAAAAAAAAAAAAAGCATTTCCCAACCTTCTTAGCATGCAGAGATCCAGAGAGAGGTGTGTGTGTGTGTGTGTGTGTACAGTACCTACACATACATACAGTGCAAGATAAAAGCAGTCTCAACAAAACAATAAAAGAATATCAACAATAGAGTCACAACACAACAAAACAACAACCAAAAGAACCAGAAATACAATTAAGCCACTAAATTCTAAAACATTAATTCCCACAATAAACAAGGTGTTCAATGGAGACTTAGTCCGAGGGCATTTATATAAAACTAGATAGCCAACATTTGTCACAGACTCACCTCCTGGAGGCATCACAATCATTACAGGATCACTTATCAAGCTGCCTTGGCCATTTGTCACATTCACTTGTATAGTATAGTTGGTAAAAGGAACCAGCCCATCGATGAGCACCCAAAGGTTGGCCTCTTCACTGCTGTGCATGATTTTTGTGCCATTCAGAAGGGTGTAATTATTACCTGCTGAATTAAAAAATAAAATATTAAAATTAGTATATGTGTAAAGGTTCTTTCCTATTATTATTTGAAGATTTTCTTGGTTTCCTAAATATACTATACTAAATAGAACTATTAAAATCACCACCCTAAGAGTCATTACACATGCTCTTATCGGTGAGCATACTTTTATTTTACTACTTTTGAACAAAATGTTACCTGGGTTAACATCTCCAATTCATTCATCAGAGCAATCAAAATAACTTAACTGATACTCTAAGATAACTGTCACATGAAGCCATAGCACAAATATTATGCATATAAGTAAAAATATTGCGCAGAGGTAAATCGATCACTTGATGAGTTGTTTATACTTTTTTGAGGGTTTTTGTTTTAAATTTTCTTTGATGTGCAAACAGGCACAAAATAACACTTTTTTCTCTCAAACACAATGGTTTTGATTATTTATTTATTTATTTATTTATTTTTTGAGACAGAGTCTTGCTTTGTTGCCCGGGCTAGAGTGAGTGCCGTGGCATCAGCCTAGCTCACAGCAACCTCAAACTCCTGGGCTTAAGCGATCCTACTGCCTCAGCCTCCCTAGTAGCTGGGACTACAGGCATGCGCCACCATGCCGGCTAATTTTTTCTATATATATTTTTAGATGTCCATATAATTTCTTTCTATTTTTAATAGAGACGGGGTCTCGCTCTTGCTCAGGCTGGTCTCGAACTCCTTACCTCGAGCGATCCACCTGCCTCGGCCTCCCAGAGTGCTAGCATTACAGGCGTGAGCCACCGCGCCCAGCCTACAATGGTTTTGGATATAAACAGTATACTCAGATATGTGTCAGACATTTTATATATCATCACGTGAGGTATTTTCTGCTCATTTTGCTTGAGAGGTGGGTTGACCTCTTTCTATTTGTTGCCCCTTTAAAACAGAATTAGTCAGAATATCCTGAAAAGCAACTGGAGATCAGAGGCAATATATAACCACATTGATCACAAGATCTATTTTTTTAGCTTTATGAGAAAATGCAGAAGTGGCCTGGTTTCATAAAAAAAATTACTTATAATATATCCTCACCCAGGTCCTACCACCACCATCCTTCCAAAGCTTTAGGGAACCCATCCTCCAATCTCAGCATGTCTAAAAGATAGGAAAATACTTCTGCTTGATAGCAATGTTTTCTCTCCGTCTCCTAAACCAATGGGTTACATTCAAGGTTCAGAAGAGTCAGAAATTAGGGTTAAATAAGAAAAGGGCTACAACTCAAAATTCTAACACTTCTTTCATTTGGTACACTAGCTGCTTTCCTAACAAGTTTGCAAGAGGCAATTTTTTTCCAAATACTGCTAAATTCTAGTTGATTTTTAGAAATGTTTAATTCTTAAAACACAGAGAAAAGAACCATCAAGAATACCAATATTTACTTCAAATGGACTTCTTCCTTTGCTAAAACACTTTTTATTACCTGTATATTTAATCTTCCCTACACAAATTCTGTAAATATAGGCAAATGAATAAAAAAACACAAGATATTGGACTTCAAGGGAAAAAACAAGCATATTTGCAAGATCTCCAGATACTGATATAGTCTCTATTGATTAAATGTTTAAAAAAGTAAAAGATGGCCACATACTAAAAGTGATCTTGCATGGTATAGTAAACAAAATTTAATGGCTGCAATATTTACAAAAATATTATAGTTTAACACAGTTTAGTTACAAAGGATAGTGAAAGGAAAGAACATAAATTTGGTTGTCAGAGTCTTGCATTTGAACTTGTCCTTGTATTTTTTTAGTAATGTGCTCTTTGCTAAGTTTGTTCATATTCCTGAACCTCTAGCTCTTCAGAGGTGAACTGGGAATGATAATAGTACTTACATTGCAGTGCTACTGTAAAAGTTAAGTGAGATGATTTCTTTACCATAAACAGCACCTAGGAATGATGCTACTGTTTTTGCCGTAATTCATACAACTGATACATTCCAGACACTTAGGACTAGCAAGTGATTAAGAATTATGCACCTTGTATTTCATTTTCTCAGTAGCAATTACCTACCTATTAAATACTCTACTTCTCCCAACATAACAATGTATTATTAATCAAAATTCAAGATTTTTCAATTAACAAAGCAACACTAATCTCATCTACTACCACCATGTCATTGTCCCATCAGATTACAATTCAAACTGAAATCATTGAAGATAAAATAATGCAAAAGAGGGTCTGATATCTAGTTATGACTTGACCATTTTCATGAAATGTGGATAGGACAAACAAAAACTTTTAAAAATATACATATTTTTAAAAAGAAACTTATCATAATTTTGAGATGAAGGAAGTAGCTGAAAAATTTCTTGCTACAAAATACCCAGGTGTCATGATCAGAAGAAATCCTTAGTGGCATACAATAATTTATTACTTAGGACATGAAATTAGTTTATCCCAAAGAGTAGTTTAAAGGGAATAAATGATACTTGTGGGCTAAAACATGAGAATAATAATTGCTATTCATTTTCAGTAAAGCCAGATAAAGATATATTCATAGTTTAAAAAATGATTTCCAGGTCTTAAAATGGACATAGGTAAAGCACTCCTATATATGTGTATACATATGTTTTTCTTATTTTTCTAAAACCCATCTCACTGCACACTGAGTTTAATACATATTAGCAAGAAGTTCTGACACCTGCAAAGCATCCTGTGATAATTTCATTATGCAATTAAAATATGTTTCCAAATTATGCTATTTTAGCTTTCATACATTCTTTACAACTGGTCAACTTCATTTGACTAAAAATAATTGAGCTTCAACTGCATGGAAGGAGCAGACTTTGCTAGGCGCTGATAAGAACATGACCCAAATGCGTAAGACATAGTTCCTGCCCTCAAGAAATCTGGTTAAGACTAAATATGAGTCCCTTCTAACCATTGCCTAAGAATAATTACATTATTTGCATCAGAAGATCCCCTCAAGTTCCCATGATATCTAGCTCCTTGGAAGCATTTTCAGTGATAGCTGAAACATCTACTGCTGCTTTCACATGCCCACTTGTAAAATTTCAAAAAGGTCAGCTTATTTTACAGAGACCCAGCCAGAGGCTCAACGTGACTCCGAAGCAGCATAACTGTGCTCATCTTAGAAGAGATTGAAATTTGCAAAACAACAATGAAAATTCTAAAATTAAGCCATTAGAATACAATTCTATTAATGCACATTTCCAGCCAGGTGCAAATGTATGATCAATGGGCAAACATCTATGAGTATAATATTGGTGAAGTTTGTTTCCTTGCATTTTGTTTGTTTTTGAAGAAAATTTTGAGCCGTAAAACAAACAATATTGCTAGCTTCTAAAATGGCCTGGCAGGGGAAAAATATATATTAAGTACCACTTTCTAAGTTTCCCAGATAACAACATTAATACATGGTAATTATACAATTAGTTGTAACATTAAGTTCTAGTTATAGAACAATGATTACTCAGTAATTATAAGAAGTATATAATTACTCAATAATTATGAGAAGTATGCAATTACATAACCATTTTGCTCAGCTGAAAAAAGAACTTGTGCATCTCCAGGAACTCTGCAGCTGAGTGAATCTAATGTTCTCTCACCCTTACTAACATGCAGTTCATTTCACCGACCTAGAGCAACTGACAGGAGTCCAACCCTCGAGGAAGCTCAGACATCTCCAGATTCAAAACCAAAGCAGGATGCACAGATTTTGGCTCTTCTCCTACATCATTGTCTCTGTCTTTTCCTTTCTTCATGTGAACTTTACCAACCGGGGCTCCTACATGTGGGGGAAAGATTCTTAAAATGCAAATCCTCAGATTCCCACTCTTGGGAGGGTTGTGCTTTACTGCTTTTGACTGCATAAACTGTGTTTTCAGTGAGCTGGAAAATGCAGCCCCATTGGTTCAGCCTTAAAAATCAAGCTTGAAAATGCTAAAGTGATAAGCATTTGCTATCACAGGTGACCATTCCTGTCTGGTCGGCCTCAGATGATCTGACCCTATTTGTGAGTATAAGTGGGAGGTGCAGGTCCTTTTAAGCTTCTATGTTCTGGAACCACAATTTCACATTCCTTACCCTCCCCCTGACCCAAGCACCCTGATTTTAAGTTGAGTTCCTCTCCTCCACTCTCGGTGGCTTGGTCTGAGCCATTGGGCTTTAACTGGGGCTTGCCTTGAGCTCTTTGCAGAATGGGGCTGTCTATACCAGTGTTCCAGGGTTCACCTACACCAAAATCACCTGGGGGTACTTCATAAACATTCCTGTACTTGAGTTTCACCCCAGACTTCCTGAATGAGAATATCAAAGGGTAGGGTCCAGGGATCACTGAGTGATTCTCCTTCAGCATGCTGGAATTTGAGAACTACTGATTTTAAAGTTATTTAATCCATACTCAGGCTGGTCTTCTAATCACCAAAATTCATTTCTTCTGATTCTCAAAGTAACTAGATCACATTTAGCATCCTTATTAATGATGCCTTTAGACTCTAGCTTTGGACTATAAAATGTTTACTCTATTAGTGGAAATAGTGCATCTACAGAAAGTGTAAAGCTAATGTTTAAGACAGATCCCTTTACAGACTGCAAAATCTAATCTATACGATTGTTCTCTAAGAAATTTTAAAATATGCATAAAAGCAGTTTTAGATATGAGTAATCATTATTGCACACTTGAGAACAGTAACTTCAGAATTCCTGATTTTAAGTACCATTCCCGTCTTTCATTCTATCTTTCCACTGAGAATGCAAGAGGAGAAAAGATTCTTTGGATATTGGCTGACATCACACATCCACAAGGGAAAAAAAAAGTTTTGTCTAGATGATTTAAAACTTGTAAATAAACTCTTAACAGCTGTTTCAGGATATTTCACATTCTAAAGGGTCTTGAAAGAGGTTAATTCATCTGGTCCTAATGTCCTATTTTATTTTGAAGGACAAAGAATCGTAAATGAAGAAATAGCCCAAATAAAGCTCCTATGAACAACAGATTTTACTTGTAAAGAACATTTTCTTCAGCATCAAATATAAATTCCTACCAAAATGTTAACATTAATGCCCATTTCTAAGATGAAAATCTTATTTTTAATGCTCTTATCTGTTGAATAGTAGGATATTTTCTATGGAAATGGAAAAAAAAAGCATAAATAGATATTTTCATGTGTGATTCAGGAATGTGTAAGTGATTGCTGTCGCAGGGATACCATCCTGTGGGGTCTTCTAGATTGAAATAACATAAATGAGTATCCTTTTCCATTCTTTTTATAATCATTGGCACAAGAATTTTAATGCACCATATATTCCATAATTTTTTTTTTTCCTCTGTGCTGTACTGCTCTGACCTTTTCAATATTCTATAATTTGACTGGCTGGCCATTTCAGTTCTCTCTTTTTACAGTCTTATTAACTTGTGGGAAAGAGGTGAAATGAACAACCAATCAGAATACATAATATTGCAAAGGTCAGCGTAGTCCTGTACAATATCATCACACACGGAATACTGTATGCCAGGCATTAACATCCTGATATCTTATTCATGTGACAAAGATTGTAACAAGAACAGAAAATGGCACAACATGAATCCATTCTCATGACAAAGACCGTAATGAGAAATGACAGCGAACAAACCAAACTGATTCTTGTTACCTTGTGAGGATTTTATATGTCAGACCTGGTCCTGCTTTAAGTTAGCCTTTTTCTGAATCCAATTACACCTTATGGTAGAAAAAGTGTTAACTAATTTTTCCACTTCTTGCTGTAAAAAGAACATGCCATATTTTTTCGCATATTGAGGCCTCAATTTTAGTGTTGTTCAGCTCTATATCACTATCACAGATTTCTGCCAATACCAAAATCAAGACATACAATGGTGATCAGGGCAAAGTGGCAAATCAGCCTTTTAATGTGAGCTAAGAACTCTAGGTCACACTAGATAGTCTGTATTAATATTTAAGTTACCTTTATTTATTATTTCTAACTATATTAAATTATTTCTAACTATATTTAAATTATTTTACCCAAAAAGAAAGTGTGTCCTCCAAATTCCATCATTCTAATAGATCTCATGTTGGTAGCGATCTGAAAGCTGCTGGGTATTTGTTTATTTTGTAATTAACATATGGTCGAAGGCACCAATCCCTGGTCGTAAGTTTTTGACAATGTAGAGAATATTTATAGATATGAGCCTACATATCTGTCTTTTCCAAAGAACATTTTGAAATAGAAAGAAAGAAATAGCCTGTGACCTGCTAAGACCTCTGAGAAGGATGGTGCTTGATTAATGCATCATATTTCTTACCATTACTGTAATTACTGTAATAGTGATTTTAATTAGTTGTCATCTAGTAAAAGCTGTACTTCTTTGATTCTTCTTTAAATTGGTCATTCTCCTAGTATGACAACTGTAGATAAGGGAATACATACATAGAGTGTTTCATCGACTCACCAAAATATGCTTCAGAAACATTTGCCCTGAGTGTATTCATGCAAGGGCAATAACAGCTTTATGAATATTCAGGATTTTTGTTTTATTCTGTTTCGATTTTTTTTAATATGTGGGCAAGAGTACACCTAATGTTGCACAATTACCCTTCTAAATATTGTAAAGCATTATTTAAAGCGTTCTTGAGCATTTTTTTACATCAAGTTTGTTCTATGTACCACCATCAGATTTTCCTAAATGGATCTCATTTTTATTAATATCAGAAAGGAATATTAGGGCAGGAGGATAGGCAAAATCTCTGTACCTTCTGTTCAATATTGCTATACACCTAACACTGCTACCAAAAATAAAGTCTATAAAAAGACATATATGTGTATTTTTATATGTATACATATATATTATATACATAGTTTGCTATCCCATTATGTATAAAATTCACTGTAGTTTACTACATATATAGTGAATTCAAAGATTTACTGTGACTATGGTAAATTAGAGAAGGATGGTCTGTTTTCATTAATCACATACTCTGAAATATCAGTTTTTTCCTACTTTGACTTATTTTTTCCACATTTGGGAAAACTGTTACTTTTCCCGGTGAACAAACTATTGACATTATCTCAATCAGCTAAGAGCTATTTGGGCAAATGTGCACATAAAGTGGTCTCCAGCTTCCACATAAAACGCTAGACATGAACACAACTATTTTATTACCAAAAAATCTTTCCTTCCAGAGTTCTAGAACAGCCTTACTAAATATACCAACTGCGCTTTTTGGTACTACTGTGACCAAATGGGTAACTTGGCAACTGTGATTGATCCCAGAGCAGATCCTATTACCCATTCTTCATTTAATGAAATGTTTAAAATGTCCTTTTTATTGCCAAGCTATAGACGCTTGAGACAGTTCCCATTTTGGGAGCACAGTGTTTGAGAATTATGTCATGTTTGCTGGTAACTTCTACCTGCTTTATTTGTGGCAGTTACACAATAAGATGTTCCTGTACTTCTTATCTAGTGATGTGTCATGGTGTTATCACAAATTTAGCACCCCCAAACAGCATACATTTATGATCTCTTAGTTTCTGTGGGTCAGGAGTCTGACACAGCTTACTGGGTCTTCTTCCCAGGGTCTCAAAAGACTGTAATCAAGGTGTGGGCCAGGACTGAAGTCTCATCTCAAGACTCCAATAAGGAAGGATGTCCTCCAAGTTCAGGTGGCTGTTGGCAGGCCTTAGGGACTGAGAGTCTCAGTTTCTTCCTGGCTCCTAGCTCGTGGCTGCCCTCAGTTAATATCTGCATGTTGGCTGGAGGTCACCCTCATTCCTTCCCAGGTGGGCCTCCCCAACATGGTCACCTACTGTATCAAAGGGAGAGAGTATCCCGTCAAGATGAGTTACAGTCTTAAGTCACATTATCATGATAGAAGTGACATCCCCTCCCCTTTGTCATAGTCTGTGGATTAGAAGCAAGGCACGGCTTTTAACTACACTCAAGGTGAGGGGATTACGTAAGGGCATGAACTCCAGGAGGTGGGAATAATTGGATGCCATCTTACAGTCTGTGTGTTACAATCTCTCAACTGTGGACATGAATCACCTTGCTGGGAAGAAATTTTGGAATGAATTTTGGACTTTCAAAAGTTTTGAAATTAAGTAGTATCACAGAATTACTCTTCCAAAATACCTAACAAAAATGGAAATAAGCCAGGAGAATAACATTAACAATTTTAGCTGAAAATTCTCCAGGTACCAATGTATAATGGAAAAGGAACAAATTAATGACATTAATTTTGAAATCTTACAGAAGAAGAAACAAATGATAAATTCTTGCTCAGTATAGCACAGTTCCTAACTTTACTTCCAGGGGAAGGAATATAAGCCAAGGAAAATCTTCTCCAAACTGAAGAGAAATGAACTAAGAATAGCCTGCAGAGATAGGAAAAGAAGTCAGGGCTGGCCACCCTTCTAACCATTGTGCTGAGTTGTGGGAAGAAGCCAATGTTCCCAAGAGTGGGAGATGTATGCTAATGAATTGAGCCAGTGCTGCTACAATGGACATGCTACAGGATCTCAGAAGAGACAGGAAAACTAAATTCCCTAGAATTCTGCTTAGCGCATCCCTCCCTACTCTCTATATCACTCCCACCCCCACTAGCTGACAGGTGAGTACATTAACAGCAACACTCAGTCCAGTCCTCAAAGTTTAGGTTGAGAGAAGACTGACTAACACTAGAAAGGAAAAGAAGTAGACCAGTTCAGAACAAATGCAAAGTCTAGACAGAGCTGCCCATACAAGGCACAAGCAAGATGAATTTAAAGGAAGAAACAATGTACTAAATATGCGTACATGCAGCCAAAAGGAAAGAAAGGATTCTAACAGAAAAAGACAAAATAACCAAGGCTGAAGTGGGAAGAATGCATGAGGAGTTCAAGACCAGCCTGTGTAACACAGCAAGACCCTCCTCGCCTCTAAAAAAAATTTTAAAATAAAAAAATTATCTGGGCGTGATGGTGTGTACCTGTAGTCCCAGCTACTCAGGAGGCTGAGTCAAGAACATCGCTTGAGCCCAGGAGTTCGAGGCTATGATGCGCCACCATCACAGCTGTGGACAGTCACTGTACTCCAGCCTGGGCAACACAGCAAGACCCCATCTCTATGCAGTCTAAGGAAAAATGATATATATTCTCTATAACATAAAAAAAGGATACTGCAGAGCCAGAGAAACAAATTGGAAATTTAAAAATTTATGTATTTAATAAAAAAGTTAGAAAAAGCAAGAGCTAAAAACAAAATCAGTGGCATGATGGAATGCCTGGAGATAATAATAAAAGAAAAAATTAAGAAATTATTAATATAACAATAAGAGAGAAGATGATAGATATGTAGAAAGGAAATGATCAGAAATATAATTTAGGATTTTTTTTTGTAAATGAAAGGATAGCTGAAGGTCATGTGGGCACTTGACCAGAGAGTTGCCAATTAGTTGCTTCCACTTGGGGACTACAAAGCTTGATGGAGTGAAACAATGGCTCAGGGTCAATTAGGGATTATTCTAAAGTCTCTAAAATTGTTACACATCCAGAAGTGGAGCTGTAATGTTCTGGGGCAGCTGAAAGATGGCGCTGCTGCCAATGGGGGTATTCTAATATAACTTACCCAAGGTGCAAGCTATTTGGGCCATGCTCTTTGTGATTTCTGCACGAATTGTCACAAATCAGCACAATCACAGACAGATGAATATATCTGTATACTGTTAGGAGGCATGCGAATTGACGTGATCTTTTCGGAAAGCATTTTGTCTATGTATATTGTGTCTTTAATTATATTCCCAACCTTTAATTTAGCAATTCCTCTTAAGCTATAAATATTAAGGAAATATATAGAAGTATGTGTTAACAATATTCTAATAGTAAAAATAATACACTTAAATAGCCAACAATAAGAGAATGTGAATACATTTTGGCGCATCCATATGATAGCATTGTAAACCAGCCCTTGTAAACCAGCTTTCCTGATAACTTTTGAAGTGCCAAATTCCCTTACAGTAATTCATCTCTGCCTTAAAGAACCAAATTTGTTTCTGTTGTTTTCTACCAAGAAACCACCCACAAATTGAGAAAGGTCTAGAATTATGTCCACCATTTATTAATATTATAGGTAGTGGAATTTTATTGTTGTTTTCCTGTACTACATGAATTTTAAAATTAGCATTCATAATTTTTGTAAAATCAAAAGAATCATGAGAGGATGGAAATACCCAAGGAAAGTATATACAATTATATTTTAATTTATAAACAAATTATAATAAAAGCAAGCGTCCACAAACTGCAGCCTATAGGCCTAATGTAGCCAGCGACCTGTTTTTGTAAGGAAAGTTTTGTTAGAATAACGACATTTATACTTCTAGATATGGTCATGCTACATACAGCTACAGAATTGAGTAGTTATGGCAGAGATTATATTGGCTGCCAAGCCTAAAATATTTACTTTCTAGCCCTTTTCAGAAAAAGTTTGCCAGCTTCTGAATTAAACAATTAAGGAAACTACCTCTTCAAAATGTTCTGCCTTCCTAAGTAAAGGGAGCTATTTCCAATTTCTAGATTTATTCTCTGAATAAACTCTTCCTAGGTATGTGGAGAGATCATTTTGTTACACCACTGCACTATACCTTCATTCATGCTTTGAATGTCTTTCATTATTCAGCATTTATAAATGCAAATTACTGAAAAAGACAGAAACAGGAAGGAAATATGTTATAGATAGTCCCCTAATTCCACATGCCCAGGAAGTTTCCCAATGGAAATCTAAGTGCATTGCTTGTACGATAATGATACCTGCTGTTCAAAAGCCTTAATAAGAGTAACCAAAGAGTAATTAATAACTCCTTGGATGCAAGAAGGATGGGTTTACTCTTTCAATTGCTTCTGAAAGACTTTTTAAAGCTTTAAAAGTATATACCTTCTAGAGAAAAATCAGAGGTAGGTAATTTGCCCAAAACACGAAATACTCCCTTCCCACAGATCCTGGTGAAAGTTAGTAAATAGGTAAATAAGGCTAAAATAGTTGCTAAAAGTAGCAAATGCAGTGTTAATATTACCTTGGAATTTATTTTAAGGAAATAATCAAATAAGTACACCAAATATTGCCGTATGCTAAATGTGGGGGCGGGGATGGGTGTATACCTACAGGAGGAGTGCGATGTGCACTGTCTGGGGAATGGACACGCTTGAGGCTCGGACTTGAGGGATTGGGAGGGTCATGGGCAATATATCTATGCAGAACTTTTGTACCCCCATAATAAGCTGAAATAAAAAAAAAAAAAAGAAAACGAATTACTAAATGGTTTAATTGTGCCTATGCAAAACATTGGCTTAAGAACCAAGAACAGGTGGTTAGAGTCAGAGGCGAGAGAACTACAATGTGGTGCCCAAAATAAGCATTCAATATGTAAAGGACCATAAGATATAAATTTGTTTGTAAAGCAAAGAGTTTGATATTTAAATGTTGGCCTCTTGAGCAATAACTTAATCAATTTTGCTTTCTAATTTAAAGTTGAACTGATTTTTTTTTTTTTTTTGTCCTTTTAAATCCCAGATGGTGGCTTTCCAGCCTGGATAATTACAGAAATGAAAAGAACCAGCTTGGATACCTTCAAAGGAATTCTATTCACCTTAACTGGTTTCTTACCATTAACCTAGACCAGTTGATGTGGTTCAGCTTTAAAATAAATGTATAAAAATAGATAACATCTTCATCATGAGAAATAATCACTTAATAGCACCCTAAGAATGCAGCTTATAGGCATCAATTGTATTAACAGACTTCTTGAAGAAAGAATAAAGTTATTTTAAAACTTGACTTCATCTTAAGAAAAACATGGACAAATTTAAACCGTTTTTAAACAAAATTATAGTTACATATTTTAAGTCTTTATTTTTTAATCCTTGCTTACTTTTTGGGCTTCCATTGTCATTATACAAATAAAGATTATTACCTACTTCTTACATATGTTTGCATCTATGTTAACTCATGGATGCCAGTAAGAATTTTCAGTTCTTTGGGGAGATGATCAGAAAGAAATTGGCTAAAAAGCAGACCTGAGGATCGCCAATCCATAATCAAATATCTACATTGATTGTGTCACTTGCACTTGTATTGATTTCAATTGGAGTAGCTCACCCAAGGGAATAATAAAAATGTGGAATAAAACTGATTTATGAGAACAAAATAAATCCTTTTGTGAGTGTAATGTATTGGTACTATTTAACCCTTTCAATCACAGAGTGAAAAAACTATTTATTTTTTAAGAATGCTGAGCTAGCCAAAAGAAGTCATATCAGAAATGCCAATACTGCCAAGTACCATTACACCAAGTTGTAATGCTAGGGAAGAAATGCCACTCTAAACTTGATGGAAGGCATTATTTGACATATGACATACTTTAGCTTTCCTGGGCCAACTTCTATGTGTCATCACAAATGATGGACCTGTAGATCCGAAGTATTATGGAATCACTCAATAAATATATATTGTCCTTATTTACATGATTTATAAGACAGTTGAGAAGGAAGAACAAAATATGGTGGTACAACATTAACTACATTTAATTTTTTCTGTCAATACAGGTGTTCTTTATTTTACTCAAAAGTTAGTTTATGACAGTTCAACTGAGGGCTATTCCAGGGATAACAGGGATATTCAGGAGAGACAGCTTTCAGCAAAATTTGGCATAAATGTTTGCCTTAAAGAAAATAGGAGGACCTAGTAAAAGAGCATAAAACACCAAAGCAACTGTTTGATTTTTCTCAACTGAGCCAACCATCCAAATGGTTCACTCAATGAGTGGAAAAAAAAAAAAAAATCGGTCAAAACATGTTCCTTGAAATCCAGTGGACAAAACAATCCCAATTGTTTGGCATTGATTTAACGTTGAACTTTTCCACTGTGTTAACATCTTATACATATATTCTAAACCTGTGCTGTCCAATACAATACCCCCTATCCACATACAGCTATTGAGACCCTGAAATCTGCTGAGTATGGCTGAGGAACAGAATTTCTAATTTTATTTAATTTTAATTCATTTAAAGACTGATAATTGATTTAGTTACTGGAAAACTTTGAAATATGTTTGGTACAACTTGGTCTGTGAATATACTTTCTCAATGAAAAACTTTATGAAATCTAAATACAGATTAAATATATCCAATTAAAAAATATCATCTGAATTGAAGAGTCCTATCAGTGTAAAATATACACGTAGGCTTAGTATGAAAAAAGAATGTGATAACTCATTATTAACTTTAAGATTTTAATTACATGTTGGTATTTAGGATATGTCAAATTGAATATGATATACCACAAAATTAATTTCAACTGTTTCATTTTATGTTTTTTAATGTGCATACTAGACAATTCAAAATCACACATGTAGTTCACATAATATTTCTATTAGCAGTGCTATTCTGATGTGCTAAACAGAAAATTAGAAAATCTCATTGTTCCAGGATCTGCCTACATATTCTCACATGAGGTGGAGGTGAAACTTTTATTCATAGAATGCACAGATTGTGTTCAATATATTGCATTTAATTTATAGTCCTAAGAAAGCTGATTTCAGAACTTCTTGAAAGGGGGTGTTATGAGAAGAAGTGAGTTGATTTGTTATCAGTTCTGTCAATTTGGCTTGTACTGTCACAGTGTTTAATGAAAGTATATAAACGTAACTTTATTTATCCTCACTGGCATAAAAAGGCTTTTAAAAAAATTAATACATTTTACTATTTACAATGAAACATAATTTAATTCAGTTTGATGGTGCCATAATTATTATAGCATAATAATTTTTCTAGTATGGTAACTTTGGCATGTATGCTATACAGAGTAAATCATTAAACAGGAAACGGTACAAATCAAAAAGATAATAAGAAACTCTATTATCATAAAGGCATAAATTATTAGGGAAAAGTGAAAGTGAACCACTTTAAGTTGAATGGATTTAAGTTAAGAGCAAGACAATACTAAACAATAATTGAAATCAGTTGGGCTTCTCAAAGAAACTGAGGCCCAAGATTTTTGATATCCCTTGTATAATGAATTCAAGTTTTTATTCCCAAGTTCTTATGAAATTTTGAGCTTTGAAGGTCTGTTGTTTCCTCAAATATTTCAATTATTTTGCTATAAGATAAAACATGCTACAGACTCCCTCCCTCTTTTTTTCTTTTGGCTTCATACATTCCTTCTTTGTCTGATAATAAAAGAAATAATTTGTTTATTATAAATTTGAGACTGTATCAGAAACTATAAAAAGCTAAAATTACCTGAAATCTCAAGATAATCATTATCTTTTTAATATTTTGGTGTGTATCATTCATATTGGTTCAAAGATACATATTTATATTTCCATCTATATATATAAAATTACTGTCATATTTTACAACTATAGAATTTTATGATGCTATTTTGTAGCTGTAATAATATAAATTCATTTTCTTATACATCTGCATACTCTTTTTAATGGATTCACCACAATGTCTTTAATCTATATAGTTGGACATTTAGGAACTCCAGCCTCTTTGATTTTTATTATACAAATAAACTCTTTAGAGATCATAATTTACAAATATTTTTGTGTGTACCCATCTATTTCTAAAACTACCAAAAAGGAGGATTGCTGGATTTCTGAACGGATATGAATATTTTAAATCTCTTATATTTACTTCATAAGTTTAATAATCTCAAGTTACTGTAAACAAATAATTAGTCAAGTAGTTTGGTTGTATATTAATTAAAGCAATCATATTGTATGGGTTATACCTGTGACATGGAACGTGAATTAGAGTTTTCTTTGTTCAAAGTAAAAGTGTCTATTCTGTGTGTGAATGTGTTATACACAGCTAAGTTCACATACTGAGTGGGGTGGACTCATGTTTTTAAGTGTAAGGACCTCTGTATTTTCTGTCTTCATGGAGCTAGAGAAATTGCTAACCCAGAGATTTATAAATATTTAAAGAAAATGTTGATAAAAATGACATGTTTTAAAATACAGATGTGATACCAACAATTCTTTTAATATTGCAATAAAAACAAATGAGCACAATCACAATCACAAAAGTAAAATTAAACCTAGACATATCCCTAATAAGAAATATGAGGTCTCTGTGAAGAAAACAACAAAACTTTACTGCAAGATATAAAATGCTTAAATAAATGGAATCATAACATATTTCTAGGTGAGAAATATTTGAAGATGTAAATTTCTCAAGAAATAATTTATAAGAAGAGTCCATTAAAAATATAAGTGGCATTTTTTCAACTCATGCTAATGTTCAGTTGGAAGAATATGCATATCATTTTAACAAAAATGAATAACAAGCTGGAGAGGGAAAGTAGTAACTTTACCCATAAGATACAAAGGAATATTTTTAGAGAAATAGCTATAAAGACGAGGAATAAATAGCCCAGAAACAGGCACCATCTGCATATAAATTTAAATCTGCTAAATTTAGCAAAACAAAGCAACATATGTTTCAACTCTGGATGGAGAACATATTTTTTACAAGAACAAACAAACAAAGATTTTATTATCAAAAACCAAATACACTATGTCATAAATCTCATAAACAAACTTAAAAGATAAATTGGATAAAATATTTGAAATTGTAATGACTAATAATTACTATCCATAATATTTAAGCTGCCATAAATATCAAAACAAATTTTAAAACCTCTAAAATATTCCCGGCAAAGTGTGCGAGCAGACAAAAATGAAAGACAAACAAACAAATAGGAAAAAAAAAAACACATGAAAAGTGTCTGATCTTAATAGAGATAAAAGAAGTGCAAATTAAAGCAGCCTGCCATTTTTGCCTATCAAATTAGCACAATTACAGACAACTGAACATATCTGTATACTGTTAGGAGGCATGTGAATTGATGTGATCTTTTTGGAAAGCATTTTGTCAATGTATATTGTGTCTTAAAAAATATTCCCAACCTTTGATTTAGTAATTCCTTTTGAGCTATGCATATTAGGAAAATATGCAGTAGTATTAACAATATTCTTTCTAATAGTAAAAATAATACAGCCAAAATATCCAACAATAAGAGAATATAAATACATTTTGGCACATCCATACAATGGCATATTATGGACCTATTGAGAATGCTTTTTATAGTGTTTTTTGTGTGACATGAGAAATATTCATGATATAATATTAAGTGTGTAAAGTAGGACAAAAGTTGTGTTTGTAGTAAGATCTCAAATACATTATACATGCATACAGTCATTAATACACACGTGTATTTCCATAGGAAAAGTGACTGGGAGCCAATAACACGTTTATAACTGGTATCATTTTAACAAAACTATTTCTGAAGGAAAAAAGTATTACAGTCTAAGCCTATAGCTACGAAACTTAAGTAATATCCATCCAGCTAACAATTGAAAAATATTGCCAATTCTTTGTAGTTATTGCAATTCTATGACAAAGTCCTTAAAACAGCCAACCGGATTCTGCATGAATTATCTCCTGTCTAGCTTTCCGGTTTCATTTATGCCATTCTTTTCTTCATTCACTCTGTCCCAGCTACACTGGCCTTCTTTCATTTCCTCACCCCTACACCACCCATTTGACTCTCCTCACATCCTTCACAAATGCCATTCCCTCTAGAATCCTCTTCTCTATTCTCTGAGTTGGTACCTAGTCATCTGTTATAGTTACCCTAAATCTCATCAGCTCAAAGCGTCCTTCCCGACCCTCCAATTTATATGAACTTCCCTATTGTGCAATATCTTAGTGATATATAATTTTACTTTCATAATTATGAAAGTTTTCAATTTTATATTTTTATGTGATTATTTGGTTAATCCCTAGCTTCCTTTGTAAACCACAAGCTCCTTCAATACAGAGACCCTGCCCTGTGAGATATTTAGGTATTTTCTAAATATTTAAGATGTTGAAAGCACAAAGATTGTCAACATAGTGATGATTCAGAGAAATGGGTATCAATGGAAGGAATAAATAGCCCATAAACAGGCACCATCATATTTATGAATTTAGATCCCTGAATAAGTTTAGCAAAATAAAGCAACATATGTTTCACCTCTGGGTGGAGAAAAGTTCTCCACTGTACCCCTAGAACCAATCGTTATTTCTGTCTTGCTCCATAAAACATGTTAGATACATGTTTGTTGCTTGAACAAATGAATGGATTAATGAACAACTATCTAAATTTAATTCTATGATTTCAGATTTCTGCTCTTCAGGTGTAAAACTTCCTTTGAAATCTCCCCAAAGGTATAGGACTGGAAAAAAAATCAAAATTTATTTTCAACCCTATTTATAAATAAGAATGCAAATTCGCTGAAAACCATGTAAAATTTGTTTTTTCCTAAATAGTCTACTAGGATTCTTAGATTCTGTATCACTAATAATTGAGTAAATAACTCATTGAGCATAAAGATTTCAATATTAGTTCTATTTGGGCTGTTCTTAGTATATAGAATGATGATTTAGGAGTCATCTATTATTTCTTTCTAAGGTGTCAAACACAAGATTTTTTATCCTTATAACTCTATATGATGAAGTTCAGGAATCAGAGAAGGGAATCTCATGATGTAGGGTAGGTCTTAGAGGCTGAAGAAAGATTCTGGACCTAGTTGGCTATATATATATATTTTTTATTTCCTCATGTAATCGACTCCTCCATTTCCCTCTAATACCAATTCATTGCTGATGCTTACCTATTGAAAACCTCTTAAGTATAATGGTTATATGTTCAGTCTACAAATATCTAAAAACTGACTCGTTTATTATTATTTATTCAACAAGCACTGAATCCTTGCCACAACAAACTGCAAAAATCAACACTAGACAGGTGTATAAGAGAGGTATACAACTATAGGTTCAAACTATTATATATCTGCTTCATATCTGTCTTCCCCATGTGAACCTCACCTCATATGTACGAGAAAGCCCCAAATCAGCCCACGTATGAGTTTTAAAATGGTTTGAACATTTTTTTATAATAAATGCTTTAAATATTTCTTCTTTAAAGGGGGGTAATTTTATTTTTTAAGTTATGCAAAGCTTTCCAAAGCCAAAGATACATTACTTGGGTGATCTGCTGATTGTATTATGCTTCTGACAGCTGCTTTCATGAGTTAGAATGGGGAGATTCCTCCACGAAGATGCTCTGCAGAGTTTGAAACATGCACTTAAACCATGAGAACACGGAAAGCATGCATCCTCTGCTGCCTCTGCGACTGCGTCTCCTCAGTGTGCAGCCCATGGTCACAATGTGCATTTCATCATGAAATGTCGCTGCCTCAATGGACACACACAACAGCACAGAGTATGCACTTGTTCATTAAGTCAAGAAAATAGCCAATTAGATATCAGACACAAATTCAATAAGCTGCTGTGTGAGTGCTGAGAACAGATGAGTTCTTAAACAAGTTTGATAAATTAATGCTTAACTCCATTCTTGTGGAAGAATATGTCCTAATTACACATTTCTATAGCTTTATTGGCCATGACATGATATATAATCAGAAGTGTCAATAGATTCAGTGGCTATACATTCTATAGCTAAATATTTAAAATGACACGTATCTTATTGCCCATTCATATTTTTACTAACAATACAGTAATGGCTTTAATCCAGAAAAAAATGCTTTTGTATTTCCCTTGTGTTTATATTTGTGTATATTTATATCTATAGAAAGGTGTTGGAGCCTTATGCAAAGGTACCATAACTGTAACTTCATTTTTGCATAAGAGACATTTGCTTCCCAAACAAATAGGAACACAATAATTTTCTCTATTTCCTCTATATTCTCACTGCTTTTGCTATTAATACGTGCTTTGAACATAAGAACCTTTCTCCGCAGTCGTCATCCCTAATATTTCTTGTGCTGATTTGAAAACAACGTCTGAACTTGAAATGGTCAAGGAGAGAGGTCCAACAAGGCTATTGTCTATAACCAAAAGAACTCCCTATCATGACACTCATTTAATTTTACTTTTGTAAAATGAACTGTATGGTCGATAATTGTAAAAAAGCAACCACAATACAACGTCTTTAACATGTTGGTGCTTGATGAGTGTTTGTGTATGAAAAACTGTCACCTCCTTCCCTAGACTTTTTACTGAGTTTCAATTTTCATGCATTGAATTTTATTTTTTTTTAAAATGGGATAAAGCTGTGCTTTCTTTGACCTTTCCTTCTAAAAATATGTGCTCTGCCATCAGGGTAAGTGGATCTAAAACGAACTGGACCAACCACAAGCCACGTTACGCTGCTTCTCCTGCTGCAAAGTAGACATTATGCTTCCTTTTTCTCCACTGCTCTTTTCTTCCACCAGGACACACACTTTACAAGATCTCAGGTGAACTCACTCCTGCTGCCTGACCCTCTCACTCATTATGGGGAAATGAATTCAAATTGCTTGAAAAGAAGCTGCCTCTTTTATCTTCCCACTGACTGACAAGCAACCACAAAGTTCTCCGACGGGATTCCAGGTTACAAGCTGTACTGCATCACCGGAACAATCCCCCCCACTGGCGGCTTTTCCCAGAGGGCAGCGTGTCAGATATACTGCATGGCTTGCAAGCGCAGCTCTGAAACTGCACATTTCCCTCCACACTAAAAAACAGACACCGGGGACTATAAAACAAAGCTGTCCCTTTCCTAACAGCATTAGCCTTCCTACAGACGCCTTGGAAGTCTGAGGGCTTCCCACGTACCATTACTTTCTTTGCCTTCCCAAGAAAACAAATGCTTCTGTATCTTTTCCCTCCCTTGTAATTTTTATAAAACACAGTTTATTCTGGGAGGAAAGGCATTCTGAGAGTCAGACTGTGTGCAAAGGTCTCTGAATTCCACTAGGTAACCTTGAAAGATGGACTGCATTTCCTTGATTTTATAAGATTTTTTTTTTTTAGAGATTTATAGCACTTTATAATGACACTCGAAAGCACTTTTTCTGGTAGCTGGTAACTCCTGGAGAAGGTAAGCCTATGTGCTGGGTGCTAGGATTTTAAGGTACTATAGTTAAAAATATGCATTCATCTAGTTTAAACCCAGCAATACTTTATTCACTTGTGCAGTTTCAGTTTCCCTTTATTTTCTTTTGTTTGGGGATGGGACAAACACTTGCTACTGATATTGAAATGAGATACTGACTCCAATTATAAAAGAAGGAAAAGTTTATGCTCAGAGAATGGGGGATGAGGACCCATTATGTTTATACTCCTCTATCTTTTCTACTTAGAAATATCTTATTTGGTCTTTAAAGATGTTCCAGATGTTACCACTGTAGTGAAAACTTCATGGCCCTGCTCCCAGTCAGGTAACCTCAAAAACCCAGAATCTTCCACTCCTCAGTACTTCTCTGACACTGTCTTTATGCCTTGGGTATATAAACAGTCACCTTTATTTTTCTGATTGCTCCTGTATAGTTTCCTTGTTTGTTTTGCCGTATCCTCAGGGTTTTTGTTTGTTTGATTACCCCTAGCAACTATTAGAGAAATGCAGGCAAAATATGAGTTTTGCTGGGTAATACTTCCAATTTATATGAGGATGCCCTTCCACCTTTCTGGAGGCTTCTACCTCTCAGATCACTTCTTTCAAGCCAGAAGCACTATTCTTACTCCAGATTGCTCTGGAATCACATCTGCTATCACCAGCTTTTTAAAAGATGTTTTGCAAAAATAGTATGTATTTATTATAGACCATTTAAAAATTGAGTACATAAAAAAGGAAAAATGGGAAAATAAACCATTCTTAATACAACCACCCAGGGATTATATATATATTCTTCCCAAATTTCCATTTGTCTTTTTAAAAACTAACCAGTTTTTTTTTTTCAGGATGATCAGATTCTTACAAGTAAGAAAAGCATCTGATTAATGCTAAATTTTATGAATTGTTCTTTTATTCTTCCCTTTCCTTCTCTTCCCTGTTCTTTCCTTCTACCCTTCCTTTTAAAAGATTCATTTTTGATTGGATGGTTAGAGGTATACATACTGGAAAAAAATCACCTGAAACCTATGTACCTATCCATATTCAGGAAGAATTTTTAAAGATCTATAAAATGATTCAGTTTCACCAATATGAATTGATCAATCTGCTTTTTTTTTTGTACTAAAATGACATTTCCCTTTGCTAATGCTGAAGGATCATTTTCATTTACCCTCTCCCCCCCCCCCTTAATCCCCATCTCTCTTTCCCAAATAAATATCTTTATTCTGTGACACAATACAAAATAGGGGATTAGGAGAAAGAGGCAGAAGAAGAAAACTAAGCTGCAATCCAGTTTTTCAGAGCAGGTGAGAGTTAACAGTGCACAAAGGACTTGGCAATTAGCACACCCTGGTGCTTTGCCTCAGAAACTCAGACACAAAACAATCTGTCAGGTTATCAAGCACTGAAGATCACTTCCCAGTTCATTCAAAAGGAAGGATAATGAAGAATTAAACAATTCGCAGAGGACTCTACAATAAGTGCTTAAGAAAAAAGCAGGATACAGGTGCTAAGACGTGGTATTGTCTACTAAGAACAGGATCAGTGCAAAGAATCTAAAGGAAGTCTAGCAGTAAAAAGGCTGGCATTTGTAAAAATTATTCTAGAAGATATAATAATGTTTGCTTTACCTTTTCATAAAGCTATTTTCTATTTTCCTTCTTGACAATTAGATGGTTTTATAATATTTGTAATTGAAAATGTTTTTGAAACTTTTCAAAATAGTTACATGACCCCAAATTCTCATCACACATTATTTTCATCTACCAGTTAAATGAATTAAATAGAATTTATAATTTTAAAAATAGTTTTGCATAAACCAGATTCCTACCACTATGCTGAAAATTATTTTAGTTTTTATTCCTAAATGTATATATATCTTTTATTAAAAAATTCACACATTCAATATGTTTCATAAAGAGCGATTATAAACTTGTAACTTATAATTTATATTGTTAGTTAATTCACAGATGTGAAGAGAAAAAAATACTGAAGATGTAAACAGATCACTGGGAGTTGACTGTTCACCTGTGCAAGGTGAATGATGCACTCTTGAGAGTCATTGAGCAAAGCACTTATTCCAGGTCAGCAAATGGTACTTGCACACCCTAGAAAAACTAATTTGTATCATATGTTCCTCATAATTGAATGGATGGTTCAAATCAGGTAGAATCTCACAGAACTAAGTGCTAATACTAACTTTTATGGTGGACATTAGCAAATGGCAGAAAATATATGCTAATATATTCCAACATGTGTTGGTTGATCTGTTAATTTTTGCCATTCACGTGTGTTTGTGCTCTCTCTGTAATTCTCTATGTTTTCATACTCACATTATTCTAATCCATAACTACAACAAAGAGAAAGGCTCAGTTTTTCTAAAATCTTTGCCCAATTGGCTATTTCATTTGTCACACTAATACCTGGTTTCTTTCTTGATTCACACACTTGAGAATGACTTGGTGAGTTTTCCTTATCTTAATCTTCTCTGCAAATTCTATCAGGGCAGAGAGCCTTCAAGGTCCAACCTTTGATGCCATTTTATATACCACAGATTTGGTTTATTAAAAATTAGTTGAAAGTGTATTAATTTGTTTGTTATTTATTCTCTGGTAAAAATGTCTGTGCTTTAGTGAAAATGACAACAAATCTTAGTAACAAAAAGACCACAGATGTTTGTAGCAGTCAGATGGATGATCATCCAACAGACAGATATAAACATTTGAAAGTGTGGCTTTCAGAAGACAGGTATCTGAGAAGGAAGACCACATATCATTTAGAAAAGTAGGTCTTTTAAGTTATTTAACTATTAATATATAAACATATAATTTATAATTATATAAAATTATATATAATCATAAAAATATTAGTGAATAAACTTAGCAGAAATGTGCAAGATCTAAATGAAGAAAATTTTAGGCTCTTTTGACAGACCAAAAAACCCACAAAATGAAAAGTATAATAATATAATTGATTAGATGACATTGATTATATAATAAACTCAACATCATAAAGATATTAACTCTACCTTTATTACCTATAAATTCAGTTCCACCCTTATAAAAATAGTATCAGGAGTTCTGGGGGGAATTTGAAATGTATAAACATTGTTTGAAAGAAAATAAATTAGAAAGAATAGGGAGTAATATTTTACAAAATAAAAATAATGAGGGGGACTAGACCTACAAGGCATAACAATTTATTCTATACCTTTAATAATTAAATTATGATAATATAAATAAAAGTACAGATATTTCCAGATGCATTTATAGATATACGTGAAAATTTAGGACTTTTTAAAGATGGCAACTCCAGCCAGTGGGGAACAATATGGATTATTTAATAAACGATTTTGAGATAAAGGGATATTTTCTGGGAAAAAATAAGATTTGGGCCGGGTGCGGTGGCTCACGCCTGTAATCCTAGCACTTGGGAGGCCAAGGCGGGTGGATTGTTTGAGCTCAGGAGTTCGAGACCAGCCTGAGCAAGAGCGAGACCCCATCTCTACTAAAAATAGAAAGAGATGATCTGGCCAACTAAAAATATATATAGAAAAAATTAGGCAGACATGGTGGCGCATGCCTGTAGTCCCAGCTACTCAGGAGGCTGAGGCAGTTGGATTGCTTGAGCCCAGGAGTTTGAGGTTGCTGTGAGCCAGGATGACGCCACGGCACTCACTCTAGTCCGGGCAACAAAGCGAGACTCTGTCTCCAAAAAAAAAAAAAAAAAAAAGATTTGATCCATACATTACATATCATATCAATATAAATTCCAAATGGATTGACTATAAATGTTTTTTTAAAAGAAAGCATTAAAGTGCTAGGGAACAATATTAACAAAGGGAAAAATTGCTACTCATATAGATTTTCCTAATATATAAAGGGTTCCTAAAGCTTAGTAAAAATATGAGCAAAGGTATAAAGATTTCACAGAAAAAGAAATACAGTTTTTAAATGTATGAAAATATGTTCTAACTCACTCCTAATAAGAGAAATGCATACTCAAGATACCATGAGATACCATTTTTAACATATCAAATCAGTAAAGATAAGCTGATTACATACTCTGATGGCAAGGCAGTAGTGATACAGGTATTCTTGTACTTTTTCTGTAAGAATGTAAACTGTATGTCCTATATGGAGTGAAATTTAACAGTATCTTACAAAGTTACAAATTCACATTACCTTCAACCTGGCAACTCATTCAAGGAGTTGTATCATACTTATATACTTTCAAATGTGTGAAATGGCATACCTATATATTTATTTGTTAAGGTATTCTTTGAGATAGCAAAAGATTGCAAACAAATTAAACGTCCATTGGGAACTGGTTAAACTATGAATCTGTATAAAGACTGAGGAAGTTCTTTAGCTACTGATAGGACAATGTCCTTGAAATTATTAAGATGGAAAAAAAGCATTGTGCAAAATGATATGCACAATTTGGTATCCTTTGTGTAAAAAGTATGTGTGTGATGAATACTACATATATTATATTTGTGAATGGGGAAAATATATGTTTATGTATATATGAAATATTTCTAAAAGGATATAAGAAACTGAGAATACTAGTTTCCTCTGAGACTACAGAACAGGTTTGGTACTTTTAACTGTACTTTTTTCCCTATCTTTTAAATTTTGATTTATGAGACTATAATACCTGGTCAAAAGTAAATAATTTTTAAGAAAATCATACTTTGATACATGCTGCTTTACTTGTTACGAAAACTAATGTTGATCTTGTAAAGTTTTTAGTTGGATCTGAGATGACATGTAGAACAGGGTTCCTACCTGGGTGTCTTACAGAGATAGCCCAATATCCTGCCCTGCAAAACAGTGACCCAGCTGCAGGCACATTTATTGTGAAGCTAAGCTCGCTTTCTACCAGCTGAATTTCCCTATCTTATGAATTCCAACCACCACCTCCTTAGCAGCCATCGCAGGAAAGGATGAAATACAGTTGTTCATTAGGTCAAGGAAATAACCAATTAGCCATTAGACAATTCAATAAGCTTTGTATAAATCTAGTGAACAGATGATATCTTAAATAAGTTTGATGAATTAATGTTTAATTCGTTTCTTGTAGAGCCATGTGGACCTCCCTACCCTCAGTGTAAATGTCACCCAGCTGCTGATGGGTGACAGGACAAGACAATATTCAAAATCCTTTTAGTTAACAGTGGACGGGAGAGTTCCAGTGACACCGAACCAATGAAGTGAATTTCCCGGGGCCCATCCCAAGATAATCCTTTTGCTTCTGCTTCCAACCTCACCCCCTGGCAACCCCAGAGTTGAACGCACACCGCAACTCTCTTTAAGTCAAATCTTATAATTGCTTCCAATTTGTCTGTTTTGCTTTTGGCAATTAACAAACTGAAATGTTATCATGAAGGAGTTCATCTCATTTATAAGACCAGGTTTTCCCTCCACTAAAATATGCAGTCACTCTGTTCTTTATTACCAGCAGGAGATAAATGGCTGGTTTTCGTTGCTGAAGAATATATAATGGTTAAAAAGTCACTTTTTTCCTCCAGCTCTACATAAATCACAGAACTAGTCAATATTTAATAATGCTTGCCTTGGTCTGGAGTCCCTTGATCACCCCTGTCATGTGTAATAGCTCCCTCTCCGATATCTTTGACATAAAAGCCCAGCTTTACTGCAATACTAACATGTAGAGGGTCATTACGGATCGACATTTACCTTAATCTGTGACTGCCAACCATGAACCGATAAATTCCAGCAGATTCCACTGGGAGAAATCAGTAAACTTCTCAGTGGAAAGAACTGAAGGAAAATTCTGCCGAGAACAGAATACATTTTCTACAAGGGCTGCTCTGCAAATGGGTTCTGACTTTTGAAAGTTCTCTTGCTGCGTAGCTTTGCAACATTTAATACCGTTTTGATGATTTGAGGGACGGGATGACAACTGAAGATGACATGACTTAGAAGGCAAGCAGAAATTTTCTCTGCAAAAACAATGCAAGATTAAACACAAGGGGGAATATGGCTCTTGCATTATTCACCCAGCTGCCTTGGCGGAAACAGCTGGGCTGTCATGGGTCCAGCCTAAATGTTGCTTCTTTTTTCAAATCGATCATCACTCCTTCACCTCATAATCTTACAAGTGCTTCACAGCAGAATACATCAAAGCCCTGATTGCATAAAAAAGGGACACACCAATCTTTGAGGGGATCACTTCAGACTCTGACACACACTCGACTCCGTGTGCATTTTCTTGCTAACATGGTACACAAATAACACACTCTTCAAATTTAGAAAAACCCGTTTTTTTCTTTCCTTACCTGTTTTTACACTTTGAGGATGCTATTAAGTCTTACAAATAGTTGTAGATAATTCACAGAGAAATGTTTTAGAGTCTGAGGAACATTATTTTATGGCTAAAAGCACGTGAGGCTATATCCACAATATCGAGTATTTGCTACTAATTTAAAAGGACACAATGCAAACATTTCTTATAACAATAGTATGACCACTTTTGAAAAATGATTTTAAAAAGCACTGAATAAAAATTAAAAGTTTCCAATAAAATATATACCTGCCTTTTCCTACGATAGAGTTTGTTTAAAACACACATCATACTATCTTAGCACCTAACTTATTGATTCAGATGGATTTTAATAATACTTACAAGGAACCCCATGTGGCCTAATCCATGTTCAGTTAATTTATAAGAACACATGCCAGAATGGCTAACTTAGCTTAGAAAATTTTAAAATGGTCACAAAAAAATAGCTTATTTGAGATGAACTGCAAAATTAAAGTTCAACTCTTTGCATGAATAATGTTTTAGACTCAAACCACTATTTTAGCAAGAGAAGAAAAATATACACTAGATCAGTCTTCCCCAAACTTGAGCACGCATCAGAACCACCTGAAGGGTTTATTAAAACCCAGATTGCTGAACTCCACCTCCAGAGTTTCTGAGTCAGTAGGTTGGGGAAGGGACACAAGAATTCACATTTCCAAGAATTTATCAGATGTGGTTGTTGCGTCTGCTCTGAGGAACACACTCTGAGAACCACTGCAGAAGCTCATCAGTATAGGTTATTTTAAGGAAAATAAAGAAATTAAAATCTGTGGCTAAAAGAAAGATTGTTAAATGAAAATAAATTTTCTAACGTTATTTAAAATTTAAAAATCATAAACAAATTACCTTGATCTACATAGAACATTCCATTAAAAAGCACTGAGTACGTTAAGCACCCATTAGGGCGAAAAGGTGCCTCCCACCGCACATGGGCTTTCCGGGATCCCTCTGTTTTGACAAACACGTTTATTTTTCCTTCCGGAGGAGCTTCTAGAGTTCGATTTTCCACCTGTGAGGATAAAAAGATTTATTTTTGTTTGCAAATAAAATAAGCACATGCTTTGCTTTGAGCATATTTCTTCAAAGAATCTCTTTTTGCTGTGAAGTAAACTATTTTGACAGTAGCATCTTGCACGAATCCCTCATTTTGTCAGCAGGATGAAAGCGCACCTCATGTTTTCTTCCTCCTGCTGTTAAAGTCTAGAATTGGAGCTCCTGACCAAGGCGGTTGTGTGTGGTTTTTCCAGACTATGTGGATCAGCTCACACTGTCATTGTGCCTATGGCTGTACGTCGCCATAGACTATTTCTGGGACTGCTTAAAAATAATGTGTATGTGATTGCAAAAGGGAAGAAATGCATACAGTCTGTTTTCGTAAGTTCCTGACTCAGGTGATAGCCTTCTGGCGTTTGTCAAAAAGCCACACCAAGCATCTTGACTCACACACACACACACACACACACACACACACACAGACTTTTCTCTGAGCTACACATGTTGCTATTAGGTATGTAAAGATGGCATCATGCTGACATGAAGAAATAAAAGCACCTCAGGGATTCCGTCCTGAAGTATAATCACACAAAAAAAATATTGGCACAGTGTTAACAAACCTATGCAGAAAACAGCAAAAGATGAATTCGTTAAAGAGAAAGACTCGGAAATAAAATATAATCCCTAACTGCACAGGAGCAAGGAAGATTTCAATAGCTAAATAAGTAAAAATAAGTGACCAGAGAAAGATGAAGCTAGTGAAACGGCAGAAAGGGGTTCAGAATTTTTTCCTTTTTAACCACTGGCTTAAACTTGGTAAACTAATCACTATAAACCCACCAGCATCACTCATAAATATTGGACCGTTTGCGATTTACTGAGTATGTTGATAACTCCAGCCTTATTCTGAAAGCACAGGATCATGCCTCCCAAGGTGATCAGACATGCAATTCTCAGGAAGGCAAATATTCTTAATTATGAGACCTTTATTTGTTAGGGTGAATATACTTTCCCAATTATGAAAATAAATGTGAAAAAGACAGTGTTAATTTTTAATAAGCATGAGGTCACAATGTGTTTTATTTTCATCAGAGAAAAGCTGTGAGGTTCTTTAGATCTATAACTGCTACTCATTTTTTTTTGTCTAATTAGCTTTGTACAAAAAAATGCTAAAGAAATGATTGGAAAAATATCAGTTTATCATTTTATTAATAATATTCAGAACAATGCATTTGGTTTCATTGTGTCTGTGTATACAGTTCAAATTATTATATCATGATTTTAAAGTGTTCCAAATAGAATGAGACTCAAAAAGTTGAACAATGAAGGGCAATTCTAGATAATTAAATTAGAATTCTCAAATATTAATTCAAAATAAACTTTTTTTGAATTTTCTTAGGTATTTGGATAAACTTCAGTCTTTAAGATTGGCAATCATACTATTTTGCTTTGACCTGGTCTTTCTTTTTTTTAATTTTACTTTTTTGTTTATCTACCTTGCCTTAAAAGGAATATGAAGGAAAAGGCACTTGGGAAGGTTAAACTTGTCTTTGACCTGGAAACCTCCCTTGACACATAAAAAATATTTGAGAACGAAGGTGCAATAAAAACATACAAATATTTCAATAGAATTTCACTCTCAGTAAAACTCTTACCATGTACCAAAAACCCTTATGTAAATGATATTGCAGATATTCTTTCCCTTTGTAGTAGTTAAGAAATCTAAGACTTAGTAGAAAAAGTGTATTTCCCAAGGAGACACGAGGAATAACAGCAAGTTTAGGGCAGACTTCTCATATAGGATTGTCTTGATGGCAATGTATATTGCCATTAAGATTTAGATGTCTTAAGTAAATTTATTTGCTTCTTTGCAAAAAAATGAATGTGAAAGGGTGAGTGTGTGTGTACATGTATGTGTATCTGGGTATATTTATCTGTATACATATGTTATCACTAAGAAACCAAGGCAGCTTTTAACTATATCACACAACAAGTGACCTATAGTTTCACACCTCATCCTTAAGAAGGCCTCCGGAGAATCGATCCAATGAATGTTCCAAGGCCAGACACAGTCATAAAATTCTCAATCTTAGATCCCACTAGTGTTAATCTAACATTGGCTAAGTGGGGGGAAAAAAGCAAAGTGATTTTCCTATGGAAAAATTCATTGTATTTTATTATAGAAACACAAAATGTGAAGGGTTTCTCTCTAATATAATTGAAAGCAAAGAAAGCATTTTAAAAGTTTCAGCTGCATTCTATATTAATTTTTTATTATTTCAAACATTTATAAAACTCCCAATTACTGGATTTAATTCAACAATGAATATTAGCAACCTAAAATTAAGATCAAAGGCATTGGAAATTGTTTTTTACGTTGGCATTTCTTTACAAGCCAAAGACATTGTTTAAATGTGTAAGAACTGAACAAACCACAGGGGAATCTTTTTCAGATGTGTACAGAGCAATTCTTTTTGAACCGCTAATGAACTTTGGTCGGGCTAGGAAAACATATTGAGCTAAGACTATGTTAAAATGGTAAGAATAAGGAATTTATGTATGCATTTTTATTTTAAAAATACACTATTTTACCAAATTTAGTCTTTTTTCCATTTTTTTTCTTTTACTATATAAGCAACTTGCCAATTTTGAGGATGAACATACCACACTCAGGAATATAAAGCACATTTGTCATAGAAAACATTGAATAGTATTTCCCTGCATACAGGGATAACAATGGTATTAAATATGTACAAGACGTAAAATAAACAGGCTTTTCTTTCTAAAAAACAGGAGTTACCATTAATAAATGTTGTTGGGTGAACAAAACATTAGACTCTTTCAACAATTTTTTCTTTGATTTCTGCCAACAAAAGATTTAAAGACAAAAATGATAATTTTTTTGTTGTAATGAAATGTTCTATTTAAAATCTTACGATGTTGGGCTTCAGATAAAGAATATCTTTAAGAGACATGAATACACCATTACTACATTTGGCTGAATTTTGTTGAATACCACATTATAATTTAATGATAGGAAAGTCTGGCTTTTAAGATTGATTCATAGATCTCTTAAATCAATAAGGACACATTAAAAAGAATCATCAACAAAACATAGCTGAATCTGTTATATCCTTCATGATACTGTAATAGATATTCAGGGCCATTTAGAAAACTCAGATACGTAATCGCTTAAGGGCATAATATGTATTGTAATTGGCACAAAAATATTTCTGAAACCAATTGAAGACCATGGGTTTTGACTTCTTGGCAGCCTATAGTTGACTTGTTCTAAATAAAGACGTTGTTCAATCCCAGTGATTAGAGATGGATCATTGACTAGGGAAAAGTGTTTGCATACTGAGTACAGGATAAAGAAAAGTATCAAGGGAGAAAATAACTCTGTGCTGTAAGTTAGGATTGAGTCTAGAATGTATGAGGCTGTGGCAGAGAAGGTTTTACAATCCAATTCTGTTTTCCCCCTTCCCGTCAGGGCACTGTGGCATTTGATTTCTTAAGGTTAACGTCGCCTACTATCTGTGCAGCACGCAGATCGATAACGGTGTCCCCCTTATTTAAAGTTGCCAGAACATCAAGAGACAGTGTGGAGCCAATTTAGCAGCCAGAAGCACAATTTGCAGTTTATATTTTGAAACAGTGTAAGTTTCAAGCTCATGTCACGTGTTCTTCTGTTTTGTTTTTTTTTTTTCCTTCTTGTTTTGAATGGAGAAGAAAAGCTGGCCTTTTGCCATTCCTGCTTTTAAGGGTAAGTATCCATCAGAGGGGCCTGGGCTATAAAATGCTTAATGGCAATAAAGACTATAGCTCAGCTCCACCAATGGATGATGTTAGCTGCTTGGAAAGCAACCCATCTCTGAAACAAAATGGGAGATGTGATCATAAATAAGGAAGCAAAAATTAATCCATAGAGCTGTTTTTCAAGGTAATATTTATATAATACACTCTTCGATGAAGACAGGGTGCATTAAAATGATAGGGAATGAGCAAACATTGCCAAAAAATGTCTACAACTAATGGGTATTTCCCTTAAAACAAGTGAAAACTAATTAATGCACTAATTAATCTGCAAGAAAAATGCACAAAAGTATAATATGATATTTTGAAATGACAGAATGTTCTGCTAGTTTAGGACAATTATGTATTATTAATTGGGTTTTAAAAATTATAGTAGAAATAAAAAGCATAATTTTCTGAAGCTTTTACCTGCTGATGAAATATAGATATGTATTTCTGAAATGTGACTATCAGAAGCTGATATTAGTGTAACTTTAAATACTGTTCTTATGAAGCTATATCACATTAATGAAATACAACTATTTTATTCTAATGGACAAGGTAAACACAACCTTTTAACTGATTAACCTACTTGTTGGGGAGCAGTGTCTTTTGCTATATTGTGGCAGTTAGGAACTTTCAATTATTTTCCCTTTTTAACCTTAAACTTCGTTGTTGAACCCATTATTAGGAAGAAAAACATCCACCTTAAATATGCCACTAAATTAGGCGAAATTTTATGATTGCCTACTAAACCAGCCAACTTATCTTTCTTTCAGGAAAATATATATTTTGTCCTTCACTAGACCTATGTGCAGTCTTGAAATTTATGTTGAATATAAAATCTTAGTAACTATTAAATGAACTTTTATAAAGAGAAAAATATCCCATCTGCTCGAAAGGCTAGCTGTGCAGAGAGTGAGTCACCACCACTGACTACTTCTTTGATATTCAGTGTCATCTGAAATTTAACATATTCTCAGAACGTCAATTCACATACTCACCAGTGGGCCCAGAGCACAACCTTTGGCCGTGCACGCTTGGACTCTGAAGGAATGCAAGCTCCAAGGAGCAAATCCATAAGCATGACAGCTGAGTTCTGAGGAATTGTGAATTAATATACCATCTAGATATAATCCATAACTCGTGATAACACCTGGGAAGATAATAATTGCCTTTTAGGATGACTACTAGACAATAGCAAAGAACGTCTTAAGAAAGCAAGCAGTTCTTGATGTGATTTCTAGATTCATGGAATCACTAAATCACAGTATCTGGTATTATTTCCCCTTTTCTAAACCCCGTCTCTTTCCAAAGGATAAAATAGGCTTTACCCTTGAATATGAAATTGTTAAGCTAATTAATAGAGAGACAGAAATAGAACCCAATAATTCCAGTATAGGAATATTTCTATTGTGTCGTATTAACTGCCGTCATTTGCGGTCCAGATCAAAAATGAGTAAGTGAGCACATTTATAATTTTTATTGCTTTCTAAAAAAGAAGTTCTTAATAGATGTGCTCCAGAAGTAAAGTGATCTTATCTGTTAACGCATATTTATATATTACTGACAACGGGTCAGGCACTGTTCTAAGCACCTGGCATATATTGTCTCCTTTAAAACCCTTTCTCACAGCATTCCTATAATAGAGGCAGTATTATTATCATCTTACAGATGAGGAAACTGAAGCACAGAGATTAAGTAACTTGCTCAAGGTCACATAGCTGGCAAGTGTTTTGAGTCAGGATTTGAATCTTGGTGGTTTGACTCCAGAGCCCATGTTCTCAACTTACAAAATTAAATCACCTAAATATAAAGATTTTCACTAATTGTACAGATCACAGTCACTAAGCACTCATGAATGGGAGAAAGAAACTATGCTTTGCTAGTTTCAGTGATCAATTAAAATTTATTTCAGAAGGAAAATCATGTGAATCTTCATTAAATCAACTGGTAGAGATAAGAGAAATTGAAATGACTATTGAATATCATCATTTGATTTATGCAATGAAAACATTTTCATAAAAAGGAAATTAGGGATTAGCATAACCAAGGGTCTATGTTCACTAGAAATATAGATCCCCAAACTGACTACACTAACATTATACTGTGTAAGACCTGGCCACAGTTTAGTTTTTCTTAAGTTGCAGAATATCCAAGCGGGTGGTGTCTGAACTAAAAGGGGAATTAACATCCCCCCAGATAACCAGTATGATGATGGAGCTGAGAGCATCTCCATTTATACAAAGCATAGTCGTATCTTGTTGGGTGGAAGCATAGAGTGATCATATTTGGTAATGGAAGGTGGTGGAAAGCAGAAGAGTGTGCATGAGTGCTGAATAGCTAACATGGTGATTCACTTAATGTCCACAGCTCTGCATCCACACTTCTATAGTTTGCTCTGTACTGCTGAGCTGCAAGCCTACAAGCTACCTTTCCAACTCTCTTGCTTGTTGGCCTTCCATTAGGTTTTGCTAGTGGGAGGCATGGCTGGGACAGAGCAGGAAGAAAGAAAAAACGTCCAGGTTCTAGCTCCAAGAGCTGAGGCCTTCGCTGACAGCTGCTGCATCAGCAGAGAGGCAAAGTACCTGCAGCCTCAAGCATTTCAAACAGCAGAAGCATCTCTTCTGGATGTTCAGCCTCTTCAGTAGTAGCATGTTGTTGGCATTTCAGCGCTGGTCGGGGCAGCATCCCATAATGGTTCAAGTGTCAAATCAGCAAATACAGCAGCAAGCAGCAGCTCCCTGTCAGTCACCCCTTTTGCTATTCCAGTGCTCACCACCCTTTTCCTTAAATTCTTCCGGCCCTTCTAACACCTTTGAAACTAACTCCTTCTGTAAAATATCCTCCGTCTTAAATACCTAGCACGTTTGCTCTTTTACCGATTAGATCTTGGTCAACGCATTATTTCAGGATTAAAGCTTTTTTATTTAAATGAGTTAATACTTTCAAACAGCTACTGCTATGACCAATTTTCCTTTTACAACATAACCTTGCATGGTTTTTCTTTCTGATAAGTCTATTACCCTTATTTCTAAATTTTATTTTTCTATCATGTACCACTTATGGCTTCACAAAAAAAGCGTGGCTGCTAGCATCTGTTCTTTATTTCTAGTGTGACCACCTAGGGTAACTTTATAAATACCTATGGAAAGTACTTGGTTTAATGCCATTTAATACTTGACACAAAGAAAGCACAAATCAATTAAAACTGAGAAATGAAAGATACATAGTGAAAAAACCACCTATGTATAATATACATAGAAAATTTAAGGAAAGAGAAAAATGGATATAATCACAGTAATAATGACCAAAAAATATTATGTGCGAGACACTCTGCGAAGCAATCATTTAATCCTCTCCAAAAAAAAAATCTTATGAGCAAATAATGTGTTGCAGAAGCTCTTAAAGAAACCGTAAGACCCTTGAAATGCTATCTACTTGACCTGCTTTTCAACCGAGATAGAAAGTACCCAAATCAATAGTTCCCTTTTCTTACATAATTGGGGAACAGAGAATTTCTTTTATGTTAGGATTATGTGCATAATATCTCATTTATTTGACATATTGGGAAATGAGATATTTTATAGAAGTTAATCTTCGTTATAACTAAATCTCATCTCTTACGTATGAACTTTAAAAATCTTAACCATTTTTGAAGGAAATCTTTCTAGTAAGTGCCCACACACTTACCTGTCTTCTCACACAGAATATAATGAATATAATTGAATCATTTTGTGAACACTCACACTGTGATTACGGACAGCAAAGACTACATTCTGTAATTCAGCAATACCTTGGAGACGGATGAGATACCCAGCTATTTTCCCAAACATCACTCAGCGACTGCACCTTATCAATTCTTAGGTCTGTTTTTTGAGTTCTTCTCCATCCTCCCTCAGTGACAGTCTCTCAAAAGTTACTTCTTTTGTGTGTGTGTCTACCTGACTCTAGCAAGTCAACCCCTGGAAATCTATGTTGAGAAAATAGATAACCATGACATCTGGAAGCGTGAATATAGAAAGAATAGACAGTTATTGAAAGAAGGGCTTGCAGTAAGATGAGTATATGGCAAATGAGCTGAGAATGAAATTAAGTGATATGTGTGACAGTTAATTCAACTGCTCAGAAAGTTTTTAGTTTCCAGGATGCATTCGAATGGAGAGGTGGCTGAGAATGAAGTCCGACTTTAGCACAGGGGAGATCACACCCACACACCCACACCCTCATCCACACAGAGTTACCAGCAAATAGGTAAACAGTATTTGACAGCATATATAGAAAGAGCTAAAGGATAAATTGTAGAACCACACTGTAGAGCTAGTGTTATTCTGCTGTACATATTATATCTCATATTAAACTGATTTTGACACTAACAAAATCAGCATAATATGAAACATTGTATAATTCCATTCTAAACCACACATTTAGTAAGATATAAGTCTAAAACATATATTAACACAACAATTTTAATTTCCTTGACCTCAGATTCCTAAACTGAGTAACCAAAACTAATGAATATAATGTAGGGGACATTTTAAACTGAACCTAAGGAGATGCTTTCCTTTTTTAACTAGAATACAACACCTGTACGGGTCGCTTTGGGGAAAGTAAAATGCTAAGGTCTTGATATGCCATGTAAGTATTTTCAAAATTGTAGAACACTTAAAATAATTAAAAGTAATTATTTAAAAAGTGCTCTGATCACTTACTTTGAGTCAGACGGTAGACTAAATTTTTTATATAGACTATTTCTTTTAACATTGACAACTCTATGAAATAAGAACTGTTATTTGCATTGTTATAAAATGAGGAAATGGGTGAATTAAAGCCCTAACTGCTATGGGAAACTTGCCTTAGACTATCTCCTCCTATTCTGACCTATTTCATGTACTACATGTCTCTTGTAGAAACTAATCTGCGCATCTCTCTAAAACAAATTCAGACAGGTCTATGTACCTCACTGGTATACCATCTGTAATTACCTAACAGTATCTTATATTTCTTTGCTGACTATTTACTTAAGATTTCTTTCCTACTCCAATCAAGTCCAGAAAGTACAGAGAAACAGGTATTTACTAAATATTGTAAAATAATTTTTGGAAAAAAGTCTGCCAGATTTAATAGATTTGGTTTTGGCAGTGATTTGGTGCATCAGTAAATAAGTCTGGAGTACCTACCATGTGGCCAGGCATTGTGCTATTATACATTACCATGGTATATAGAAGTTATCTAGAACTATATAGAAGTTATATAGAACATGGTAATATAGAAGTTACCTAGCAGTCCTGGTTACTGCCTTCAGAAAACTTTTAATCTAACTGAGAAGACAATCTTTAGGTGCATTACATGTGTATAAAGTTTATTAAAGAAAAATCAGATGGACTCGAAGGAAAAATGGGAATGGAGAATGGAGAGGTGGATGCTAAACTAGTTTGGGTGGGTTAGGGAATAAAGCTTATCTGAGAAACTGATCTTTAAGCGAAACTTGACACTCGGCGCTACTTCATCAAGAGGGAAAACATCATAAACCATATCTGACTAATTATAGCAAAGATTTCATGATATAAATGGAAAGGTTTCAATGAGATATCACTAAGTTGTTAACCATTTAAAAAATTCAATACCATGGATTTATTAAACAAGCTGCCCCCAAACCTTTGAACACAGCTCTCCTTAGTTGCTTTTAAGATGTCTATTGTCCCAGAACAAAGTTTAAGACAATGGAATTTTTGTTGGCTTAAATACTTATTTTTGCCATTCTTGGAATAAAATTATTTTAAATTGATCTTCACATCCCCTCCCTCAAAAAAAAAAAAAAGATCTGTGTGTTAAATGTGGATCAAATGAGATTTAGGAATCAGTGAGGGTTTGGCAGGGAACAGATGGCAACTCAAATGGGCAACGGAAGAGAATTTAGTGAAAGAACTATATACAAAGATGTGGGTGGGGTTAAGCAAAACCAACAAGTGATAATAAAGTATCCCCAGCTAGTAATAGCTAGGACCTAGAAGACCATGTTAACTAGCTGGCCAGGAACCAGTAAACATCTTTACATTTGTAGGGGAAAGGGTGAGAACAGATTTAGAAACCTGGAGAAAGAGGTAGAACTATAGGAAGGGCCTTTGGATAGGAACTGTAGCCTTTAGTAGGAGAATGAAGCCCTGGAATCCAAAGCCATGCAGAAAGGGAACCAAGGGAATTAAGTCCTGAGACTCACTTTCCTCTCACCCTCTCATCTGTTGTTGCCACTGCCCATGGACAAACCAACGGGAAGCCAGAGAGAGAGGAGGCCCATTGATGATGTGAGCCAGGGTCAGCCTTGCAGGACAAAGGACAGAGGGGGAAACGTAGAGAGTGAACACAGAAAGGCAAAAAAGAAATATCCAACAAAATAAATTATTGTCATTTGTTTTATAATGTCGTACTGTATTATATATTTTTTGTGCTTTTTCTTGCTTATTCTCTTGTGCTAATAATCAGTAAGGTAGCTATAGCAAAATAAAACCATAGTATACCATGTGGTATAGGGGAACAGGTTCTGCCTTAATCCAGTTTAATTTAATCTAGTTCTACACAGTCACTTCTTCAATGGATAATCCACAAAATAGATACTTAATTCCTACTGGCTATCCAACATAAGCAGTTTCAAATTTATCACCTTTTTCTCTCCATAATGATATTAAATAGTATTTTTAAGGTGTTTAATTTTCACAGGGAAGCTGGATCATAATTGTCCATAAAGCATATCCACTGGGATATATATCTTTGTGCCTCTTCATCATGTTATGTCAAATTGTATTTCCTTAGGTGCTCAATAGGTTGTCATATATACCAAGGAAATTCAATACAAGTACAACACAATGTAAATTTAATACAAGGTATCTCTATTTACAATGAAGAATTCTGTTTACTGTAAGAATTAAACAACAATGCTTTAGTGTGTCATAAAAATAACATGGATAGTGAATATAGATGCTCCAAACATATTTGTTTGTCTTTTCCAGTGCTGCATGGCAATGTGAATAGCAACTGAGGGTTTCCCCCAAGGTCTGGATGATGATTGAATGTGGCAGATATCTCCCTATGTGAATACTTGATCCTTCAATTAAAAAGGAAAAGAGAGAAGAGCTTTCACATTGTGGGCTAGTGCCTTATTACTGTTAAGCTCTCCTAAAAATGGCATCAACGGAATCTAAAAAAGATTGTGCTTGGGAAATTCTACCTGACAAACTGACTGGAGGTGTTTCATAAAAGTTACACAAGGTTTGCTCAAAACTGTCAAGCAGTTTTCCTAAGTGATTCGTGAAATTCTGTAATCCCTCCCATCTATTAAAACAACGTTTCCAGGAAAGAAAATAGAATCACATTTTGACTGTTTAAAAAATAAAGTTATTTCAAAATAAAAAGTGAAAAAAAAACACCAAATAGTTATTTCTTTAAAACCAGAGAAAAATCACAATAGAAGTCTTATGAATTCTGAATATTAGCAATCAGAACAAGATACCAAGCAAGTAAAAATAACGAAAATATTTCTTTTTTTTTCACCTGACTAGATGAAATCCTACATTATGAGCATTTCTACAAAAAGTAAAGGCAGAATAGTACACTGAATAAAACCATGAATTTTTATCATTCACACTTTGCTTTGTTTAGGTTACATTCCTATTTAACTGTCTTGATTTTGAGTAATTAAATTGTTTAACACTTATAAATCTGAGTTTCTACATCTGTGGGATAACAATACCTATTTCATGGGCTAGTTATGAGAATTAAAGTGCCTGGCAAATAATTATAAATTATAGCTATTATTATTACTGTTATTATTATTACTAATGTTAGCAGGAAATCAAATACTTCTTTCTATGCCTGGGTAGAGTAATTAGTATTTACACATATGCCTTCATCTATAAAGAATTTATTTCTATAGCATCATCTCTTAATGTGAAGGATAACATACATACAGTAGGTATAAAAGATCTATAGTTAATTGGTTTCTCCACCACCCATTCCTGAAATAATGTATATGCTCAAAAAACTGAACTAAATGTTCTTTTGATTATGTTCTAATGTCTCCAAGGTACTATGTATAAGTCTACGAAAAACATTCAACCTCCTAACATTTTTCTATTCTTATTGACATGATTGCCACTGTTTTGATACATATCCATGTAAAAATTTGGGCAAATCTGGGCCAGAACAAAAGACTGGATTAGGAAAATATTTCTGTAGGCTCCTTGAGTATCATTCATTTCTCAAGAAGACCCTGCGACTCTTGCCTAATGGGAGCTGAGCTCTCAGACTCCTCTCTTAGCATACTCCTGTTGACATTAACAAATCCTGATCACAGTTACAATATATCCCTTTGTACTGAGGATGGGAAGCAGATACAGCTCTACCTACTGTCTCTCCTTAGAATATGTACAGATTACCTGGCTGATGAAATCCCAAACTGAAGGACTGGATCTCTAAGTGTGTGCTTCAAGTCTTCAATGGGCCAAGAGGGAGACTCCTCTCTACTGCCTTTGAAATCAACCCACCTATATTACATAATTATGCAATGTGCTCTCAATGTGCATTTACGTACGTTGTATGATTGCATATGCATTTGCTTCTCACATCAACACAATTACCATTTTATTATTGCCCCTATGATCAGCAAACATTAATTCATTCAACAGCTGTGTAGTGCCCATCTACTCTGTGGCTGGCACCCTGTAGAGGGATGGTACTACAGCAGCAAACAAGGTCCCTACGATTCCTGCCCTCATGCGGCTCACAGTCTAACAAGGAAACTATTTTGGATAGATTTATGTAGGCAAAGATATTGGATAGTTACAAGAAATGATAACTACTAATAAAAATAAAAATTTCATATTCTGTATTTAGTATTTTAAAAAACATATTCTAATGAGTTTTAAATGTCACTGTAAATGTTATGCTAGACAATGAGTAATACGTTTGGCACAGTCAGATAGCTATGCTGTTTTAGCAAGGTAGGCTTCAAGTGTGAGGAGAAAACACATTTCAGGATTCTAAGGCCTAAGCTTCTAAAAGGGAATATGACTCATGAGAATTTGGGAGCTCTCAAAAGCATCAGTCTAATTATGCAATTGTAATCTACACAATACAGGTCACAAATTTATTAGACAGTAATCCTTGTGCTACTTCTCTTTGATGGCTAATGATACTACAAAGAAAGAGTCAAGGTCCCACATAATGAAGGATTCTTATGAACCTTGGACCTCGAAGTAGCTCCTTTTAGAGGTTTTAAAATCCTGCCTGAAACCACAGCCTGTAAAGAACACCTTTGCCAGAGGGAACGTGGGTGCAAAGGACTCTGATTAGAAAAACACAGAGTTGGAGTGTCGCACCATTATTTCTGCAGGTATGTGAAGCAAGGGACTGGAATTAAGCAGGACATATTTGAAGGCGAGCAAAGTCTTAGGTGTGAATCAAGTGATAATGACTCAGTGCTTAAAGACTGGGCTTGGCAGGCTAAGGCAATTAATAGCAAGTAGCATTATTTGTAATAGCACAGTCATGGAAACTTACATATCCAACAATAAAAGATGTGTTGCATAAGCTCTGGTTTCATTCAGTGGCCTTTCCAAACAACGAGGTCAAGCTACACAACTGCCGTGGAAAGATGGTTGCACCCTATTATCAAGTGAGAGAAGTCTATACCAGATCTCACTCCTGTTTAACAAATGTATATTTTATGCATATATTTTTATGTGATTATTAATCAACAAATTTTTGTTTGTTTTAAGCTAACACAGTAGCTGACCTTTTATTTTCTGTAAAAGTTTATGGCATTTTGTCACATTCTCTCTGTTATCACAGATTTTTTATTATGGTGGAAGAAATACATAACATAAAATTTATCATTTTAACCATTTTTAAGTATATGGTATAGTACTGCTATCTACATGCACATTGTTGTGCAACAGATTTCTAGAACTTTTTCATCTTGGAAAATTGAAACTCTCTACCCATTGAACAGGAACTCTCCATTTCCCGCTCCCACCCAGCCCCTGGTAACTATAATTCTACTTTCTGTTGCTCTGTGTTTGACTATAGTAGATACCTCACATAAGTGCAATCATGATTGGTTTTTATTGATATGATTGACTTATTTCATTTATAATAATGCCCTCAGGTTTCATCCACATTGTAGTATGTGACAGGATTTTCCCTTTTTCTTTTTAAGGTTGAATAATATTTCATTGTATACACCACATTTTATTTATCTACCCATCTGTCCATAGACACCTGGGTTACTTCCACCACTTGGGTTTTGTGAATTATGCTGCAGTAACTATGGGTGTACAAATATCTCTTCAAGATCCTCTTTTCAATTCTTTTTGATGTAAGTCCAAGAAGTGGGATTTCTGGATCATATGGTAATTCTAATTTTAATTTTTTGAAGAACCTCCATACTGTTTTCCATAGCAGCTGCATAATTTAACATTCCCACCGACAGTGCATAAGGATTTCAATTTCTCCATATCATCATCAGCACTTGTTATTTTCTGTTTTTCTTTTTTATAGTGGCAATCAATAAATTTTTAACTGAGTAACTATCATGTGTTGGGCACTATCCTTGGAGCTATTGGTACAATATTAAACAAAAGAAACCGAAATAGGAGAAATTCTCTAGGCATATTAAGCATGACCTGAACCAAGCAGCAAGCACGCCAGCACAAATTCCAAACTCCCAAAAGAAAAACCTGGTTCCAGACCCTACACAACTAGAAAATTATATTTTAGGAACAAATACATATTGAACAAATATATTTCAGGAACTAGACTATGAGTACTTCTATCATCTCTCTGGGTATCACTAAAGAGCCAAGACAGTATATATGGCACTGATCAAAGGCAATTTCCACAAGAAACAATTCAATGAACTAAATATTAATAGGGTACCAACAGAAAGTACAACATTGTTTTAGGCCCTGTGAAGGAAAAGAGCAATGAATGATTCATGGTCCTTTTTATCTGTTGGGAATGTTGAACATGTATCCAAATAACTTTAAGCCCAGGCTGAATGCAGTAAGTGCCATTGTGAAGACATAGAAGAAACAGGGCATGTGGTTAAAAGCAGGGGGGAAGCTTAACTAAGAGGAGTGCAGTTGAGCAGAAGGGAGGGTAGAATGATTTCATGCAATACGTGGCCTACATGAAGCCTGGAAGAATGAGTTGGATTTCTACAGGGAAATGGTAGGGATTGTTAATCCCGATTTTATAATCATGGAAACTGGGGTTTATGATTTGTAGTAAATTTCCCTAAGTAACACAGTTACTACACGTCAGAGACAATTTTTGACTCTAGACTTATTTGACTCAACACCCATGTCTTTCAACCCTACATTAAGCCATAAATATTCCAGAGTGGCTAGAAAGGAAGACGTGTTACAAGACGATGTAAATTCAGGTTGAGTCACAAGTTGGTAGTAACCTGAATGCCAGACTAAAGAACTGGATTTTATTCTTTGGGTATTTGGGAGAAGTGCTGGGTCTTTGAAAACAGATGAAGGGAGAAGCTGTTTTCCAACAATCAGATTATCACTCCCCAATTAACAAGAGAAATGAAAAACTAAAAATTTGGGGAAAGTGAAGAGTAGTAGTAGAAAGAAGTAGTTTGTTGTTGTTGTTGCTGTTTTTTAATAAAAACTACTTCCTATTAATAAATGTCCAACCATTGTACCACAATAAAAATTCTGCGGTGATTAAACACAATAATTTAGAATACCATGGAAAGGTTATCACAAATCTCCAAATTCTTTTTGCTCAATGAATATGTTTTAAAACTGCCTACAAATGCACAAAACATAATAAGCAAAGATCATTGAAATGTAGAAAATATTTCCCTGAACAATCGAGGATACTGACTGCAATTGTAATTCCAGTTGCAACTACCAATTTGGTTGAAGGGAAGTGTTCAACTATGCAAATCATGTAACAGCATTTAACAGCAATCCAATCGCTATAAATCATTAACATTTTCATTGTCACCTATGGACTAGATTTCTTTGTGGAGTAAGAAGTGTGACAAGATTTTTGACTGCTTAATATAGTATCAAATAGATATCCATTTATTTTTTATTAGGAAATTTGTAATAGTACAGGAATAACTTCAATAGCAGAGATAATCACTCACTCTAATTATTAGAGTTCTCTCCGTCACCTCAAATATATCTAGTGCATTTGCCAAAAGTTTAATTAAAATGAGATGGCTGGAATAATTAATATCATAGTAAACATAAGACAAACTAATAAAACTGCAACTTTTTTCCTTTGTTCTTTTGGCTTTGCTAAAAGAGGCTATTTCAATTTTCAGTAATGAGTTACGTAAAACAGTCTCTATGGTATTAAAAGTCTTCCCGATATTTATCTCAAAGAGGAATGAAATTGATGTTATGTAAGCTTCTATCAGCGTGAAACAATGGTACTTATGTTGTGTGAATCTTAAAGATATTTCTAATAAATGAATAAAGCAATTTCTACCCAAACTATTACAAATTCTTATAATGAGGTTTTATTTTAGTGAAATTTAACTAGCTAGCTTAATTCTCTAAACTGTACAAAGACATATATATCGCCTAGAAATACACACAATTTGCTTCAAGTTAAATAAGTATAAATGTATGTATGTTTAATCTACACAGTGTTTAAAAACTGCATGTTGAAATATTTATAAATAGCATATTAAAAATAGAGTTCCAAGTGGCCTCTTTTAAGATAAACTTATTAAATGAATAGCATTTTGAAATACAATATGTACATGAACTTTCCACCTCTCTCCTTCTCCAAGGAAGAACTAATGGCTGTTAAAAACAAAAAGTCATTGAAAATACAATGTCACTCTCACCACAGCATTCTTTGGGAATCCTTCTCGTTTGTTCTCACCTCTCCTGAAGCACGTTAAACAATAAGATGCAGTACACAAGAACTATCAAAAGGGAGCACTTTTGAGCCACCAAAATTGTGTGTTAACCTAAAAACCACAATCTCCCCGACTACAGACAATGATACTATCTCAGGTATTTTATGTGCTAAAATGATCATTAAAAATTAAGCACCACATATAAGCTGCCATTTAGAATATTAATTTACCTTTGCTAATCATCTTTTTAACTTGAGGCTAAAAGAGTTCACTTACCATTCGGGTAGTCAGGCTCGGTCCAGGAGACATTAAAGGAGTCAGGTGAGTATGAGTGGGCTTTGGGGGCTGGCACGCCTTGGGGTATGTCCTCGTCTGTCAGGGCCTCGCTGGCCTCACTCACGGTGCACCCACCACCCGTGCAAGCCTACACAGAGATGCAAAAAAAGCACATTTCACTCTTGGTCCCAAAAGCTTTGATGAGCATTGAAGAAAGAGAATTCTTAATAAGAGTTCCAGATTCTTTTAAATAGTGCTACTTTGACCATCCAAAATAAATTTGTGTCAATGCTGAGGGTTGACATTTAAGTAGTTTGCTTTTTAGGACATGACACAGCCATCTCCAATAATTAGAAAATAACCCAGAATGTATGAATTAAACAACCATTCTCAGTTGGAGCCTAGAGATGTAGGGCATATATTGATTGAGTGAATAGCCCTGCTGAAGTTGGCCTTGCACAAAAGTTCCCGGAATGAATTAAACGCACACATGCATGCGGCATGTGTACACACCACACGAGAAAAGTATGATAACCAGAAGACTACTTCAGGATAGAACAACACATTGCTAGGAGAAAAAAAGGATATACAGCAAATATAATTACCTTTTATTTACTATAGTGTGACCAGTATGTTTATAGCACAACACCATGTGAAATGAAATAAAACAATGTTTCTCATAAATCAATAAATACAAAGCAGTTGTTGAGTAAATATTTAATAGCTTAAAGGGTCAAATAATTTACTTTTGTGTATGAGGAGACAGCCTTCATTAAAACATGTTCAAAAAATTTAAAATGATTACAGAATCCCCCATTACCTAATAAAGTATCATTAATGCCAGAAATTGTAATATGAATGTTAAAGATATTCAGAAACTTCTTTGAACACTTCATAATAAACTGCAAATAATTCTCAAACTTACTGGACAAGCACTTCTCCAGGAAACTGAGGCACACAACAAGGGAGTTTCAGCCTATACTTGCTAGCAAATATTAGCAATTATATCCTTAGATAACAATGATATTTGAAAACTATATGTAAGCTTTGTTCATTATCTCTTCTGTTTACAACTGCAATTCACACAATGAAATTTAAAAATATGTCAGAAAGCACTAAATTTTACCAAAATCAGTAAGAAAGTGAATCAAAATCATAGGTCAACCTAAAGAGCAGAGAGTTATTTAGTACCTTTTCATGGAAGACAGATATTACTAACATAAAAAGTTAAAGCACCTCTTTATTTCTTTAGGTCTCTCCTCTGATTTTCAGTTTGATACTGAGGGAATGATTTTGTGATTCTTAAAGCAGTCGATATTATTTTTTCTAAAGATAGGAAAAATATCTTTTTATTTTTAGATATTTTCTATATGAATATAATACTATTTCAAAGTTGTTGCAATTAGTTTCAAATTCTTCATTATAAGTATAAATAACAATTTATGGTCCACAAACATGGAGATTGATCTCATTTCCTGTTGTAAGACTATAACAGTAGCCTGTGTCTTCAGCATAATTTCTCATCAGCGTAAGCAAGTATCGGATGGGTTAAATCATGGCCTGCACATGAAATTGCATCAAGATTATGGACCTATTTAACCTTTGCGAGTATCCTCTAATTCTCAGCTGTGGTATGTGCCTATACATGTAAGAGAAAAACCATACTCCTCCCAAGAATGGAATCTTCGCAAATAAAGAGGAAACCAGTTGAGCATATGGCCAAACCCTGAGTCAAAGCTTTAAGATATGTCACTGTTAGCCTAAGAAATAACTACCTAAAGATTAAAATAGAAAACTTAAACACACACACACACACACACACACACACTCACACACACATTTCAAATGTGCTAAAAGTCCACCAGAAAATATGGCACGAAGAAAGGCCATATGAGAGAGCTGAATTATCAAAGGAAAAATGGTCAAAGAAAATTCTTTCCAGTTCTCAGAGAAAGAGAAAATCTGTCCACTTGCATTTTCCAGATTTTTTTTCCTTACTAGGGAAAAATGTTGCAGCATCTTATTGTTAAACTTTTAACACACTGGGAATTAATTCTGATAGTCTATCACTATTTTTTTTCTTATTCATGTCCTAAAAAATTTCCTCTGTTAACTCTCCCTAAAGAAATACTGTACGATAGGACATGTAATTTTTTATTTTTTTAAAACAGGGTGTGAATTAAAATTTACTTTGTTTTGAGAATTTTAAGATGCCTTCTAGGACAGATGAAGACACCCCTGGTTTGGAAGGACTGTTCTTGGACCCTGTCATCTGAGATCTATAAATCAGTAATTTGACAAAGAAGCCTGCTAAGAATTTAAGGAATTTATGAAAGCATTTTTCTTGTAAATAAAACAATTTATAAAGAGGCTACTGAAATAACAGAATTACTTGAAAACTTTTATTTTGTTTTGCCCACATTCTTTATGCATGTATTTAGAAGGCCTAAGTAAGCAATGCAATATCTTAGTTCCTCCAATGAGAAAATAAATGTTCTTGAAGTTGTGTCCGATTGGTCTAATCTAACTGGCATCATCTAAATTAAATTGAACCAATCCCTAACTTGTCTGACCTTCCTGTACCATAGGACACTGCATTCAAAGAAGCTGAATGCTGATTAAAATTCTGGTTCAGAAAACTAAACAAAATAGTGAAATTGATTAAAGTTGTCTTCATGAAATGACAAAGTCTTTGAAAGCCTGTAAGCCATTAAAATATGTTGTTTCAACCTATCAATTACAGCCATTTTTTAAAAATTCATAGTGATGATACTACCCTGAAATGATGAGCAACAACTGACCAAATAAGAGATTAAATTTTGGTACAATGAAATGCAAGAATAAAAATATATCAATTATTTTTGAAATTATGACTATTAGGAAGATACAAAACTAACGTCCTCTTTTCCAGCAGGTTTTCATGTAAGTGGGGACTCTGGGGGGGAGTGTAAAGAATACAGCGTATTTTAAAGTATGAAGAAAAAGAACAAGTCTACCTTATCCATAAATGACCACTTAAAAAGTTAAGCTCATCAATTCCAAGAATCTTTCAAGGACATATACGTAACACTTAACATCTATCAAGTGACAAATAGCTAGAAGTAGTATGAAAATTATCAAACAACACCTATCTTGATACCTGTCTGTATTAACAGTGTATTTTATTGTTAACTTATTGTCTTTATTAGGAACTATCACACTTTATCACACTCAAAATACACTTTGTTGAGTGTGGCAATGTTGTATTATTTCTTGAAGTGGAAAGAGCATATGCTTTGGAATGAACCATCCCCAATTCTGAGGTTTACAAGCAAATTATTTAATTTATATCAAAAGTCTCAGATTCTTTCAAATAAGTGTACTGGGTGGTCATTCATTCGAGAATTGCTTACTGAGGTTCCAATTTCCAGTAGGCACTGTGCTTGAAACTGCAGAAAAAATTTTGAAAGATGCAGTCTCTATGTTTCAGAAGTTTATAATCCAGTCATATGGGAAAATTAAATGAAGCCACATGAAGTAACATATCTGCTCCAAATCTGGAGTAAATCATAGTGGTTCAAATCCTCCCCATGTAACCTCCTCTATTCCAAAAGCCACTTAAAAGCTTTGATGTCTGTGTGTTTTGTTTTTCAGCATTTAGTCAACATGCCAAGAGGATCTATAAAGGCAACTCTACTTTACTGAGAACCTGATTTCCATCTACTAATCTAATGACCTTGAAAACTAGTTATTATATTGAAACTGTGAAATATACAATAATCCCTCAATTAACCAGGATGAACCTAAAATGTTCTGGTTCATTTAATTTATTGCTTAACAGAGTTAAGTATAAAACCTTTTAGTTGAATACTTCCTGAAAATACATTAGAGTATTTTCTGCCCTAATAAATACAGTGAAATTGAAAATAATGTGAACAAGTTTATTTCCCTAACAAGAGTTAAGCCAAGGATTTCCACATCTTTATGACATCTTGCATCAACATTATTCAGTGGCTGACAGATATCATTTGACTCCATAGACCATTTGTTTGGCATCATAGAATTTCAGGGCTGAAGGAGAGATTAAAAATCATTTAGTTCAATGTTCTAATTTTAACCTTGATGAAAATAAAATTCAGAGAGGTTAAGTGGATTTGCCTTAGGTCCCATAGTTAGTAGCAAAATCTGAATTAAAACTCAGAGGAGTGAACTCCTAATCTAGTGGTATTTATTTTTCAAGATATTACAGATTTATAAAATATAGGGGATTGATACAGATTTTTATTGACTGCACAGCATAGCCTAAAAACTCCCTTGAGAGTAGAACTTTGTTTTATGTCATTTGCCTCTTTCTGATAAAAACCAAGAACACAACAATTTCTGTTTAATTTGGGTTGCTTCCAAGCAATTAAGACTTTTCTTGATTTTGATATTACCACTATTTTGAAAAGAGTGCAGATTTCTGTGTTAGCATTTGAAAATCAAGTTAGTATACTTTTCATTTCCTGGGTAATAAAACTGTAAGTAACCAGAGATGCTGTTTCGTGCACCCATCCGCTGTGCTGAACATCTAGGCACATGGAGTCAGACTTAAACAGGATTTTTAACATTGTCTGATTGCCCTTGTTTTGTGGTGTCAAGTCAGACAGTTAGCAATAGTGGAATGTAGTTTATTTTCTCATAGTATAATATTTAGAGCATTCAAGAGCATGTTAAGTAAAATGAATGCATACACAGTGTCTACATAAATGTAAATTTATTCATAATCAAGAGCAGAATATTTTCTATGGCATTTATCAAAGCAAATATCCTTATATAGGTATTGCTATAAAATGAAGAGTGTGTTTAAAACAAATAGGGACAATCTCATGTTTATATTCAGTTATTTTCAGATGTGCTATTAAACTTAAAAAAGATTATATTTCATCAAAAAACAAAAGGAACTACTGAGTATAAATTCCACAGTAATATCAAGGTCTTTTAGAAGACCTTCGTATAAAAGTTCCATTTTGCATTAAAAAATGCTATTGTCTGTCTAAAGAAACCTCTAAACCATGTTGATTCTAGGGTTTTATTAAGTGACTGTTCTTCTGAGATAGCAGCATAATGTAAACCAGAATATAATAACAATCAAGAATATTTGGGGGTCATTTAAACCTTCATTTAAAAATACAAGATCTCAATTTTCATACTGTGGATTGATTTTCAAATGAATACAAGCTCCACAGGGATATAACCTTAATAATCCAAGCATTTTAGAAAAAGCTCTTAACAATTATGATGTTCTACAAATAATAAAATAAAATAATTTCTGATAATCCCAGCTTAGATTTGGGAAAATCTACCAACTCAGAATGTTATTCTATCATTTTGCACAATATAAAATAAATAGGTAGGTATTACATCAACGTGATTCATATTTAGGATGTGAAGTAAGTTTTCAGTATAAATAGCAATATGTGAGGTTTTGAGGTTTTTGCTTTTTTCAAGTGAGGGAGGGAGAAAATATGGGACAAAGGGAAAGAAAGAAGAAATAGAAGGGCGGAGAAAGTGAGAGAAATAAGGTAAACTTACTCCCAGCTTGATGAGATATTTATTTCCTGGGAGAAGGTCTTGTAGTATGTGATCCTGGAAAAGTTCCGTGCTGTTATAGATGACATTCCAAACTGTAAAATCATGTGTGTGATTTGCAATATATAATATATAGCGTTCCAGAACTCCATTTACTTCCCTTGGTTGTTTCCACCTGGGAATGGGAAAATACAGCATTATTGTCATCATTTACTCAAGTCAAAAATGAAGTGTGAAGGACTTTCAAAGAAAGTGCATGAACTTGGATTTGTGCCATTGTAAAAAAAAAAAAAAAAAAGCCACAAATCTCAAAAGTGATTCTTTAAAAAACACATCTATAGCTGGGTGTGGTGGCATACACCCAGATCCAAGGAGGATCTTGAGCCCAGGAGTTTGAGGTTGCTGTGAGCTAGGCTGACACCACTGCACTCTAGCCCAGGTGACTGAGTGAGACCCCATCTCAAAACAGAAAAGAAAACATCTAAGTAGTTATTAAATGCCTATTCTGAGCAGCATAAAGAAAGTATGACATGGTCCCTGCCCTCTATGTACGAGTGAGTTCTTGATTTTGAATTTAAGCCATACAACAAAAATTGGGAGAGGTAGAACATCTGAGAACTTATGAGATGTGGGGGAGAGAGAGAGAGGATAACATAATTGTCCTGAAAAATCCAAAAATCTAACATAGAGTTAATATGTAATTATAAAATGAGAGGTAAGGATTGGAAGGGTTGAAGCAATCAAGCAGACTTCTCGAAGGAGGTAACATATGGAGATCCATAAGATTTTATACTTAATAAATGGGTTGGATTTGGACAGGTGGAAGGAAGAATACAGGGCATTCCAGATGAGGGTTACAATGTATCCCTGGGAATGAGAAGGGCGAGTCATGGACTAAAAAGGAAATTGTTAGACTGAGAAATACTTAAGAGTAGTGGGAAGTCTTTTGGAGTAAGTAATGTGGCTGAGCTTAAGGGCACACTGAAAGCCAGTAGGAGAATTTAGACATGGAACAATGGAATATGAATCATAATATTTTCAGCTTGAATGGATGTCATGATTTATTCACTCTAAACTCTTCTTTTACAGATGACAAAACTGAGACCAAGAAAGACAAATGCGAACAAGTATTAACTGTTGATATGAGAGGTACCACAGTACACCTTACACCTCATGTATTAGGAAATGGACAAGAACCACTAATATCAGAAATGATCTGAGCATGCTTGTGTGTGAAAGTTTCTTTCTGACTTCAACTGCAGGGAATAATGGAGTAAGAGGGTTCTGGTCTATATTAAAAAAATATATACATATATACACACACACACTCTGATTCCAAATCATTACAAATTATACCCCACATATAAAAAGTCCAAAGCAGT
>CM052450.1:13309190-13371995 GCA_028533085.1 Varecia variegata | reverse complement strand
AGTGCCTATTACTTAGCAGGCCATCAACAAATATTAAATAAGCATGCTATAAAATATTTTGTCCTAGTTTGTCACTTGTTTTGTCACTTCAATAATGGTTTTGCTAATATAAATGATTTAAATATTTATACAACCAAAATGACAATATTTTCCTAGAATTTTATCTGGCTAGAGGACCATAAAAGACGTCAAAAAAGGAGATAGCATTTAAATTGAAACTTGTTTAGGTTTTAAAGCAGTGGCTACAGAGGGAGAAGACATCCTGGATGGGAAGAGCTGGCAAAATAGCGGGGACACAGGACACATGACAGAAGTAAACGAAGTGGGACAGGGAAGGAGGGGATGGCTATCTATATTCATACCTAATGGCTGCGGTGTGCAATGTCTGGGGGATGGACAAGCTTGTAGTTCTGACTCGGGCAGGGCAAAGAAAATATACGTAACCTAAATATTTGTACCCCTATAATATTCTGAAAAAAATAAAAAAGAAGAAGAAGTAAAGGAAGTTACACTAGAAACACAGGGGCCAGTTTAGAAGACCATTGGATGCCAGGCTGTAGTAATGAATGCAATGGATGCCAATAATGAGGTGGGGATTTAGGAAACCTGTGTTTAGTGTTGGCTCTGCCATTAGCTGTTTGCATGAACTTGGAAAAAATACTTGCTCTCATTGGATCTTAGTTTCTTCATCTGCAAAAGAGAAGTCTGTGTTAGATGCTTTCTAAGGTTAAACTTTCTACTGTATGTTTATTTTTCCAAAAAAAAAAATACCTTGGCAATCAAAATATTGTGATAAAAATTTTCACTTCTTGGGTATTGGCTCTAATAGTTACAGAGACTAAGAGAGTATCAACTGTTTAATTCATCATAAAATGCCCTTGTGATTTAATTTGGAATGATATGTTGAGCAAGTTGTTCCTGATATCTTTGCATATAAGAAGAGGGTGTGTACAATGAGCCCAGTGGATACCCACAACTTAAATTGTAATGTTAGGGTGTAAATAAATATCCTATTAAAATTATGCTTGATACCTACTTGCTAAAATACAAGGCATCATATGCAACCACTGCCTTTGTAAAAAGCTGGTGAAGTCTTCTTTTTCCTCTCTCACCATGTGATCTGCACACACCAGCTCCTCTTCTCCTTCCCCCATGAGTGGAAGCTCTCTGAGGTCCTCACCAGAAGCAGATGCTGGCGCCATGCTTCTTGTACAGCCTGCAGAGCTGTAAGCCAAGTAAACCTCTTTTCTTTATAAATTACCCATCCTCAGGCATTCCTTCATAGCAACACTAAATGGACTAAGGCAGGTGGCCAGCCTACCAAAAGCATACTTGCATGAGAAGTGGAGAGCGGCATTCTTGGCACTGGAGGGATGGGGCAGTTGTGGAAGGAGGGAACAAATCTGGGTGTCCTATTGATGGAGATCTATCTGAGTACTGTGGGACAACTTGTGAAATGACCCAGCAAAAACCCATTTGTGTTGATGAGCTCTGGAAAACATTTTGAAGAATGCCCCTTGAGAGAAGAAAGGAACCAGGCATGATACCCTGATTCTCAGAAAAGAGAGATCATTCTAAGAAGAGCCTTGCATTTGCTTATTCAGATTTCTATTTAGAGTAAAAATACGTCCTTTAATAGAGACCTATTTTGTTAAACTCTTTAAGATACTGAAATGCACGCAGTATTCTTTTAGGACTGTACTCAGAAAGAGTAAGGCAAGGAATAAAGCCATTCCTCTACAACCACTTTTAATATAGTCTCAATTAATACAGCTTTGGTTCCAGGAGGATGCAGAACATCAGCAATACACACACAAAGGCAGAGGGGTATAGCATTGACTGGGACAGCCCTACCTGGTAGAGTAGTCCAGGAGTAGTGAGGTAGCCCCTGGTAGGAAACTACTCCGCCTGGCATAGCAACAGCAGAGACTCAGGTGCCCAGTGGAGCAGCAATGGAAGAGTAACAATGCTCCCAATGCCTACAGATATGTTGTTTATCCAGAGTGGGACCATGGAGATGCCCAGTGGAGTAACTATGGCAGTTGGCCAATTGGTGTCAGGCTTGATCCTAAGTGCAAGTGAGAAAACCCATATGGACCCCCCAGAAATGCATGAGTATTAGTTTGCTGGAGGCAGAGATCATCTACAGCAGGTGAGGGTAATGAGCCAGTGAAATATGAGTATTAGAACTAATGAGACTTATTTGTACATTCAGATTAATGGGATCTAGGAAAATTTGAGATAAATCTATCTATACCTATATCTATCCTTCTGCCATCTATTTACCTATGTACACTTCAGGGTCTAATCAATGAGTGCTCACTACATCAAAGCTTGTGCTTTGGGACTCTGTATGTTTCTTAGATGGACAGTGTCTTTAAAGCATGAATTTAGAAAAAGAAAGTAAAAATCAGTAGAGTTTGTAAGTGATAAAAGAAGAAAAGAGAATTGAGTCTCTTTTCTCCTTTTATATAACCCCTAAATGACCTTTTCTCTTCTTCTTCTTAGAAACTGTTCAGAACAAACAAAAAAACCAAATCAAACCAAAAACCAAATAGAGTAAGGTCATTGACCTTGAGGAGAGAAAAATAACAAAACCTCATTTGGGTAATGATACAATAATACACACATACACACAAACCATATTTTACAAAAGTAGACAAAAGACAATATATCTAAGTCTAGGATACCTTTGGCTAAACACATCTAAAGCATACATTAACATTACACTTAGATGTAATTCATTTAAAACATTACCTGACATACACACATATTATGTATTTGTTCGTTAAAAAATGATGTTAATAAACATAATTATGCTCTTATTTGTACAGTGATTTGCATTTTCCTAGCTTTTTCAGGAAACTAATTTTTAAATTTTGGGGTTGCTGTATGTATGCACATAGTAAAAAATTCAACTGGTACGTACAAAACAGTACAAAATGAAAAGCAAAAGCCTCCTCACATTCCCAACTCATAGTCATTAAAATTTTAAACACTACGATAAGCCACTCTGACACAAACTGAGATTGTTATGATGGATTTGAGTGATAAAGGTGGTACTAGCCATATCTGAGTTTGATTAACATCCATATAATCAATTTCTTTTCTTTTTTCTTTGATATAGTTGCTATTGTGGAAAGTTAAAAACCATTGCAAAAGCAGGCAGGCAAACATTAAATACTATTAGATGGCATTATGGTTTAGGGAACAAAACAATCCATCCATGTAACAAAAAAGCCACTTGTACCCCCTAAATCCATTGAAATAAAAAAATAAATATTTAAAAGAAAAAAAAGAGAAGATAAAGAATCAGCAAAGACCTGGGTGGCCAGTTTAGAGTCGTTTGTGTAAAAATGAGTGAATCACTGAAGTTTTAGGCCTTGGTTTCCTCATTGGTTAAAAAGAAAAAAAAAAAAAAAAAGGAATAGTATATAATTTGTCACCTCTATACCTATAATTGTTGTGAGGTTAATATAAGACAAATAGACATAAAAGCATTTTATAAAGGAGAATGCATTATACAGGTTTTGATAACAAGTTTAAAACATTATCAAAAAAACAGAGGCTGATAGTTTTTCTTTAGGTGTCACTGTCATTAATTAATGCTCATAAATATTGGAAATAATATACTTTTTAGATGTTTGTCATATAATTATGTAAAGTTCTGGCTAAGTTTTTCCAGTTAAATCCAAAACATATAGTTCATTTCTTGTCAAGGAAACATGTATTTGACTTAATATACACATTCAGAAATAGCTTTTTTGTTATTTATTTATTCATTCCACAAATATTTGCTGGGCAACTATTATGTGCATTTACAGTATGTTTTATGTGCTGAGATATAGCAAATAACAAGATGTGTACATGATATTTTTAGACAGCACTTTTGAATTACATTCTGCTCTAGGTTATGTTTTCCAAACTTCAGAGATGCCATGTTTTAGCTGGCATAGATATTTATTATATACCAATGATTCTAAGTCACTTTATATTGCTTCAGTACATTACAGTATAAAATGGTAGATTATTTGAGAAGAATATTTTTTCAAAATTACAAATTATAGTTTATCTCCTATTATGGAAACTGAACTACTTATAAGAAAAATTAATTAGGGAAGAACTGAAGTTTCATTGATTAACAGCAAATTACAATGAGGACAATAACATCAAAATACTTAGAGACACAAAATTCAAGATAATATTAGCATTAATATTTTGTTTTTAGGCCCCTCCCCCATTTTTCAGGCTCTTTTTAAATCAAATTATAGAGTAAATCACATATAAAAATAAATTATGAGAGTATTGATAAAATATAGATCCAGATGTTTACTTATGCTTCTATTCCCATCAAACAAAGAGAGAAAATAAATTAATATGTACCAATTTGGTTTGCCCTAGAGTAAACATCTTTCTGTCTCTAAATTTATATTTGGTATATAGTATCACTGAAATTATGATGAACTTTTCTTAGACTTTTCATGGTAGTAGTTTTATAAGATTTTTATTTTCTGAATTACTCTCTTTTATTCTCCTTAAGTGCTATGATCAATGTTTGGTTAAGGTTAGTATTTATGAGCTAATTTTATTTACAACGCATCTTTTAAAGTCATATATTTACTTACAGAGTGGAATACAGTTGTCATTAAAGCAAACTAATATAAAAATACGAAAGTTGAACTTTGATTTTTATAAAATGATTTTTCAGAGGAAGTTTCCAATAGATTCTATATTTGAGAAATGTGTACTCAAAATTTATTGGAATTCAGTTTACACTAAAGGTATGTGCCTTTATGGAAACCACTTATTTGATTTATATGTTAAAAACCAAGTTTAACTTTATAGCAATGATTCAGCTGAGGAGAAATCTCTTATAATTATCTATATATTCTTTTCAACACCCAGAGTTTGAACCTAATAGAATTTATGACCTGTATCCTCTTGATTTTTGCATAATAGAGCTACACAAGTCGCAGAAAGTGACTTTCTAATCTCCCCATGTGAAATAGATAGTCAAATATTTGCATATTTGGTAGTCTCTTCCTAGGAGTTGCTGGGCTTGTACACACTCCCACAACAGAGAGGGGAGAAAATAGGGCAATACAAGAATATTATCATTGCAAAATAGCTTTTAAAAGTTGGGATATATGAGACAGAGTTCCCTAAACTCCTATTGGATTTTTTTTTAGACTCGAACTCTTCTCCTGTTGTAGGTTTGAAGAGAGTGAGAGATATAATAAACATGGAAATGGAATTTTCAGGCAAACAAGCAGGGTGCCTTTGTTTTGATCTTGCTTGAGTCATTGGAATTCCCCACTCCTAATAAAACAAGCATTTATTTTTAAAATATGCAGCGATCTTGGGGTTGTTATTACATGGAATTTATTCCCATAACTACTTTCAATATTTAAAATAATTGATCTGTTTTTTACTTTAATCAAAATGTGTCATGTTTGTAGCCATGGGGTGGCATCTCTCAAGAGTTTTGTACAAATTGTGTGCTTATGAGCTTTGCAATAGCCTGTGTTGCCGTGCAATATAGAGAAATAGGAAGCAAACATTTACTCAGTGTAGGTCAAGCATTGGCACACCAGACACTTCTTTGATATTAATAGACTTAGATCAGTCTCAGATAAATTGCTCTGTCTCTGAATGTCCCTACTAGTCTGGCATTCTGACAAATTCTCCACATGATATCTAGTTTTCACATGAATTGAAAAAATCGATTCTTTCCTTCATTCTGAAAACAATATTTATTGTTCTCCTACTATGTAGATACACAGTTCCATGCCTTCAGGACCAAAGACGAAAGATATAGTCCTTCCCCTCAAGGCACTCACAGTCTAGCGAGAAAGACAACTATGTCAGTCAGTCAATAATTCTAGTAGAGTCTGCTAAATGATATGGGAGCGGGGTACACAGAGAGGAAAATCGTAAACCGCATATGCCCATATGCACCAGATCAGTCCTTAATCAAACACTATTACATTGTCCCATTCTCCTTATAATACTCAGTAAAGATGAATGAATGAATGAATAAGTGAATTAATAAAAGAACCACATCAGCATTCTTGAAAATATTTTGTTCTGATGTTCTATAGGCTTTATTTCCCCAAAGGCTCATGCATATAAATGTCTGCCTAATTTTCACTCCCTCAGTAAAATTGTATATAGTCATTGCAAAATATACCTACTGTTATGAGCCAAATTGTGTCCCTCCAAAATTCATAAATTGAAGCCCTAATCTCCAGGACTTCAGAATGTAACCATATTTGGAGACAGGGCCGTTAAAGAGGTAATTAACTAAAAATAAGGCCATTGGGATGGGCCTTAATCCAATCTGACAGGTATCCTTGTAAGAAGAAAATTTGGACACACACAGACACCAGAGATGTGTGTGTATGAAGGAAAGAACATGTGAGAACACCAACAGAAGGCAGACACCTGCAAGCCAAGGAGAGGAGCCTCAGAAGAAACCAAACCTGCAGACACCTTGCTCTTAGAGTTCTAGCATTCAGAACTGTGAAAGAATCAATTTCTGTTGTTTAAGCCACCCAACTGGTGGTATTTTGTCATGGCAGCCCTAGCTGACTAATACACGTCCCATTTCTGTGAGTGGACTGAAAGGATATATTATTCATTCATGTCCATACTTAGTTGAAGCAGGAATGATATGGGGTCATGCAACAATAGAGACATAAAAATTCCAGTTTACATTGTATCACTTTTCTTTCCTGCCTTGGAAGAAATGGCCCCTTTCCTGTCAAGGCTACACTCTGGAGATCTATATTTTCTACATTTATCTCCTCAATTTATGAGTGCACAATGTTAGACAGCTCTTATTTAAAATCAGGAGACTTGCTTTAAATTTTAAAAACTGAAGCTAACATTTGAATAAGAGACAATTTAATTGACATGGTATCTTCAAAAATACATTGATAATGTAATGAAGATATCAATGTTGTATTAATATTTTGAAATTACTGAATATAATTCATAATTTAATGGAATTTCTCATTATTCTTTTACTTTAAACATCTAGTAGAGATAGGTGATTTGGAAGTCAGAACATTATCGGAGTACCAAAATTCTAGTCCTGGCTGTGCCATTAGCTAGCTTTATGATTCCAGGAAAATCAATTAAGTTTTCAGAATCTCTATTTCCTCCTCTACAAAATGGGAATAATTTTTTTTAACCTTTATACATCAATGAGTAATTTAAAGACTCATAGGAGCTATTATATGTGAAAATATTTTGAAAATATAAAATATTAAGTAAAACATCAAGAATATTTATTCTTGGGGACGAGGAAAATCTAAGTTTTCTATTTAAGGAAGACACTATCATGAGAAATATTTCTAGATTTCACTACAAGTGTAGGCAAAAAAAGTCTTAATTTAAAAACTACCACAGATTTAAAAAAAAAAATGCAAGTGACAAAAATAAAAAAAAAAGAACTGCAATATAGTTTCCATGCAAACAGTAAGCATCCTCAATGCCTGTTAAAAATATTTACAAAATAGGAAGACGACTATATAATTTTAAATAATACACAAAAACATTTAGAGAATTAATTTTAAGAAACTAGAAATGCACATACACAAATGTTACATAAAAGAATTTTGAGATTGCAGTGTTGTTTACAAGAGAGAAAAATTAAAAAGAAATATTTTAACAATTTGCCTAAATACACTATGAAATATTTAAAACACAGTGCAGCCATTTAAAGCATGATTTAGAAAATAATTTGGTAATTTGGTGATATTCTCACTATATCATAAAGTGATAAATCACTGTAAAACAGTCTGATCCCAATTATATTTGTCTATCTGTGCAGGGATGACAAAAAAATCAGAAGATTATAAATGCACAAGCCGAAATGTAATTACTGATTGTGTCTGGTAGGTGAAATTGTGGGCAATTTTTATTTTTTCTTTACATTTTCCAACTTTTCTTTAACATTTATGAGTCACCATTTTGTAGTAATTTTATTTTTAAATTGTACTTAATTTTTAATAGATAATGCATTAATAGATATGCCTAATACAATAAATACCTAAAAGGTACAAAAGACGTGAAAATTAAGTCTTCCTTCACCCTTGTTTCCCAATTACCCAGGTCCCGTCTAGGAGCTTAGCAATTATTAAATTCATATGCATACCTCCAGAGGTAGTCTACATATACACAACCAAGTATACAAATGGTAGCAGAGTATAGAATATATTTTTCTGCACAAGTGCTTTATAATATACTTTGAAAAGATTCCCCTATAAATAAAAATCTGCTCATTATGTTAAGTTACCATATAATATTTCAGTGTACATATTAGTTATTATCCATAACTTGTTTAACTAGTCCTCTATTGATGTTCATTAGTTTTTAAAATTATATTATATTATGCTATGTTATATATATGTGTGTATGGCCAGAAAAATCAGTAACTTCAGAAAATTCTCAAGGACAATGAAATGTAAAAGTCTACAAAATGTTTGGTATACTATTGATTGCTATATTTCAGTTATTATTATTAGTGTTATACAGCCACAAGGTTTAAACTAGGGAACCGACTCAAAAGATAAGACCATGTACTGCCAAGGACTTATAGGTTCCATGAAGTTTACCACTGCATCTTCAGGAACAATTTGTGCCTGGAAAATAGTAGGTGATATCTTGTAATATACACACTGAATATGCACAAATGAATTGAGATAGGGCACCTAAGCTATTTAGACTTTAGCTATAAAACCATTACCAGCAGTATAACGCCTTATGTAGTATTAGGAGGGCTCTGGGATGCTGTCCTAAAGCTGATGATAAAAAACAAAAGACATGAATGTCCTCCTTTTAATACAAAAAAATTAGAGGAACATTCTAAAAACTGATTTATTATTTTGAAAAGGAAGCCATGCATTGACAGGTTTGAGGTTTTCAAAAATGGGAGAAAATAAACCAACAAAATAGAGATTCAATTTTAAGAAAATTGATAAAATTTCAGGGAAATTCTCAAAAGAAAGAATACAGGTAGACAGCAGAGTTTCATTTTCAGGGATACATATTCATAGACTGCATTCACTCACACATGCGCACACACACACACAAAGATATATACATATATTTATATTTATAAATACAAGGTTGAGCTTTATTGGCAGTAAGATTCTAATATTTGTAAATTTAACAAATGGGCCCAATTTCAGAACTGTAAGAATCAACATTTGTCATGGCTGTATCTTTCTTTCTTCTCTTAATTTCCTCATGGACTGTACCTGTCTTTTTGCTTTTCTTCTGGTAGCCAGACCCCACCTCTCTGGCACAGAAGTTGAGCATATGATCCAAGATGGACCATTGAAAATACTTCCCTCAGTATTTTTCAATCTGGAGCTGTCAGGACAGTTTCCCAGCTGTTAGGCTATGAATTCAGAGCTGTTGATCATGTTCCCCAGTCCATGGTGAAAGCCCATGTGTTACAACAGAGAATGAATTTCATTATAGAAAGAAGCAAAAATGAAATAGTTGGATTTCTATCATTTTCCATAGAAAGAGTCAGGACTTGGAACTAACAAATACCATTTACTTGGCAAAAATAAAAATAGACAATAATCACTGCTTTTGAAGCATTCAAACGTTTGCCATGGATACAATCAAATACATTATAAAATACATTTCCAATTTAAGACAGCTAAAACTGAACTGAAAAAAAAATGTTTTCAGTTTCATCAGTGAGTCATTCCTTGATTAAAAGAAGTAACCGAAGCTTTCCTAGGCATTAATTTTTTGTATCTATAATACAGAGACACTATTTTGAAGAGAATTTATAAAAATATCAAGGGAATTTTATCCTTTAGGGAACCAAAGGATTTATATAGACTTTCTAAAGACAGTGGAAAATGTTGATAAAACACATGAGGAAATAGTACTTTGAATTTAATCCCTGCCTCTTTTTTTCTTTTTGTATGTCCAATACAACTGAATTGCCCTAATATCCCTTATGTCTGTGTACTGACTATTCCTCTATATCATTTACAGTTTTAGAGGTTTTAATCCCTGTGTGCCTTCAGTTTTAGAGTAAGGGCACCCTAGTAATCTGAGAATGCAGGGGCTGTTCACAATAGTATTCTCCTATAGGTTGCTGAATTTCCTAAATCGGATAGAAAGACAAAGACTCTAAAGCTTATCCAGATGTGGTTTTACAATGATGTCACTAGGCTTTACTCCATAATTGAGACCCCTGGAAATATACAGTGTTAGGCTTAGTATCTACAACAAGGTTAATGGAAATCTGCACCAAGGGTAAATACTTTAGCAGATTGTGTCATCAGGAAATATTTAAACACTATTTAAAAGGATTTAGAATAAGCAGATTTTATTTTACACTGACTAATGCACACAAATATAATACAATAGACCTGTTAACAAATAAACATAATGCTTTTCTCTCATCTCTTCCTCATCCTTTTGCCATCTGTATTGTTAAGTCCAATTAGCTTCTTGCATTTAAAATTCTAACCCACTTGTCCTTTTGCCTATTGAATGGAGACGACAGCTGTACAGGCTCAGCCTTGACTATTTGGGAGTAATGGTATATTTAAACTATTTGTTTCCTGAAACACTTTTCGGTTCATGCTATTTCATAACTCAATATCCTTCTATGGTTCTCCATTGCCTCAGAACAAAATTCAAATGTGACAACACACCTTAGCACCTTTGATGATTAGACTCCTACCTTGCTTCTCTCTACTGGCGTCTTACCTGGGATGCCCAGTCATGCTAAACTGTGTCCTATTTAATTTTTATGAAAGTCACAATTCATAGCCCTGTGCCCATTGATTATTCTGCCATGGCCCTTAAACTGGCCTGTTTCTCAGTTATGAAACTCTAAAGCCCACAAAAATTCACTTCCTCTGTGATACTTTATTTCCAAATTATATTGAACACCTCTTTTTTTTTTATTCTCACACCTGTTGGAAAATTTAACACAGACAGGGCAGCATTCTATTTAGTTTTATATGTTTCTACCTAAGCAATTGAACTGGGAATGATTTGAGAGAGAATGATAACATCTTAGTAATACACATAACATCTAACTTCCAATGTACATAATACATGCTCAACAAATATTTCCTGAATTCAATTGAATAGGTAGTTTAGAGTTGTGGGTTTTTTTTTTTTGCATGCAGGGGATTTTGTGCATTAAGAGTCTATATTATGATGTAACAATAATTTTATTTCTATAACTAAAACCATGTAGTTGTTGATCATTTACTATCTTGCAAAGGAGTTGCAAGCACTATACTAATTATTTTTACATGCAATATTACATTTAATTCTCATACCAAATCCCTGAAGTAGACAGTGTTATTACCACTCTACCAGGCAACCAAGGCTCAGCAAGATAAGAGCCCACAGCAGGTAAGAGCCACGCTTGAGTAATTCTGCCTCGAAAAACCCTGTGGTAGGAAGAATTCTAAGAATCACTCCCAGTGACTATCACCCTTATACAACTGCTCCCCTTTGAGTGTGGGTGGAACCTGTAAATTTGATGAACTATCACACCATGATCATCTTGTCTTATACATGGAAAAAGGAGATGGTCCTGGTGGGCCCAATCTGATTAGGAGTCTTTAAAAGCAGAGAGTGTTCTCCAGCTGGAGGTAGAAGTCGTCAGAGAGATTCAAAGCAGGAGGGAGACCTGATACCATGGAGGTTCTCCATCACTGAGATCGAGGGGACCATGTGAAGGGACCTGAGAGTGGCCTCTAGAAGCTGACAACAGTCACTGGCCAACAAGGAAATGGGCAGCTTCATCCTTACCACCACAAGGATCTGAATTCTGCCAGCAACCTAAATGAGTCTAGAAGTGATTTCTTTCCCAGAGCCTCCAGATGAGAGCTCAAGCTGTCCAAACCCTTGACTGTGGCCTTGTAAGACCCTAATTAGGAACCCAGCTAAGTCCACCCCATTTTCTGACTTACAGTACTGTGAACTAGTACACGGGTATTTTTTAAGCTGATGACTCCATCTCTTTTACCAAACTCTTTATGGGATCAGTGCTGTTAAGTGAACAAGAAATAAATTTCTATTGCAATTCTGCTAGTAGAAACTATTCTGTGTGTGTGTGCCTATTTGCATCATGTAGGGTTATCCTAACAAATATAGAGAAGGTTTTATAAGATCTGAGAAGGAAGACAGTGATATACCCATGTAAAGGACCGAGGAAAGTGAATTCCAGTCAGAGTTTGGGTCTTATAGGATCAGTGAGTATGAAAGGAAGGTAGAAAAGTAATAATCTGGAATGATGTAAGGTAGAAAACAGCAGAGGAGTTTTCTACTAAAGGGCCAGAGGAGGCAAACCCTGGCCCTTTAATGTCTTATTTGCATGCAATATCAAATAAAGTTTCTCATCCGCTTAAAATGGCTGACAAATCACTCTCTTCAGGAGAGAGTCAGTTTTCATTTATTTTGAGAAGGTATAAGAAAAATAAAGTGTATGAGGCCATTTCAAATTATTTCCCATGCAAACAAAAGCTCCATGAGGGCAGGGCCTTTGCGTCTTTTGTTCTCCACTGGAGCCTCAATGCTTAGAAAAGTGTTGTGTATCTACATAGCAGACAGCCAGTACTAGCAATAGTCAATGGATGAATGAAGCATTCCAGACAGAATCGATTCTCTCTCTAAAGAATTTTTATTACTGTCAGGGGTTATTATAATATATCCATCTTTAAACTGATTTTTAATAGATGCCTTATCTTCTCTAACATTTTTTAGGTATTTGAGGGAAGTCTTAGCACAGTATTAATCACAATCATATACACAGCTACACATAGTTTTGGGGTGGATTGTGTTCCCTCAAAATTCATATGTAAATTCATTGTAAATACTCCGGCTCATGGATCAGAACACAGACATGTTAACAGGATTCCCTTAGATAATATTATCTTTGTGTAAGTGGAATTATTTCAACGCACTGCATTGTGATATTCAGATATGCAAAATTAAAGAAAATATCTAGGTTAAAGTCCTTTTTACTAAGAAAAAAACTTGTAAGCCATCAGTGTGAATGAATATAATTTAGCTCAAATTTGTAGAGTGTTGATAAGGTTCCTTATAATGCTTGGCTAGAAGTACCTAACCTTTAAATGTGTTTTTATTGTGCCATAAGCAATACAGCTTCTTCAATAAATTCCTTATCGTAAGACTTAAGTGTTTGGAAGGTTTAAGATGAGCATTTCTGTTTTGCTTTTTATACATGGTTCTTTTTGACCTTGGCAAATAAGACCCCCAAAAAGTTTTAGCTCTTTTAGTTGGTTAAAGACATAAATACTCTTACAGACATTGGCCTAGGCAAGGAATTTAAAAAGAAGACCCCAAAGGCAATCACAGTAACAACAAAAATAAATACATGGGACCTGATTAAATTAAAAAGCTTCTGCACAGCCAAGGACACAATTATTACAGCAAATAGACAAACTATAGAATGGGAGAAAATATTTGTATGCTATATATCTGATAAAGGGCTGATAACCAGAATCTATAAAGAGCTCAACCAAATCAACAAGAAAAAAATCAAACAACCCCATTAAAAAGTGGGCAAAAGACATGAACAGAAACTTTTCAAAAGAAGATAGACTGATGGCCAACAAACATATGAAAAAACGTTCAACATCTCTAATCATCAGGGAAATGCAAATCAAAACCACAATGAGATATCACTTAACTCCAGTGAGAGTGGATTTTGTCAAAACGTCCCAAAACAACAAATGCTGGCATGGATGTGAAGAGATAGGAACACTCATACACTTTTGGTGGGACTGCAAACTAGTGCAACCTCTATGGGAAGTAGTGTGGACATACCTCAAAGAACTAAAAGTAGAACTACCATTTGATCCAACAATCCCACAACTGGGTATGTACCCAAAGATAAAAAAAGATGTTCTATAAAAAAGACACCTGCACTCAAATGTTTATAGCAGCACAATTCACAATTGCAAAGATGTGGAAACCACCCCAGTGCCCATCAATACACGAGTGGATTAATAAAATGTGGTGTATACATATGCCATAAAAAAATGGTGAACTATTACCTCTTGTATTAACCTGGATGGAACTGGAGACCGTTCTTCTAAGCAAAGTATCACAAGAATGGAAAAACAAACACCACGTGTAGTCGCCATTAAATTGGAACTAATCAATCAACACTTATGTGCACATATGGAAAAAACATTCATTGGAAATCCAGCAGGTGGGAGGGAGGAGGAGGAGATGGGTAAATTCACACCTAACGGGTACAATGTACATTATCTGGGTGATGGACACATTTGTAACTTTGAACCAAATGGTCTAAAAGTAATTTATGTAACCAAAATGTTTATACCCCCATAATATTCTGAAATAAATATATATGTCAAAAAAAAGAAAAAAAAGAAAGATGTAAATATTTATTGGCTATATGATTTTACCAGAAATTCGTGTTTTTTTCTTTCCTTTCTGCTACCTTTTTGCTCCTCCCTCCCTTCCACTCTCTATTTCTCTCTCTTTCTATCTCTCTCTCACACACACACATGCACACTTCTTACACTGCTATTATTCATATTTACCATTTCATACTTGATAGAAACCCAGATCCTGTGGTTCTAGATATCAGCCACTCTTATTTAATAAAAAACTACTATAGATTTATTAGATGATGTACTTGAAAATATGTGTGTGTTATGATTTAGGGTCAGATATCTGTTATTTTCTATAGTGTCTCTGTTGGCCTCTTCTCCTTTGGAGTTCTAATCATTATCAATTGCAATGGCTTAGGTTGGCTTAACCAAAAACAATGCATGCAGTCTTTCCTTAGCAGGTAACAGAACTCACATAAAGCTCCTTGCCATATTTGTTGTATACTTCTCCCAATTACTACTGCCTTGCTATTCTTCTTTCTAAAAACTTTGTGGGCTTTTCTGAAACATCTCACAAACTTCTTCAAAATTGCCAGTTTCTGGTAGGGTGCTCATTTAAAATGAGAATAATCTGGTTGGCTATAGTTTGGATAGTCATCATCAATCAGATGCTATGTAGCCTGAACTTTGAAACAATCCCGTGAACAGTTTCACAAAGGTTTTCTTTTTTCTACCTATTTATGAACACGCTGTATACATACATCTTAGGTGGTCCACAATAGCTCTGCTGGTGATATCAATATAGGTCCTTCAATCTTTCAGTAAGGTTTTTAATTTTTTAATCATAAGCTTTAAAGCACAGTTGTTTTTACCTCAAAATTCTTAAAAATCTGTTATGGGACAGAAATAAGAGATTAATGGAGATCTTGCAAAAAAAGATAAATGGCACCACCAGAATACCACAAAACTGGGGGAAAAATTAATTGAACCTATACTTTTGATAAATATTTATTTTTTGCAGAAGAAAAATGCATACTCGTTTAAGCTGTCATTACACTAACCTACATCCTATTTTTCATATTATTAGTAATACATAATGTGGTAGTTTATATTCAAAAATAAAACTAGAATGTATATACCTCATGTATTTATCCAGAAATACACCAAGGTTACTATGGTTACGAAAAATCCATTACCTTTGAATACAGAATGAAAAAGTTTGACTTAAAGTGTGTGCTATTTATTATAGCAAACATCAACAGCCTTCGGGAGGTTCTCTAACTGGATTCATTTTTCAGTGTCAGAACTGACCCACCATACTACTAGCTTATGGTCTATGCAAGGCAAAAAATTTGAACTGTATGCATTTTTAAATATATTTTGTACTAACTCAAGGTGCAGCAATGCCTTTGACTTTCAATGCTTCATATTTAAGAGAAAGAAGAAAAAAATTCAAACCACCTAGATGTTAAGTGGCTTCTGAATTGAAATGCATTTACTTTACCTACATCCACCATGGCAGCAAGATCCATTTGCAAAGCATGACGGAAGAATGTTGGTTCTATATGGAAACTTAAAAATGAAACTACAAATAAATGGAGTAAGAGTGAGAAAAAAAATGTTCACATTTTGAATATTTAAGAGGGGACATTAAGCCAAGTTATTGAGGAAGTTTTTGATCGTATAGAAGGAAAAGAATTTTAAATAGTGAAGGTGATTGTAAGCAGGAAAAACAGGGTAGTTTTTGAAGAACTTTCAAAGTTATTTCTTACACCTATTAAATTCTGTTCATCAAGATTGTGCTCAGATGAATCAAAGTAAAATATAAACGGTTAATAAGCACACAGAAAAGTATTCAGTATAATCAGTGATTTAAAATGCAAATAAAAATAATATTTTCTGCTTGTAAAATTATCAAAGATTTAAGAGTATAACATCCACTGCTGATACTTTCCTAGAAGTCATGTGCAATGTATACCAAATATGATGTAAAAGTTCACTACTTTTGACTTAGCTAGGAATCTAGCAAATAAAGATTTATGTATAACAATATCTGTAACAAGATATCTAAAATACAGATAAATTAGAAACTATTGCTCAAATGATTAAATGCATTAATGAATAGCCACTAGATAGAATATCATGTTATTAAAAATATTTCAAAATATTTTAGAAAAATGTTTAATAATGTGGGGATATAGTCCTAATATAATAAAGGAAAATACAAGGACTCAAAATAATACAGAGCTTATAGCTCAATTTTCTTAAGATGAATGAAGTACTAGAAGGAATTATATCAAATATTAAGAGTTTCTCTCCGTATGGTGGGATTATCAGGTATTAGATACCAATATATTCTATATTATTTCAACAAGCATATATACTTTCATAATTAAAAATATTATCAATTGTTTTCCTAATCTCGCAGACTGCATCTTCCTTTTCTCAGTCTCTCTGTGAAGAGATATTTCAGCTCTGTAGCGATCCACTTTAGTGGCTCTAAACTGACACTATGATTGACAGCATCAGCCCTCATGGATAGAAGTTCCACCCACAAACCACTCAGTATGGAAAAGGTATTAGGTTACAAATAACCTGACACCAAGACAAGCAATGAGTGCCAACAGCATGGTAGATCCGTACCTATCACGGCATAGACTTAAAAGTGCCTGTAATCACTAAAGCCCATCTCAATGGCTAGAGCCGTTTCCGATTAGCCTCCTCCCTGGCTGACTTCAGACAGATACATTCCCTTTCCCATTTTTCTGTGAGTCTTAATGGGCAGGTAAACTTTGAAGACATAAATGATTTAAATGTAGTGCATATCACAGCTGTAAAAATCTTAGAATGGAAAGGGATCTTTCGGGTCATTTTATTTAACTCTCGTGCACAATTTCAGAATCTCTGGCAAAGTGGGCATTCAGCCTATGCTAATAGAAAAGGCACTAACTTTAGGGTGCTGTTATGGACAGAATTGTGTTCCCCCCCAATTTATATGTTGAAACCTTAAGCCCCAATGGGACTATATTTGCAGATAGGACCTTTAAAGAGGTAATTAAGATCAAATGAGGTCATAAGGATGGGGACTTAATCCAATAGGACTGGTGTCCTTATAGGAAGGGGAAGAAACAAACCAAGGAGAGGGTCACACAGAGGAAAGGCCAGGTGAGCACACAGTGAGAAGGCTGCCATCTGCCATCTGCCAAGGAGAGAGCCCTCAGGAGAAACCAAACTGGCCAACACCTTGATCTTGGACTTGGAGCCTCCAGACTGTGAGAAATAAGTTCCCCTTGTTTAAGGCACCCAGTCTGTGATATTTTGTCATGGCAGCCCCAGCAGACTAACACAGGTACTCTGGGGTTTGTAATCAGGCTCCTGTCTCACTTTCAGAGTTGTAGTAAGGAAAAAATAAAATATGTTCTATAAGTAGAATATATCAAGATTAAAAGTGTGGGCTCTGGGGCCAGACATTTGAATTGGTTCTTCCAATTTCTGACTAGAATTTCTTGGCCTGTCTAGGCCTCAGTTTTGCTAGCTATACAGTTAGAACAATCATGTTCATTTTTGAACCCCACCTTGACTTTCTCGACTTAGTTCCCTTCCTTACTGACCAACACTGCGGTCCCAACATGCTTCATATCTTAAGCTATTTGGGGACAAGAGTAACAAGGAATATAATTGCTTGTGAGAAGCCAAGAAGACTATAGGAAAAAATGCTGTGGGTCATATCAGAGATATATTCCTTAAATATTACAAAAAGGTTGAAAACCACTAACATCTTACTACTGTAGCTAAAGAAGATGGTTGTAGGTACTTTAAAAATATTACACTTTTTTTCTTTATATTATATTTGGGGCATCTATTGTACTAAGCTACTATGCCAACATTTGCCACAAGCTTTCATTGCAAAGCCTATAGTCACATGGTTCTGTTGATGATTCAATCAAATGAAATGTAGACTTTGATATCATTTTGTAGGTGGGATTAGAAATCGATGGAAATTCTTGTCTCCTTTCCTTCTGACACCTGCTCTTTTTCTGGCTATGTATAGTGTCACCTCATGGCGTTTTGCAATTTTGAAAATATTCAAGGCCCACAGTTTGAGAACTGTCATCAGCTGCACCACTTCCCTGTAGACAAATTCAGCATTTGTTTCTTCACGTGGAAGAGTTTTTAGTTTCTCTTCTTCTAGTTGCTGCGTTTTTTAATTTTTCCCTCCTGTATTCCTTTTTCTCCTATCCTGTTCCTATCTTCCATCAGGTGCCCTTTGCTATCTTCTTCCTTGATTCCCAGCAGTCATCTGACTTCATTCGCTCACTCTTCCAACACTGTTCCATACCCACTCTGTGAGAGGTCCGGGAGATGCAGTAATAAACAAGACAGGTAAGGTCAGGTCCTCGTGATGCTATGGTTTAGTAGGGCAAACCAATAAGCAAACAAGCAGTCTTGTTCAAGGCAACACAAACAAAAAGGGCGGGGCAAAATACAGCTCTCCAGTGAGCACACAGGCCATACCTAAGTCATATCTGGGGAGTCAGAGAAGGCTTCTCAGAGGAAATGTCTATTCTTAGCCTAAAAGGTGTAATATCCCATTACATTCGATGTTGTATCTTGGTCCTACAGAAGGGCTTTGTGTATTAATTATTAATACATGTGTAAAGTTAATTCCATGATGTGTTTTAATTTTTTTCTAAAATAATATACACGGTCTATAAATTTTAGTTAAAATAATGCCATCAGATATTAGAGTGAGATTAATCTATTTTTTAGCTTATAATGTGAACTCTGCCCTACAGAAAATAATAACTTTTCTTTACTAAGTGCTAACATGTTATGTTTTTTATATATATAAAATCTAATATAATATCTATATATAATATCTAATTCTCTTCAAAATACTAATTATCCTCATTTTCCAAATTCAGAAACTAAGTCTTAGAGAAGTTAGATAACTTGATTTTAAGGCCACACTCTCTTCAGCATAGCCAGAATGCTTGGGTTGGTACCAGTCTGCCACTCACAAGCTGTGTGACCTTGAGTAAATTACTTAACCTTTCTGTGCCTCAGTGTCCTCATGTGTAAAATGGGGATAATAATATTATAGAATAACATATATATAATACTTTATAGAATAAATATTATAGAATTCTATCCAATTATGGTGAATAGAATATAAAAATAATAGTTCTTGCCCTTTTAAAATTTTCAGACTATGGAGAAGACAAAAAAAATGTAAACCTGAGAAAGCAACTGTATGAATATATATTCCTATCCACAGATGGCTTGGACCAGCATCTGTGTCCCCATGAAGCTGTGAGTGTCAAGAGAAGAGGGACAGTGTCTGGCTGAGTCCCTGTTATAACCTCAGTACTTGGCATTAATGTGAATGAGTGAATACATAAATAATTAATTGTACCACTGACTCTAACTTGTTGTGACCTTTCATGAAGAACTTAATATCTTTAGGCCTCTGTTTTTTCATCGGTCAATATCTGATTAACAATATTTCACATGAAGAGTCTAATATAGTATATAAATATGATATAAAATATATAACCCCTATAAGTACTACACAAATATAAACACAGAACAGACATCAGACAACATACACAATGTAGGCATCTTATGTTTAGAAAATTTTTAACACGACTTATTTTACTTAAGTGTTGTTATATTATATTATATGATCTATGCATATATATTAATACTATGTTTCTGCTCAAATGGTCTAAAATTCAGACTGCACTGAGTCACACTTCTGAGTCCTTAAGATTATTCCATATTCATGAGGATTTTAAAGTAGTTAATCCATGTGCGGGTGAAATTTGTTTGAAATGACATCATTGATTCAGCCTGGGACTGTGAGCCTGACTGGTGACCACACTGGGTCCTGGCTTCAAGCCTGTGGTCTGTGGGAGGCAGAGAAGTCAGTCATTTGCTGAGCTCTTTGTGCTGGTACGTTTCCAAGGTCCCCTCTGCACCTGAGCAAAGGTGTATTGGTGGGAGGATTTAGGGAAGGAGGGGTGGGACCTGCAGAAGAGAACATGTAGTAGTACAGCCCTGGGTGATGGCAGGGGACAGGGGAGGTAACATGAGCACTTTTCCACTTTTTTCAGCTTTGGCTTTACCATAAATCTATAATAATATAATTATAAACATCATGGAATTTCAGTGGTTAACAAGACACAAAAATAAGTAACCCAATTTCAAAAACCACATTTTCAGATAGACTATATTTACGTGATGTGTATGTGTGTGTGTGCGTATACAGTCATCCCTCAGTTATCAGTGGGGAATTGGTTCCAGGACCCCCTGTGGATACCAAATCCATGCAAGTTCCCAATATAAAATGGTACAGTATTTGCATATAACTTATGCATATCCTCCTGTATACTTTAAATCACTTCTAGATTACTTACAATACCTAATACAATGTAAATGCTATGTACATAGTTGTTACACTGTATCATTTTTTTTAACTGTTATATTTTTTTTTTCAGATATCTGCTATCTGTGGTTTGTTGAATCCACAGATGCAGAACCCATGGATATGGAGAGTCAACTATGTTTATATATACATATTCTAATAGAGACTATAAATATGAACCAATAACTACAGAAGTCTTACCTGTGACTGTGTAGTTCTCTCCACTGCCCGAATAGATTAGCCTCCCATCCATGTATAAAGCGTACTGAGTTATAACACCGTTTGCTTTTTTGGGTGGATTCCAGGAGAGTAACAAAGAATTGGGAAAGGATTTGGCTACTGGTGGCTGAACCTCTTGTGGGGCTGTGGAAAAAAGATTTATAGAGTCTAAGTTTAGTTTACTTTTCTAATTCAAACTTTTCAGACTCAAACCAATAAATCATGAAATAAACCTGAAACCCCATGCATGGAAATGTTCCTGATTCGTGGGCAGCTTGTCAGTAATTGCTGTAGGAACAGTGCTGAATAACTGTCCTGAATTTATGAGAATTTGTATCAATGATGGATGGGGAATGCTTACACTAGTTCACTTGACTGATGTTTGTATTACTTCATCAAAAGTATGATTCACCCATAATCTCTCAGTGGGGCTGTACCTATACAAGCAAATTAAGCAGACAGACTCCCCTGGCCTCAAGGATCTTATGATCTAAGATGGGTAACACTGGTGACAGTACTTCATAATAGATATCATTAAAAACCTACACGTAACTACAGAAATAGCCAGAAAGAGCAGAAACAATTTAATTAATTATATATATAAAATATATTGTGTGTAATTTTAAGAAAAGATCTGTTCCTTTCATACAGTGGTCAATGAATTGGAATTACAAGAATTAAAAGTTTTTAAAAACTGACCCTAATTTGGTAGATTAGGAATAACTTTGTGGGAAAGTTAGAAGTTTGGGAATTTTTTTTGTAATAATAAAAAAGGAATGTGAACCGAACAGGTAGGGATCCCTCCGGGGCAGAGCTGTGAAATAGGTATGAGGGGTACCAGGAAAAGCCTGGGCAGAGGATGTAGTGGATCTAGAGAAAACAATGAGAGCCACCGGGCAGTGTGTCTTACATTAAGCTGGTAGAAGTACTTGTAATAGCGGATGATAATCGTGTACCCCAGCAGGTGCAAATGGTGCATTAGAAAAACAGCGCTATTATCAGTAGACTAGATGGAGGAAATATCGAGAAAATGCTGAAGATGGGTCACTGATAGCACAGTCCAGGTGAAGGGAGTCTGGTTAGTTCAGGTGCAAAGTACAGAGAATAAAGGGTCACAAGAAGGATTTTACAAAATCCTTTATCCTGTCCTGGCTTCCTTGCATAGGCCAATGTCTTCCTTTCTCTTACACATCTTCCATGCAAGTGGTGCTTGCTAAAGGATTTACAAGAGAAAGAGGAGGAAGGGGAGGGAGTGAGGGGGATGGACAGACACTGGGAAAGAGATAAAGAAAAAGACTGGCTGATTCTTTTTCGGTAAAGATCAAGCTTTTAAATCCCTTAAGGAACTTTACAACGAGACGGCATAAGAAATACGCAATTGCTCTCATCAAGGAGAGAGAAATAGGAAGTAACAATGCTTCAAATGTTTTGAGAGCTGTTATTTCTTGAAGTGATGCGTTCTGATGCTTGAGCAAAGCTTTCACTTTGGAGTGCTAAAATATTTTCCCTTTCTCACTGCCTTCTTAACGTATGCTTTCTGAGACATTAATTTATGCCAGCAGTTTGTAAGTCCCAAGTACAACAAAAGTGAGGCTTAAGTCTGGAGGAACTAAGCAGTGATTAATAATGCCTCAATTGGCATTTGGAGGTTCCATCATACTGAAATAATTGTTGCCTGTGCTGGTGTTTAGCAGTTAAAAAAGACCATGGAAATCAACCGTTTGATTCTCAATTTCATACTGTGCCATACAATCAATTCTTTTTAGTCAGACTGTCTCTAGATTTACTTCTGAGCCATAGTAAAATGAGGAAGCTTTCATTAATCTTTCAGATGCTTCATATTAATGACAAGGCTCTTGCATGAACAATGTAACAGCAATTAAAAAGCCCATTAATCTGCATTACAGCTATTAAAGATGCATGTCATTAAAGGGTATGGAGTTTGATTCATTTTCGCACCCCCCCAAAAAATGGAGCAATTATGGCCTGGCAATGCACTTTGTCATCAAATTAGGTTGGGGTTTTCCAGCAAATGGCCTTGCAGCATTTAGCTCTTCTCCTATTTTATTATTCATGACTGAAATGTGGAAGTCAAGACCTTTGAAATTACTTTACCTTCTTGTGGAGTAGAGATGTTCAATGCATGTGAGCTCTCAGTGCAGCCAGCCAAAGTGCAAGCAGTTAGGGTTACTGCATAGTTTTTGAAGGGTAGCAAGCCTGTCAATATGCCTATAATAAAAGGGGGGACAAAAGATGTTTGCATGTTTACCGTAAGCATCTATAAAAAGCATTGTGTGTGTGTGTGTGAGAGAGAGAGAGAAAGGGAGAGACAGAAAAAGACAGAGAAACACAGAGATAGAGAGATAGCAATCAAAAACATATGCCTCTTTAATTCATTTTCCTGCCTTCTGCTGATTACAGAATGGGGTGACTCATGAGAAAAAATTGGGAGACCAACTTATTGTTAAAACAGCTCTCAAACAGTATCTGATGTTTCCCCCTTTAAAAATGGGGAGTTCCACATGCACTTAGCGGAGCAGAGTTTACCCAATAGTTAAGATGCATGTTGTCTCATTCCAGGATCCTAGACCTCCTGCAGAAACAAAACTATTTAATTTTCTCTAACCTAGCATTTTTCAACTGTATTTAACTAAGGAATTCTTTTTATGTGGCATCTATTAACACAGTTTAGAAAATGCTACTCCTAAGAGTGACTTCATTATTTTAAAGGTAGGACACACATACCCAGACTACTTGTTTATGTTGCAGCTAACAAATATGCAAATTAACATAGTTGAACAATTAGCAAATTAGATAATTATGCTTTTGTACCTCTACTTGCAAAATTATTAGTTTATTTAATTAAGACACCTGTCTTAAACGGAAGTGTTGCACATGGAAGTGTTGAATTAACCCGGCTTGGTGGTAGATATATGAGATTTGTTCAGCAATTAAAAGTACCGGTAGAAATGAAAACACATTCTGCTTACTGGTGTTCGTAATCAAGGCAGAAGCTCTTTATTCAGTTAATCCTGTGAATTAAAGAAGTATCAAAAATATAATGTGTGCCTTTGCTTACCACTGTTGTTCCTCAAAGAAGTTTTTCAGAGCAGTCTTTAATCCTAACCACATAGACTGTCATCATTCTTGTAAAAAGATGGTCCCACTCATGGTATCCCTTTATTGATTAAACCTTCAATAGCCTAGAGTACATATTATTGCTTTAAGGTGCCAATATTGGTGACAGCTTGCATCATTCAAACACAAATTTTAATATACAAGTTTCAATATTCTCTCTCCCCAACAGAAAATTTCAAAAATTAAAGACCAAAGAACCGGAATGAAGCAAAGACAATAAGCCATTGTTTGCTTTTTTTTTTTTTTTTGAGACAGAGTCTCACTCTGTTGCCCAGGCTAGAGTGAGTGCCGTGGCGTCAGCCTAGCTCACAGCAACCTCAAACTCCTGGGCTCAAGCAATCCTTCTGCCTCGGCCTCCCGAGTAGCTGGGACTACAGGCATGCGCCACCATGCCTGGCTAATTTTTTCTATGTATTTTCAGTTGGCCAATTTCTTTCTATTTTTAGTAGAGACAGGGTCTCGCTCTTGCTCAGGCTGGTCTCGAACTCCTGAGCTCAAGGATCCACCCGCCTCGGCCTCCCAAGTGCTAGGATTACAGTTTGAGCCATCGCACCCGGCCAGCCATTGTTTGCTTTGACACTTCCTATTACCCTCGCTCCTTAGTGCTGCCCCTACATCTTCATTCCAGCAGTTTTCCAGGCATGTCCCTGGGATACAAATCCTGTCTGCCATGCTTCTACATGAAAATATCCATCCACTTGGCACCATTGTCTTAGTTCATGGCCAAGGAAGACAGCAAGCCAATGAACTAATATGCATACATGTGTGACCATCTCATGCCAAAGTTGGCTCTTTCTCTCTCTCTCTAATTTCAGAACCCCCTTGTGTCATAACCTTCTGCTTTCTCTTATTCCTGCCACTGTGATTGTCATTTCCTCTTAAATCTCCTAAACCATGACCCACATTCTGAGTTCACTTTCTCTTAAGAAGTTATTTTTTCTCCTTCCACCAAATGTCGTAAAAGCAAGCTCACATTATCACATAGATATCCTCGTCATGCAGTTGTATAGTGGCGAAGGGCACAGACGCTCGGGCCAGATTGCCTGGGTTCCAATGCCAGTTCTGCTACTGATTGGCTGCGTGGGCTTGGGCAAGTTCAGATCTGTGTGCCTTAGTTTCCTCGTCTATAAACAGAAAACAATAGTCCCTATCTTGAAGGAGAGGCTTCACAGGCCTCATCTGTGAGATGAGAATAATATTTATCTCAAAGGATTAGTATTAAGATTAAGCAAGTTTAGGACTATAGAATACTTAACAGGAGTATGTAAGTATCCGGCTCTAGTACAGAGCTGTGTCCATCCAAGTTATGCTACTGTTGCAACCCAGTATCTGCCTCCATAGGCTACTAAATGATTCTTGTCCTTTAAAGATCACTACTGATGCCTTAAATACCAAATCAAATAACCCTTCCTCAGTCCTTGTCCTCCTACGCTCATTGGGCTTTGGCATCCCCTCAGCTTCCTTCTGTGACATGGAATTTTTTAGTTGTTCTTCTAAACTATTAAGAGCTGCCTTCTTTCTTTAGCTGACTCATGTTCCTCTCATAGTCCCTTAAATAGCTTTTGTTTCACAAGGTTGGGTTCTCATGCTTCTTTCTTTTTCTGAATACTTGCCTTTGCTAGTTTATCAAGTCTCGTCTCTCAATGGTCACATTTACACCTACAGACGTCCCATCTCCCCCAAGCTCTGGTCCTCTATTTCTACTTGGAGGCCATCTATCCCCACCTGCTTGTCCCACTGATATTCCATACTCAACATGCCCCAATCCAGAATCAACTTCCCAAATAATTTTGTAAGTTTTTCTTGCTTTCTTAATGCCTCCACCGTGATCCCCAAATTCAAGGCTGAAAATAAAGGTGCCATCATAAAATATTTTCTAGCCATTCTACCCTTAGTAAATCTTTGATATTTGCCATATCTTTCCTATGGCCAAGTTGGAATCTACTGTAAGATTCTAAATAATACAACTTGCATGTCTGAATTAGTTTAATGCCACGCTAACAAGACATGAATCATTCTCCAGAGAATAAAACTTTTTGTTCTATCATGAGTAAGAAAAACATGTTGGAATATGAGGTTAGTTTCCTTTTTTCATCACTTAACCTATGTGAAAGGCTTCCCATAGTTGGGCATGATTTAGCTGAGGCATAGGAATACTGTTTCCAAAAAGAAACAATGATTGTAAACTAGTTGATGATCTGAAATCCTTAGCATAAAGATGTGTCATACATCCGGACAATATTATCATTGAGAAATATGAAAGTAGTTATATTTTTTTGTCAATTTTGCAGTCCAGCTTTACAAAATACCTTATCCTGAGACATTATTTCTTTCCAAATCATAACTAAAGTACAATGTTGCCATTGTAACTGTTCTATCAACTTATCAGGAAAGGTATTAATATAGACTTTAAGAAGGATGGTGTTAAACCAGATACTGAGTTCACACTCACTCAATGACCTTCAGTGTTTTATTTAACCTTTCTTGCTTTCACAAAAGGAGTTACTTTGTGTGTTTGTGTGTATCATGAAATTCCTTTCCTAATCGCCCCCCTCACTTACTTTAAGGTCCTTAAAAACCAAGCAATGCTCCTGTCAGCAAATGTGCTTTCTTCAGCTTTGTGCTTTGGTAGAGAAGTTTACCAAATTGTATTGTATTTCCTAGAAAAATCCTGAGATTCTGAAAGAAAGATGCTGGAGAGAAACTAGAGCATCTTTCAGGCCATTTATCAAAGTGCTCACATTTTCCATTTGAAGCCAGGTGAAACAATAACAAACACTGAGAAATGAGAGCTGCAAAATAGAAAACAGGAAAAAAAGAAGAAGAAGAAGAAGAAAGCTGATGTTTTGGTTCTTGCCAACTTTGGATCCCAGGTGGAAGGTTTTGGATAGCTTGTGAATCACACTTTCAAAAAATGCTGTATTTCTAAGGCTGGAGTGCAGTTTCTGCCCTATTTCCAGCGGGGAACTTGCTCATCGTGGTGAGTCTCAGAGACAAAGTCTGTCAAACCATCTGAGTAATTTTCCCTAAACACAGGTTAGTACTATAGACTTCAGTAAGAAGAGAGGCGTAATGGCTCAATGTTTTCTCTTCTCTTGGCAGGTTACAATTAAGGGTTAGAGTAGAGGAAGGGGCTGATCAACCAAGTGGTCTTCACTAACTGGGAATAATAACAAAGTCATCCTATGGTCTGGGACACATGGTTTACTTTTTTTGATTCTCAGTATGAACAGTTGACCAGAATGGCATAAAGTTGCTGCTTATAAAAAGCTGTACTATTACCAAAGAAAGAGAATGAATAATTCTCTCCAAGACTGAGCAAGGTAGCCCTTCTTAGATAGGTCCTTCGAGATCCCAGAACGTTTATCCTGATGGCCTTGGTTAAGTGTCAGAGTCCTACTTAGATTATATACTCTACAGGAAAAAAAATAGTATTACTATGATAATATATTATCATCTAAATGCATTTATCATTATTTCCTCTATATACTTCTGGGAACAGTACAATAGAGTACAACTGATTTTTACAAGGCTTCTAATATAAGACAATATTAGAGCTAGAAGAACCGTATTAATAACAGTAATGCATAGATTAATACATAAAGCAGAAGGTTTGCTTATATGCCAAGTGGACAGGGCATTTGTAAGATCCAGACTTCCAAGTTCAAGATTATAGGAGGCCTATATTTAAAGACAAATTTTTAAAAAGGATAATCATTGAAAGTATATTTCAGTATTATATTAAAGAAAATACTGAGAAATAGACAGTATGACACATTTATAACAGAATCCTAGGCAGAAAAATGTGTCTACAGAAATCCCACTAAGAGAAAATGAGTTAGTTCCTTTTATGACACTTGGGCGTGTTTATAATAAAGAAATATATCCTGAATAGGGAGAACTTTAAGATTGGCTTGGATGTAAATCTCCTTATTTGGGAGACATCACAGAGTAGTCTTTTTCTTTTAATTTGAGAGTGTCCCTATCACCAGGCAGGCCAGATGACCTCTCAAACTCCCATTCAGTCACAGAACTCCGTGAAATCAGAAAATGGTCCTAACCATGTCAGGAAAGCTGCCAGTTTCTCTTGATAATGGAAGAGGGCAAGCTGAAAAAACATTCAATAAGCATAAAGTAGGCATTATTGATGTCTTAAAAGTGTTAGTATCCCATGAAACACAGGAGTGTGGGTATCCGGATTAAAATCATTGGCACCAGCAGGACCGTAACTCGCGCTGCTAAGCGATAATGCATTTTGCATTAATGCTTAACATTGAGAAATCCTGACATGCCACACCAAGGGAGTTTGAAGTCGAGTAAGTAGATTCCCTTTGAATTGCAGTCCTGTGGGCCACAGTGGGTGAAGAGAGCCCAGGCTGAAAGAACAGGGACAGGGACTTGAGTGAAGGGAAGGAGACCTATCACCGTAGACATTTTAAGAGGCCTACTGCATATGGCTCCAAACTGTGTGCTCTGAGCCTTTCCACCTAGCAGAGAAGAGGCTCAGCCTGGAGAAGCCTGCAATTTAAACCATCTTCAGAACGATTTGGGGAATTCCTTGAATGCACAGGGCATATTCTTTTACTCCTTTACTTGTCCTCTAGTCCAGCAGCTATTACGATGGTTTATCAAAAGCGAGCACTCGATGGTTGACCGACAAATGAAGACTTTTCCTCCTCTTAGCTCCACTCCGCTATTTTCCCTCACTCTAAGAGGGAAGCCCCTGTCCCCCACCCCACTCCTTCCAGGGAGTCAGCAAAGCAACAGACATTGTTTCTTTTGGCTGATAGATTATCATCTCCAACACTTTCTTCCCTTCGCTCTAACCTCAAGTTTCAAAGGAGCAAAAGAGAAATATTAATAATTGGAGGCAGCCCGACGACCTAAGAGAAAATCACTGTGGAGCTGGCACCAGCTGTGCAAGCTTTTGTGCCTCTAATAGGACACTATATGCTGAGAAGCAGGCAAACAACAGAGGGGTCGGCTTTGACGTTGTTGCAATTTTATGATTAACTCCTCTGACTAAATGCAGACAAGTATAAATGCTCTGCCTGGAAACCGAGCCTAAGACACAAAGCAAAATGGCATCCTTTTTTAAAGCCCAACACATTTCGGAGAAGAGAAAAGGACTCCGTTTCTATTTACATACTCCTGCAGACTCCTCCTCCCTCCCCCCACCCCACCCCAGCTGCCAACCTAGGTGTTTGGCGGGCATCCACCGTAATCTGTTCTCCTTCATTATGTTAATCTGTGGGCGGAAAGATTTCTGTCATCTTCGAATGGCTTGTACAGCAATGGTAAACACCTTGGCCTGTCTGTAATTGGACAGGTGTCTGCACTGATGTCACCCAGCTTTTAATTCAATTAAAGAACTGGCTGCTCCGCTCTCATCACCCACTCATTTCCGTTGCACTTTTAGTCTGGCGGTGAAATCCGCGCACAGCAATGGTCTAGCCCAAGTCCAAAGTCAGCCGTCCCCTTGCAAAGATCACCCATGATATTGCAAACGGACTCCAACAAATCCGAGAGTATTTTCATGTTAGTAAGGCATTTGGAATAATATGGGGAATTTGTTATCTCTCTCTCTCTTTTTTTCTTTTTTTCCTTTTATCTTTAAATTCTGCAGGATCTAAATGGTGTCTTCTACTGCTGGCCAGTAATTAGGAGCAGTCACAGTAAACAGAAAAGCTGTTTCTAGCTTCCTCTCCCCGGGGCTTTCCTCCATCTCAAGAGAACTCATCAGAGTACAATGCTCTTATTTATTTGCTGGCATTTCACATTTGGATCAAGAAAGTGAGGGTGGGCAAGAGCAAGACATTTATTAAGAGGGCCATCTGGCCAGGGATGCCACACAGGCAGCGCTGCTACCGCTACTGCTACCTGGAGACACAATGCAAGAGCCCACTTTTTAAAAGAAAACCGGCCAGGGGAAGGAGAGAAGACACTTCTGGCTCAGGCTTCTGCTGCAGTGCTGATAAATTCTAATTTTTAAGTATACATCCCAAACCAACCCAGTGGATAGATTAAAGAGAGTAAATCAATCCAACATGCCATGCTTTCTGCCCACTTAAAGGAACCTCTGAAAATAAATTAAAGTTCTAACACAGACATTTTGACACAGTGACCTCATGAAACTGAATAATGACATTTGCTAAATAAGGATGAAAATTTAAGTCTAATAGAGATCTGGAAACAGATCCGGGATGTTTCTCCTCTGGTTCTTAGACGCTTAGGAAGGTGGGATTTGTTGTTGTTGTTGTGTTTTGGGTAATGTTTTAAATAAAAATAAGGATTCCTGATATTTATAAAATGAAAGTCAATTTTCATTTTACCAAAAAGGTGGAACAGTAAACACATTAACCCCAACCTTAAGATAATCCTTTGGAAACTTTAAAACTAATTTTTCCTACATTTAATTTCCTTCAAATGGACCTTCTCACCTTGTTTAAAACTTCTAGTAGGGACCACAGAAGATCACATACCAATCAAAGACTATGTAGATTTTGACACTTACAAATAGGAAAAAAATATTTTTTTATTCTTTTATTTTCTTTATAAAATATAGAGCCTAATCCCAGTCTAAGAGGATGGTGTCAACAGTGATTTTAATTGACCTCAAAACATTATCCAGTTAAAATTCTCTCAGCAGACTTACATCTAACCTCAAATTTTCAATCAATGCCTTTGTGGTAAGAACTACAGAGTCTCTGTCATTTTCATTCTAATTCGGGAATAAGTTTGAAGCCACGGACATGTGTTAGCTTTTTATCTTACATAAAGGGCTGATACTGAAAGGATAGGTACTCCCCAAGAAAATATTGGACCTGCCTAAGCAGGAAGGCAGGCAAGGAGACAGGCAGAAAAGCAAAGCAAGAAAAATGAAAGTCATCCTTTACTGAACACTGTCCTAGGTCCCGTGCTAAAAGCCTCTGGTAGGATTTCCCCATTGTACAGAGCAGGGCTGCTGTTGGGCAGAGTGTAGAATGTGGTGCCCAAGTCCACACAGCTAGAAAGCAGTGGAGCTGACATTAGAACCTATGGTTTTGACATCAAGATCATTGTTCTTCCTATTTGACCTAAGCCCCAGTTCTAAATGAAGAAAAAAAGAAAAAGTGTTGAAGAAATGTTACTAAAAATAATAGCACACTTTTTATGGCAAATACTTTCTTGGAAACGCACCTTAAAATGTGTTCAAAGGTTCAAATTTATTACTAAAACCTACAAACAGAAAGTAGCATTCTTGTCCCCCAAATGAGCAAGTGTGTATGCCCATAATATTCCTTTATAAAAACAACTGATTCATAAGAAACTCTACATGGAAGGGTGTGTGTGCATTAGTGGGATTAGTGGGTACAACACTGGACCTTTATTTATTACTACATATATGACCTTTTTGATTCATTCTAAATATAATACAAACATAAAATGATCACACAAAAGGTGAAAACAGAAAAGTTGGGGTGATTTATTCCTAATCTTTATCACATTGCATTGATAACCTGGAAGTATTTGTAGTGAATATTAGCATTATGAATATGCCTCTAGTTGATTATCACGGTAGAGCAAAATTTATATATTACTATCGTTTTTAACCATGGTTCAACATGTTACCAAAAAGAAATCCAAATCCTTGACTGCAAATTCGTACTACTTAAAATAAAATGAATAACTTGTACAGAAAAAAAAAAAAACCCTGTAGATTTCACAATGTACAAGTAGTTCAGGCACATTATGCATTCAAGAGAGTGAGGCAAAGCTATTAACTCATCAACACTGCATTACCTAATGAAATTCTTCTACATTAGCTAAGCAGGAACATTACATCATTTCTATTTTTACTATTTATGTCATAGGCCGTATTTTTGTCTTGCAAATTTTTTCAGACCGATTTCTTTCAAGATTTACATTTAAAGAAATAGTTTGTAATAAGCTACAAACATTGAAATATTAATTTATGGCACACCGTAAAAACCGGCAAAGACTTCCTCAAAATTCATCTTTGAATAATACTGTCAAAATGAATTTTATTCATTTACTTCTGATTGCCTATTGTGGCAGAGACTACTAATCACCCTATTATTATATATTATACTCCTCTTCCTCTATAAAGTAAAAAGATTTTTTTAGCTGGGCAAATGGCCATTTTGAAAGAGGACAACATTTCCCAACACTCCCTGAAGCTAGGCACAGCCACGTGACTAAGTTCTGACTGTGGAATGTAACCAGAGGTGGAGGGACAGCTTCTAAAATATGTCTTTAAAGTGAATGTGATGTGACATAAAGTAAATATGTCTTTAACCATTCCTTCTTCCTGCTGGATAGAAACCACACTGGAAGTCTGAAGCTCAAACAGCTATCTTGGACCATGAAGTAGGAGCCACAGCCCTAAGGACGGCACAGCAAAAAGAGGAAGTTCTTGGGTCCCTGGCACTATGAACATCTCACCTCTGCGTTGACTTACTGTGGACATCTATTGCCAGAGAGAGAAAAGTTTCATCTTGTTTAAAATCACTCTTACTTTAGGGTCTCTGTTTCTCAAGTGAAACTAATTAAAAATAATAACTCCATTACCATTAGTTTTTCCCTTCATAAAACTTTTATTTTATATAATATTATACTTCATAGAGAGTGATTGGACAATATTTTGGTGGTATATAAAATAAGATTGCAAAGGCAGGCTCTATCACTAGCCTGGAACATAGTAATAATTTTTAAGTAAATTAATATTTCCTGCTTTGTATAATTATAAGCATTGCAGCAGTATTGGCTTCCTTTATTTTTAATTGCAAATATATAATGGTTGAGTTCTACTATGAGGTGTAAGTTTGAGAATCAATCTTTAGATTCTATTCACCCTACCAATATTTTTCCCCCATTGGAAAAATGTGTATTAAATTCCAAATAGAAGTTTAAGCTGTAATAGTTTCATACATTATTTCATAAAAGTAGAGAGCTGTAGCACTGAGGAGACTTTAGTAAGCTGAATTTGCTTATTTACCCATTCCTTCATTCATTCTTTTAAGAAAAGTATATTGATCATCTACCTCTAGCAAGGTCCTGAATAAGACTTAAAATAAATATAAAACAGGATACTTGTCCTCCAGGACCTTACTGTCTAATAAAGAAATAACCTGAGTGCACAAAGAGCACCCATAGACAGTTTTAGCAACTGTGCAGTGAGAATTCTCAGTTGAATAGAAAGAAAAATTGCACGGCATTGGATTATATTCATCTGTCTGCCTACTTCTCAGTTAAGTATGATAATAGATATCATATATAGCTTATAAATATATGCATATGTGCATATACACATATACAGATATATACACATATAGAGTAGCATCTTATTGGTCGATTGATGGCTGAGTTTAAGTTCCAAAGTCAGGCATAAGGCAAAATAACTTATGATTTAAAGTCCCCTTGACAACTCCTTATATGGCCCATAAAGTACAGTACATTTGGTTTTGTGTATGCCTCTAACTCTTCATTAATCAATGGTTCTTTAGGGCTCTTGGGCTTTCATTCTCTTTGTGGGCACCTCAACAATGAATTTCACTTCTTTGTCAGTGACTAGGAAACCCTAAAATTATTCAAACATTCTTTCCAGCTGACAGATATTTACAGTTTCAGGACTGGATAGCATCCTTTGCCTGTGACATTGTTTTAAAAGTTTTTTCACTTTTTTCTTCCCCACTTCTCCACTTACAAGGTATGTGGTTAAAAGTTTGTCACTTAAATACGTGCAGATCAGACTCTACTAGAACCTTACAATTAAATTTCATATATTGAATTGCACTGGTTTCTCTTTTCTTGGAACCTAATGGCCATCCTGCCATTTAGAACTTAGGTTTTTGTTTTCTTTCTTTGTTTTGTTTTGTTTTTCATTTCCCATATAGTGAGCTCCTTGCTTTTCTACTGGGCATCACAGGGTTGGGGGAGTGCTGCAGAATTTAACACCCTATCCTCAGACCTAGTGAATCAGAATCTGCATTTTACCAAGATTGCCAGGTAATTCTCACTTCCTATCAACTTTCAGAAGCACTGATGCTGCCTCTATTGCTTCACCTGCCCTAGCATTTTTATGGTGGCAAACCTAATGCAGTTGGAATAAGAGGCAGGAATAAAGCAGGAACAAATTCAAGCCTAGCAGGTGAAAATATTCCTTTCTCACTTGATCATTCCTCTGTAACAGTGTTTTTCAACATAGAGTTCATGTACCTTCTGCAAAAGAACCAACTGGAGCACTGGGTAAATGCAGATTTCTAAACCCTAGCCCAAATATACAGAATCTTGTGTGAGGGATTCGACAATCTGCATTTTATTAGCAATGTGGGAATCACCTTATGATCAACGAACAATAGAACTGAGAGTCACTAATTATTACTGGTAACCACGGAAGAGAGGAAGAAATTAGAGACAGATTTTTAACGTGCAGCCGACTTTCTTCAGGAAAAAGATTAAAGCCCATTGTATATGAGGACTGAACCAGTGTTAGTGGCAAAAGCTGTATTATCAATTGCATTATAAATTAAAATGTCTTTTTATGTCTCTACATAAATTTGGGCATATTTGGGTCATCTGAAAGATGATTACTGCTTCATTTGCTAATCTATAGTGAATAATAAATAGTATTTATTATTCTACCCAAGAAAGGAATGTAACTTCTACACTTTAGCTCAATGTAATGCAACAATAAAATTGAGAAAATATTTTCTCTATACCAATTATATTCATAGCACTATGCCAGGTGCTACAGTAATGATGCTGATAATTAAGTTTACACGTTTAACATCTTAAGGAAAAAATAATGCTGCATGTGGAAATTCTTGAATCCATTCATTCTTGACATAATTTCAAATCAAATTGTGAAGTGACTTTCTGAGCAGCCCTCAGTTTGAGGGGAAATGCCAGGACTGTCTCTCTGGGCTGCAGCTTTGCATGTTAACAGGGCTGGAGGGAACATCAGCAAAAGCTAAGGCAGAGTTAATTGGAGCCCTTTGCAACAAGTCTAAAGATACACAGGAGTGATAACTGCAGGGCTCCCTTCTCTGCGGCTCTGGCTGAGGAAATGAACCTTAAAGAACTCCTTGCTCTGAACCCTGGCCTTGGCAGGGCACAGAATCCAGACCCCACAGCCCAAAGGGGCCCATTTGCTCCTGAGTGGGGCTGTTAACCCTTGGACTCTCCATGGCTACTGGGATTCATCTCATTTAATCCTCTGGTAGCCAAATTCATGAATGGTGAATATTCTGCTTCACTATTCTATTCTTCCAGTTCCCTTAGCTGATACTCGTTTTTAAAGATTTTTCTTTGCTTTTTTGCCTTCTGCTTTTTGTAAGTCTGACCATAATTTCCCACTGTTTCCCAATAATCATTGCACCTAATTTGTGTTGTCCTATGATGTTCTTTGGTAATGTTATTTACCTTACTTTTAATATTTTATTATTTTTCTATAGACGTTTACTTTCTTCCCCAACATTTTTGAGTTATAGTTGGGAAGTGAAAGTCGTCAGAAGAATTTCTGGATAAAATTGAAATGTGATCACTGGTGTCAAACTCCTCCATTTAATCGTGTTTCCCAGTGCTGGCTGTAAAACAGAATGACCAGCGATCCTTTAAAAATACAGATGCCCAGGCTAAATTCCAGATGGATTAAATCAGACTCTGTATGTGGCGCACACAGGCATCAGTATTTTTTAAATCTCCCCAGGTGACTCAGTTTGCACCTACGGTTGCAAACTACTACCTTTTAAGAATCCCAGTGCAATGACCAAAGGTTTAGAAATGCCTAGAAGGATACCAGGCAAAGTCACATGCACTACTAGAAGGAGAGTCCCAGGCAAACCCACTTCCCAAGACAGGTGCAAAATGCCAGCAAGCTCTCAGCAGTCTTACTTTACCAAACACTGGGAAGAAAGGAGCTGCAACTGCAGAGGCTAATGCAAATTTACCTCAATTGACCCTGTCATCATCCCAGTGAAGGTTTTTATTAACAGCAACTAGCTGCCCAATAAAATGATTTGGAAACGATTTCATTTTCCTAGGCAAACACCCAGTCTGAAGATAATTTTGGGGATGGGGCAACTGAACTGTGGAGCTGAGGTTGGGGGGCACATTTAGCTGAGGAAAAAATTGTAACTCAAAAGGAGTATGACAACATAGCGCTCAAATTATTAATACAAAAGACTATCGTGTTCTGGGGAGGATTTAATTCAAGAAACCTGTAAAATTTAAAAATCATCAGTTTCATGTTATTAATAAGATCTAAAAGAACGTGGAATCCATTAAATGAGAGACAGAAGGTAAGTGGTAAACAACAGAGATGAAGATGAAAATTAAGGATATCAAAAGGCAGGCAGAAATCAAAGGCAGCAGGATGAGATTAGAAACAAATGCAAATCATACTGAAGTAGAAGAATTAAAAATCATCTTAAGTCTCAAAGAGCAGATTCAGTGATGCAAAAATCAGAAAATGAAAAGAGAAACAAGTATGTGGTAATAGCCCAGAATTCAGAAAATATAATTCAGAGATTATAAAGATAACTATTAATTCATTGAACATTCACTATGTGCCTCTTTCTGAGCAAAATAGTTTATGTAGGTAATTTACTTTTATTTTTACAACATTTCATAATATAAATAAGGTTTTTATCCCTAATTTGTATGGGAAGAAACTCCAATAGAGGGATATATTTTTAAATTTGCCTGAGATCAGACAGCTAAAAAGTGGGATAGGTGGGGTTTGAACCTAGATTGATTTGACTCTACAAGTTGTGTTCTGAATGAACTACTAAAATAAGGAGGACAGCCTAGGAAGAAATGTAAAATATTGTATACACTTTTATACAGGATATATAATCTGCTATTTCTCACCGTAAGTAATGATCATACACACAATGGCAAATTTTCCAAGCTGAATAAAGACCCAATTCTGAAAAAAAAGAACTCATTATGTAACCAAAAAAAATTAATGAAAAGAAACCAACATATTTTCTGATAACATTTTTTAACGTAATAGGTAAAGAACCCTTTTTCAACCGATAAAGCTAGATTGCCTTGTACATTCAGTATCAGCATCATTTTATTCAAATAAATAAAATTATAACAACCAAAATTAAATATTAAAATCTCAACAAAAGTCATCTCAGAAATGCTAACGAGGGATTACTTTCAAGATCAACAGCAAAACTGCTCATATTGCATATCCACTCTGCCTATTTTTCTTTCTTTTGCTACCTTGTTATCTCAACTAACTAGCAAAGCAGCTGCCACCAACCAATCTCTGTTCCCCTAATGTCCTCACCAAATCTGGCTTTCTGGCTCTCTACTTTCTATCCTTGTCCATTTCACTTTCTAGTCTTCTTTTCCCTTACTGAGAAATTCTCTGACTTTGACAATAATCCCAGCTGGCTTTGGTACTCCCCAATTCACATTCCCTCTCATTATCCTGACTATGCACAATAATAAAAGTCCACCTGACAATGCCAGAGTTCTTCTTAGTCTTTCAGATTATCTTCTACACACATCCTTGCTGCTCACTTTAGCACAGTAACAGCACAGATACCTTTAAAATCCCTTGAGGGGAAAAAAAGCTAAAGAATTCATAGTGCACACTGACAAGAATAGCAAAAAAAAAAAAACCAAAGCACTAAAAAACAATTATTAACAAAACTGGAAAGCATAAAACATGATGGCAGAAATAAGAGCAATTATATCAATTATAAAAATAAATGTGAATGACTAAATCTCCCCTACTAAAATACAGAGAATTTCAAGTTGAATATAAAACTGAAACTACAGAGATATACAGTGTCCTTATGTAATGTCATCGATGTTTTTGGAAACTGTGACTTTAAGGAAAACAACATATAACAAAACTAATTTTTCCATTTGATACCAATTGATATAAGAGTTAAATTCCTGCAGCATATTTCTGATCACAAAAACATCACTAAACCTCATAATAAAGACCCAAACACTTCTAATGTTAAACACTGAAATAAATGAGGTCTGCATACATTTAAATAAGATTAATCAAAACAAGTAAAATAATTATTTACCCACGTTATGGTGAATCAGTGAGTGACCACGGTGATAATGGAGGTGGGTTACATCAAGAAATGAATGTTTGCAAAGCTAAACTTGTCAGGAGCACCCCCGACCACCAGGCAGTTCGAAAACCATCACAAATAGGGCAGCTCATTGAGCCCTTGAGCACTATGTTGTTTGTTGTTGTGAATATGTGATTACCACAGACTTTATGAATTTTTATTTGACAATGATTTGTATCCATTCATTCATTTTCTAACCCTCTTATTCTAGTTCAGGGTATCGAGTGGCCTAAGACTATCCCGCCAGCTCAGGGCGCAAGGCAGGAACCAGCCCTAGACAGGAACCATCTCAGGGCGCACTCACACACATCCACACTCACTCACACACACCAATGCACCTAATGGGCACCGCTTTGGGATGTGGGAGGAAACTGGAGTACACAGAAAACTCATGCAGACATGGGGAGAATGTGCAAACTTCACGCAGACAGTAGCATTGACCAGGAATTGATATTTTTTTCTCATCAATGTTATAATGAAACAATAATATTATTTGAGGACCTGCTGTACAGTTATGCCCTGCATAATGAGCTTTTGGTCAGTGACAGCCTGCATATATAACAGTGATCCCATAACATACCATATTTTTACTGTTCCTTTTCTATGTTTAGATACACAAACACTTACCATTGTGTTACAATTGCCTACCGTATTCAGTATAGTGACACACTGCACAGGCTCACAGCCTGGGAGCAATAGGCTACACCATACAGCTTAAGTGTGTAGTAGGCTATTCCACCTAGATCTGTGTAAGTATATACTCTACGATGTTCTCACGGTGACAAAATCACCTAAGGATACACTTCTCAGAACGTGTCCCTGTCATTACACAACATAGCAATGTGACTTTAAAGGTTAAAACATAAGTAATAAATGTAAAAGTGATAAAAACAAGAAAAATGCAACAAAAAGTGTCTCAAAGAGAAACTGACAAAACTACATTAAATAGCTGACTTGTTCTTAGTTTTACAAATTTGGTATATAAAAATGAATTCCAATTGTTCAGTAAGTAGTTCTCTAATTTTCTTCTCCCTGCATACCATTCCCATGCTTGGCATGTCTTTTAATGACATCCAATAATACGCTGTACTGGTTTTCAATCTGGTGGGTTCTCTCCTCCAGAGAGGTATTCTTCAGAATCCTGGGAGAGGCTAGTTTAATTTGAAAAACCACTCTGTCTCCATTTTCTTATTTGATCTTAACCTAAATTTAGAATTACTATTTCAGAGAATATGTATTATATATTACCAATATGGCATATCTAATATAAACAAATATTAGTCTACCCTGAATAGAGAATGAGTTTTTAAAAAAAATCACCCATAGAATATTAAAAGACATGTTTAAAGATCTCATATGAACTACATAAAATATCTTTTCATATCTGAACAAAAAATGCAAATCAAAATTTTAAAAAAAATGACAAAATTGGGGGGTTACATCATATGAGGCAAACATATATTGCTCTTCTTATGTAGAGAGATGCTTTAACTCAGTGAGAAAATGTGAATCATTCAATAAAAAAATTAACAATAAACCTACTTAGGCATGTCACAAAAGAAGTAAAAATGTTCACTAAACATTAAAATTACTTAATATCTCTAGTAATCAAATAAATGAAAATTAAAACAACATTCTAACATATTTTGCCTTTCAAATTTGCAAAGTTGTTTTTTTACTGTAAAAATTGGTATTGGCTAGGACGAAATGTGCTATGTGTTTTACATATACATTATTTCATTTAATCCTCACAGCTGCCCTATGAAGGTATTTATGTTTCATTCTCATTTACCTAGAGGGAATCTAAAGCATACAGAGGCTAATTGATTTGTCTAAGTCACATTGCTAAAAAGGGTTAGAGCTGGAATATCATATCACTTAATTTTTTAATATTCCTCTGAGGTACATATTATTCTCCCATTTCATAGATTAGGATACTAAAGAAAGATCCAGAAGGATGTGTAACTTCCCTAAGTCACAGGGAGTGTATGTAGCAGAGGTTTGGAACAACGCCTGACTTCAAAGTCCAAGACTGCATAGTGCTTTAAGAGCCACTGACCCAGTTGTTCCACTTCTAGGGATTTATCCTATGATTGTTGTTAGGAATTTTCCCAAAGCCTACATACATATTTCTTTTAAATTATATTAATTACAACAGTTAAAGTTGGAAACCCAGAAAATACGGGGAGTCTGAGATGATAAGAGACAAGGTGCCTAGACAGGTCTTGCTAGAAGGAAGTCTGGGAGGAGGAAAGAGGGAACCATAGCCAGAGGGGGGTTTAGATAAAAGGAAGAATTTTGTGATTGGTTTTGGTTAGTTTGTCTGTGCTCAACAATAGGAGATAATACACAGAGTTTGAATGATCTTGGGAAGAATCCACCAGAGCAGCGGTTCTCAAACTTTGGTGTGCATCAGAGAATTAGGTGAGGGTTTGTTAAAACAAGGATTGCTGAGTTACACCCCAGAGTTTCTTTCTTTCTTTTTTTTTTTTTTCTTTTTTGAGGCAGAGTTGCACTCTGTCACCCTGGTTAGAGTGCCATGGCGTCAGCCTAGCTCACAGCAACCTCAAACTCCTGAGCTCAAACGATCCACCCACCCCGGCCTCCCAGAGTGCTAGGATTACAGGCGTGAGCCACTGCGCCAGGCCTAGAGTTTCTGATTCAGCAGGTGTGGGGTGGACTAAAGAACGGGTATCAATAACAAGTTCCCAGGTGAAGCTATAAAGGCTGGACCTGGGGCCACATTCTATTGTAGCACAGAGAGGGGGAGGTTAAAAAAATAAGTGAGAGAAAGATGAGCTCTCAGTAACTCCTCTGAAAAGACAGGAACAGTTGAGGTCCAGAGGATTTGTGAAGGTTTTATTTTTGATAGGGTAAGAGAAGCTCTGCGGATACAGAAAGAAAAAAAAAAAAAGAAAGAAAAGTAAAAAATAATAATGAAAATAAAATGAGAGCAAACACCTCCTACATGTCAAAAATAGTTTTAAGTGTTTTATACTTAAGCGTTATACATTAATTCCTTCAACCCTCTAATAACAACCCCATCAGGCAGAAAAAATGCCATTAATATGTACATTTGGTAGGAAGAAAGTAATGGAAATCCTGTATAATAGATTCTGTTTCTTCTATAGTGTCTAATTTGAGCTAAAATGTAAGACCATCAGCTGAGTGGGATGAGAAATGGAGGTTAACATTTAGATAGTTTGGAAAAAATATATTTAATGAGAAGAATGCGGGAGAAGGAGCTTATTATAGAAATATGGTAGGATTGGTGTCATTACTGAATGCCCATTTGAAAGTGGGATTGAGAATTTCTAGTGATTAAACTGCTTGATATTTTCCAACCTGCTTAGTTGCCATGTGCAACCCAGGAAAAGACAAACTGTAGGGGGCTTAATTAGATTGGGTTTGTATCAGGTGGGTAAAATAGGAAAGAAGGAAGTGGAGAGTGTGAATGTTTCTTTTTTCTTTTTTTTTAAAGCCTGTAGTATATTTGGGCTGTAGGTTCTAAAGAGTCTAAAGAAGGAAGTAAAGACTTGAGAGGATTGACTGACATGTTGGAAAAATATTTAAGGCTATTCTAACATCCATTGTGATTGTTCAAGTTATAAAATTGTTTGCTAGAGAAAATTTTTTTTCTATCAAACTTGATGCATTTTACTGTTTTTGGTCAAAGGCTTAAATTCGACTTTCCATTTAAATGCGCTTTTAACATTTCATGAAGCTGAAAAATGCTCTTACTATACATGCACAAATTTGCATGTGAGCTACGCAAGTGGTGTGTATGAGTGTATTTCCCTCTAATCGCCCTGCATGGCATGCAGCACTGTGAGAAATCGATTCACTGATTTGCCAGTCAGACTGCTGGGGCTCCCATACTCCTCCACCTTGAGATAATTAGGTTTAATCAGCAATTTTACAATAAATAATTATGGTCTGAACTTGGGCTAGTCCCAAAGAGTAACATTTTCGCATGGTAAAATAGGTAAGCTTGTCCTGTATGTATACCTAGGATTCCCAAAAGATGTCTAGAAAGTGCTAAAGGGCTCTAGCTACCTATGACCTAATATTTTGGGAATGAAGAAACTATCAACCTTGTAATGAAATTATCCATGAGAGCCCATGTACACTGTAGAATCATCCTTTTCATCCTAGGTAGATATAGGCTTGTGCCACATTAGCTGGTGTTGGTTGTTTTTAATCAGACAAAGTATGTGTATATTATATGTGCGTATTTAATGTATCTTTTTTAAAAAAAAGTTTGCAGGACATTTTTATTTAAAATCAAAACAAAAAAGCAATTAATAAGATCTACTCTGTTAAAGAATCGCTTTTACCTGCAGAGGTGCTGGTATTGACAAACTCCGCACTGGCAGAGGGCGCTCGGGGTGGACGGCGGATGTCCTCACCGTAGGCTTTCAGAATGTACTTCTCAATTACACCTCTGACCACGACGGGTTCATCCCAGGTCACCTCAATGCTGTATCCATTTATGCTGCGGACTCGTGAGGGAGCTGGAACACTTTCTGGAGCTGTGAAAGAATAAAAGAGAAAGTAGAGAAAATGGCAGTTCTGAGAAGACGATTGCTCCTATTCTTCACTTTTAATGGCCGCAGTAAATCAGACTCAACCATTAGCATAAATACAATTTATTAGAGTTGTAACTTTTCAGCATTGATTTAATATGACTGCACATCTTGAGCCATTCAGTTTAAGCGATATTTCAAAACCATCAAAACTCCATCGACATAACATTCTTTCAAGTCTAGTCCAGGTTTTCCAAAAACATTTAATGTATCCGACATGTTTAAACATCACTCATAAAGGAGGAGGTGGATGGTAGGCAGATAACAAGTTCAAGCAATATAATGATGTACCCCTTTGCAGCAAGATAATTAGACTGTTATTATACATAGTGGTTTGACACTTTTATATCTTCAATGTATTAGCCAAAAAAATGTGATCGTGTTGTGCTTGAATGTCTGGGCCCATTTTCCAAATTCAATTGTTTCTCAAATTAATATTAAAAGAAAAGCCAAGTTCTACCAGGTATGATACACGGGATATATTTCTAATTGCATTTTGGCGGGTAGGGGAGCTGTTGCCCTTGAGATTCTATAAAATCGTTTTCAGACACGTTTTCTTCAGAGTATCTCAAAATAGTAACACAAAAATGAGGAAGTTTAAAAGAGCTACATCACCTTACAAGCGGAGCCCCCTAATTTTAAAAATCCATAACCTTTCACTATTTATTAGATATTTCTACAGTTCTGATCAGTAACAACTTCATCACAGCTGACTGCACTGGGAACACAAAGAAAGAGCCCAAGGAACTCTGTGGCAGGATGATGGATGAGAGACCCGCTCTCACTGCTCCTGGACTTCCTAGCCCTGTCGATGGAGGATCACTCTGGTTTTTCCACGTCAAATATCCCCCTCCTCTGGCTTTACTGTTTGGACCAATAAAATAGGACAGCTTTAAGAGCAACGAAGTGAACATTAAGGAGGAGAGGAAACACAGAGGGGGAGAACCACTCTCTGCGCCCATAGAAAACACACAGGTCGCAGGATCGAGTTACAAGGAAAGGGACAACAACGGGAGTGATGTTGATTTTATTAGTTCTGAAATGTGGTACAGGGCAAAGTACAGTACTGTCTAACAGATGGTCTTCTCATAAGGGACAGAGCAAAACTGACTCAAAAATAATTAAATAGTGCAATTATTCTCCACCCCTTGGGAGCATGTAGCTGCTCGGTGTTGTGGTCAGATTGTAAATATGAATTTATGGCATAAGACTTTGTGGTCAGATCATTGCTATAAATTCAGAGCCCTGTTTGCGTACTTTCTTAGTGGTACTCAGAATGAGGACTGTTAAGCTAAGTAAGGGATGCAGTTTCTAGACACCTATTTACGTTGCTGAATTATGCTCAAAGCAGGCTTTACAGTATATTTGTTAATAAAGTAGAGGAGTGTGAAATAGGGGCAGAGAATATGTCAGGAACAAACGGATATTTTATCTTGGAGCTTTCTTTCCAGCTCTGAAGCTGAAAATGATTTTAAGAGATCATTCAGCTCATTGTCTTGCCTATAAATAGATGGCCATTTAAATCACCCTGGAAAAGTGTCAAGTTGTCCTCTCTGGAAAATAGGCAGGCAGAAGAGCCTTGAACATTATTCTTAGTTGCCCATCTCGGTGTTTAATTATCTTTTAGATTAAGAAGATTCCTCAAAGGATGCCTGGGATAGTAACCCATTGTTGATAATGAGTGTAAGAGAGTACCTGGGTGAAATACATATCTTTCATCAAATTGTTACTTGCTGGATAAACTGTCTTCCAGACACATAAGTAGCAATCATTTGGAGATGTGTTCGCTTTTCTGACAAATATTTGACCCCAGATGGTAGAATGCTATTGATTCACAAAACCCTTTGAGCTGAATGCCTTCCTGTGATGGTATCATGTGAGATATTCTGTGGCCACAGTTGGAAAAAGAAAATAGTCATAAGTCAGTTGTCTGAGATTAGATTTAATGTATTCTGTCTCCTAGTTATTTCCCTTCCAATTCCAAAAAATTAAAACCCATCAGCAATTTCTTCCTTGTGAGAGTTATTCTAAGATCCTAATAGTCAACGACATGGCAAACATATGCAATGATATGACAACAGACACATTTGCTTCTAATCAGGTGCAGGTTTCACATGGGCTCTCTACAAGAGAGGCAAGAGGATGCCACCCCTTCTAATGGTAATCCTGACCTCTGACCTCAGCTTCTTGGGAATTACTCAGTCTCTAAAGGTTTCCTATCCTCAGACATATTATGGTAGGTGGGGCTATCACATCCTCAAGAAATGCCAAACTTCCTTTCTTCTGCACCTGGAAAGGGAAGAATCAAGCCTGGGCAAATATTCACGAATTCTTGAAAAACCAAAAGCATTGATCTACTAAGAGTTTTAGTCATTGACTGATGCATTTTCAAACCAAGGTATGTTCTGTTACATGATTACAAAAATACTACTCTGGCAGGGTAATTGTCTTTCCTTTACATGCACAGACACGTGCATGTGTGTGCATATATACATTTTAAGAAAAATAGTATTTACCTGTTCCTGTCGTGCGACCTCGACTCCAATCACTATATACTGAGCCTCCTTCGTGCGAGGCTATCACTCGATACAGATATTCTTAAATGGAAAGAAAAAGTAGAAAGATAAAAATATGACTCATATAGACTAATGCAAAGCTGGCAGGGAGGGAAAGGGGGATAAACAGGAGACATGTAACATTTAATTTAGGGGACCTCCACATTACCTGTGAAAGGCTGGAGACCACGCTCATAAACACTCTGCTCTGTTCCCTGGTAAACCAGGATGGAGTCATTTCCCCTGCAGTTAACAGCGCTGGCAGTTGATAGGCATCCATCCAGATTGACTCTGACAGCACCGCTGGACACAGATGCCAAGTTAACGACAGCACCCCGTGTAAATTTAACATCCTTCATGCAACCACCGAAACCTAGCAAATAGTAGGGATTAGTATCACATAAAGGGCTTGAGTCATTAATTACCCATCATTTTTGTCCTCTGCAGTAAGTACTACATTTTAAGGAAGGGGGGGTTGGTTAGATACAATTGCTAGATTTTTAAGTCTTTCTTAGGAAATCTTTTATGCCTTCTGCTTTTTATCAGGTGAAGTTGTTGCAAGGAAATACTTAAGTTTCTGTTATTTTTTAAAACATATATGTAGATAATTATAATTTAACTTTTGGTCCTGAAAAGCATTGGTTTTACCCCTCTAGGCCCATATTTTCTAAATTCTGTTTCTTCTCATAAAATAAAATTTAAGCAGTTATACATTGTGGTAGGAGGATATCCACATGTCCCTCAGTTTGGGAAAATTAAGTTACTCTACAAGTCTGTGTTTGTTAAATGCCAAAAAATGATATTTGAATCAGCACAATTATTCAAGTTCACTGGTGAGAAATACACTCTGAGGATTTTATGCAGGATAGCAGAAGAGAGAACACAGTTTCAAAATATATTAGAATCCCGAGATATTGCCATGAATTGCATAATAATCATTTCAGAGATATACAATTTAGTGCGCAGAAGAATCATCGCTGCGCTCTACCATTTACACTGAGTCCCATAATGTTGAATATACAAAATGGTCAGCAGTTTTGCATTCATGTTAGCATGACAGGGGCCAATGTTCTGCTTTGGCAATGAGCAATACCATGAGGTTTCCTGGAATGTGTATTCTATACAAGTAACCTTAGAACCAGCACCATGCAGCACACTTCCGTGAAGTTTAACAGAGAATGTGGATGAAACGATTTTAGAGCATTCACTACTTTTTTGTTAGAGAACCAACCAAAAAAGACATCCGGTTGGCCAGGGGATAGCAGAGACTTTGATTCACATGCTATGTTTTGTAAACAGAGATCAGTTCAGTAAAGTTTTGCACCACTCTGTTCAGAAAACTGCACAAAACTGAGACAAACAGGACTGAGTTTGAGATTGCTGTAGCACACACATGCACACTTTCTGAACAAAACACTGGGAAGTTTGAAAGACCCCAAACACATGATCAGTTCTTTTCATGATTAACACACGTCAGCAGGAAATGGAAATAAAACATAATGCAAGGCTTAACAGTAAAATAAATTAATAGTAACAATGACCATATTGTTCTCTGCAGCATTTATATGATGTCTTATTATGTCTTCTAACACATTAATTTGCAGCCTATTTCCTTTTTAAATGCCTTTTGCTATTATTCACATTTCTTTAGGCCCCACTGATCAATACTGCTAGTCTATCTTCAACACACAGTAGACACTCAATAAGTGGGGTGAATTGAATTGAAAGCAGTGAAGCTCAATATAAAAGCATTTGCTGGAAAATTCAGAAGCTAAGAATTCTAATTTCTTTACCAGCAGTAATTTTCTGGTGGCAGTTAGAACTGAGTTATCTAACTTCTCTGTTCTCTAATTTCCCTACTAACAAAACGTGCACGGTGGAAAAGCAGCTTTGGCAAACACATAAGTGCTGCTATAAGAAATGTCACATTATTGTTTGAGGGGTGTATAGTTTCAGTTTTGCAGGACAAAAAGCGTTCTGCAGATGGACGGTGGTGATAGCTGCACAACAACGTAAATGTGCTTAATGCCACTGAACTGTACACTTAAAAATGGTTAAGATGGAAAATTTTATGTTCTGCATATTGCACAATTTTTAAAAAATTAAAAATTTAACAAAAAGGAAAAGTCATAAAAATTCATTTACAAAATGGAATTTTAAATTTGAGTAAGGACACAGAGATAGTCTTACTTCGTTGTGGAGATAAAGAAAAAAGGTCCAGGGAGTTATAAAATAAGGTTTGTAAGTATAATACTAATCCTCCTAGAGAAATGGCCCTCTGGCCTAAGCTCGGAGGTGAAGCTGCAGAGCTCTAGCTCGGGGTCCTTGCTGTGGCATCGGCAACTCTGTACTGCCAGAAACGCTCCCAGCTGCCTTCAACATTTGATGGGATGTGCACAAGAAGAGAAGGGCATGTTTCTGAGGGGAATGGAGACTCCTCCTTTTCTTGCTTCCCTGACTTTGTAAGAATCAAACCCCCATAATCCCTGGACCTCTAAGTAACTAAAAAGTGGCCCAGAGCTCTAGGTTGACAAATCAGAAAAACATTAGCCCTTCTTCTCGGGGAAGCAGTACTACACCAGAGCACTTGACTTAGCTGGAGCTTCCACTCCCTCCCTCTGCACTGAGGGCTTGGGCAGGGCTATGCCTGTGATACCATATGCCACGGCCAGTCACACCCAACCTAGACGTAAGTGACTGTCCCTGAGTGACAGTTCTAAGAAGATAAACTCCCATGACCTAAGATGGCACATCTTCAGCAAATTATGTTGCCTAGCCCTTTCAAAACAAAGAAGAAAATTAATTTTGTATTTGATTCAAAGAGAGACTATGTTAATGGATAAAGAATAATAGCATTAACATGACCACAAAACAGAGCTTCGAAAAAAAAAAGGTGCTCCTCGAGAAGCATAGAAAAGGAAAAACAAAGATTTTTAAGACTATTGAATTGAAAGAAATATATTGAATATGATTCATTTTAATTGCAATTGACTATTTGCATACTGGACCTCTATATTATCAATATTCTCCCTGATCATGTATAAAACATGCAGTTACTTATATAGATCAGTGTCTCTTAAAGCATCTGAGCTAGAATCTTAGAGGATGGGGGTCATAAAATCTGCATTTTGAATAACCCTTCCAAGTGATTCCAGTGTATCTTGAATAGTAATAGTAATAAGAATAAGAATAATAGATAATTTTGACTTGTATGTTCTAGCTACCATTCTCAAACCACTGAAAAAAAATACTTCAATATTTTCTCAGTGGTTTGAGAATCACTGATAGGGATGATACTGCAATGATAAAAATTTAGTATTACCCATAAATAAAATATCTTTCAGTATCATAGACTTAGTCATAGTGTAGGTAAAATTATTCCCCGTGGGTCTGTGGCTTTAAACTTCTATCATTATCATCTTACAATTCCAGTTTTAGCCATGCCTGTAGGACCATCAATAGTAATGAGTTTAGGTATAATTCAAAGCACAAGCCTGGATGTGCAAGGTTTTTTTCTATATGTAAATAGAATCAAGTAATCTCACTCATACAAAGGGTTTTCAAGTTCTTTCTAACCTCAGAAACTCGAAAACCTGGAGAAGCTCTTATATGAATGTAATATTTTTAGCTGCTGTTACATCTTAAGTGCCTTGAAAATGTCATTACTGTCTTACACCCTAGTTATTCATTAACTCCTTACTACTACCCTTCTAAAAGTCTCCTAAGAGCTTGCCATATATTTTCTATTCAAAGGCATTTAAATCTTTATGTACTTACCAAATAGGCAAAGACTGCTTCACAGAAATTTTAACCATTCGCAGTACATAGATTTTGAAAATGTAAAAAACATTTTCTGTATGGGAGCGTGCTTGGTCATGTGCTGGAAGTTATTGTGTATCCTCACTTTACAGAGGAGCATTGGCCAATGCCCATAAAAGAGAACATTTGATTGTAATAGAAGAATGAACTTTACTCTAGGATGCCTGAGATAGACTTATTATCTTGCTAATTGCTTATTAGCCCTGTGACCTTGGGCAAGTTACTTTTCTCTCTGCTTTCAGTTTCCTCATCTGTACAATTGGGATATGAATAATAATGCCTAACTCATAAGCTTGTTATAAAGACCTGACTCGCTTATTCTCATACAAAGCTCTCAGAACCATGCCTGCCACACAGAATGCACTCAGATATCGTTTGCCTTTTTAAATTAATAACTTCTCTGGTGACATTCAAACTTATGTGAGTTAAATGCTCGCTTTAGTTATGAGTAATACACTTTTCCTTTCTCTGATAGTTAGTAATAATCAACAATATATACGTTTTCTTAAGTATGTTTGGAAGTCAACCAAACACACCATTTCTTCTCTACCAAAAAAATACAAAGACAATTAGCTTTTGTGTCAAAGAAAAAATAACGATGAATTTAACTGCCACTTTCCCTAGTGGTGCACACCAACCTAATTTATTGTTTTTCATCTGTGAAATACCGATAATGATCAGTATACAAAAGAACCAGAACCACATGTGTTTTTTAAGAAAAACATATGAGGAAATATATTTACACATATTATATTTATACTAATTACTATTTGCTGAGGGTGTGTTGAAATAAATATGTTGATTATAAACAGAATGATGGCACACTCTTAAGGGTAATAGACAAAACTATTTGAAGAGGTGTTCTATGATTTTGGGGGTACTCATGGGTATTGCTTTTAGCCTGAGTCTATAACTACATCTTGAAACACAGAACCACCAAAACCCAGTAGGCAAGGCTGTACTGATTTGTGAATTCCTCCAGACGGAGTGGAGTTTACCTTGCTCCAAACTCAAGTGTTGATAAGAGTTCTGCAGCTCCTGTGGGATTCCCCCCACATAGACAGGTGAATTCACTGCCAGTGGCTGGGCTCCCGACTCTGACACGTGCTCTGTTACTCCATTCATGCTCACTGATAGGAAAGAGCCTTCCTTATTAATAATTACTTCATTCCACTTCCCATCACAATAGGACAGTCCCAGCCACAGATCCACTTGTGTCAAGGCAAGACTGGTATTTAACCTCAAGCTCAATATTCCACTCTTCAGCTCCATCTGTATTTTACATTAAAAAAGAAAACAGGTATATAAAAAGGCTGTAGAACGGCAGTTTGGGAGAGAGCAGAAGGTCAGTTTCTTGAAGAAAAGCAAGTAATTTCTCTGAAAGCACTCTATAGAAATGTTCCACTTTATTCTAAGCAGAACTGGAGTAACATATAATGAAATACTTTGCAAGCTTATAATTGACATGAAGACTGTTGTATTGAGTCAAACGAATTCATGCCCAGTAATGATTATACTATGTGATGCAATGTTATGTAGACCCAAACTTTTTTTTAGTGCAACATAGTTAAAAGATTAGACCCTGGCATAAGTGACTGAATGCCTGAAGAGAACAGAACAGTTTGAACTATGACTCTTTTTGAGTTTTTAGAAAATGAGAAAATACTATTTCATATATCAATTTAATTTGGGGGAAAATATGACAAGACAATAAGAAAATGAAATGTCAAGCTTGATTAAGCTTATTTTACCTGGGTAGTGAACTCAATTTCAAATTTGTAAGGTATGTTTTGATTCAATATTTCAGTATTATTCTAAATCTCTAACATAATTGCTTCTATGTGTATTCTGTTAGATTAGTATGGCATTTGCTAATGTAACCATATTTCACCCAAATTTTCATGGTAAAAGGAATGCATTCATATGTTTTCCTTCAAAGTGTTACATGGTAATTATTTTATCTACTATGTTTTTATTTTGATAGAAGTCAAATCAGTGACCATAGTATGCTTGAAAACTTGAGATCAGTTGTGTCAGGCAAAACAAATTAAGTCATGCTAGATAAAAAATTATTAATTTTTTTCTGTAAATATCATCTTTTTGAAGTACCTCAGGTAAGCAGTTGTTCATTTGCCTACCCATTCATTCAATAAATATTGAGTCCCTTACTATGTTCCGGGTACCGACTGCTCTAAGATAAACACCTTTCCCAAGAATAACACTGTCTAGTAGCAGAGGTAAACATATGGGGGCAATACTATAACCAAGATAGGGATGGGATACAGTGGGAGCAGAGAACAGAGAGGATTTTTGCCCCCTGGAAATCAGGAAAGCTTTAAAGTAAGGTTTGGGGAAGTATGTAATATTTATGGAGGGAACTCCAAGGAGTGGGATTAATATGCATAATGGCATGAGGACATTAGGTTTAGAGAAAGGTACCCAGACAGTACATATGGAGCTGGGAAGTGAGTTAGAAAGAGTCTTGCCAGCTATGTAGAGGCCAGATTTTAGAGGACTTTGAGTAGTGTCAAAAAATGTTTATCTTTTGCTTGTCTGTCTGACACCAAAACCTGTATTCTTTCTACTATTATCTTGCACTAAAAGTTCGCCCTACCAGTCATAAGAAATATCTGCTAAAAATAAAATCTTGACTAGAATTGAAGAAATGAGGAGAACTTATTAGTTCCCCTATGGTGTTTATCAATCTGGCTACTAAAACCTAAAAGCTAGGTGGCTAGATGGATAGAACCAGGGTTGTGGAGTTGAAGATACAAGGTCAGGGCATTGGTAGAAAAATTGCAAGTGTTATATTATGGTGTCTCAGGTGGGGAGCAAGAAAGTCAAATAGAAAGTGGGCTTATAGCTAATGCAGGCAATGTGTTGGTGAACTCAACGAGACAGAACAAGAGAGACAGAGGGACATGAGGTTATATTTTGAGATTTAAGGTTTTAGCAGTAGAAACATTCTGAGTCTATCAAGTTCTGGGGGACAGCCATTGAATATTGAAGTTATTCAGGATAACAGGAAGAACTGTTGAGGGGTACCTCTGAGCAGCCCAAGTCCTCAGCTATGGAAGACTACCATGTAAGTTTTATGAAAGTCTGCTTCCTTTACAGTTGCATGGGAAGTGCTAAAAGAAAGCTTAGCCCATAGTAGGCATATCATATATATACAATTTTATTTGATTAAAGCTTACTTAAGGTTAATATTATTACTGAATACATTGAGATTGTATTGTTCAATGAATGGAAGATAGAGGAAGGGCAGAAGGGTGGCATAGCAGAAATGGGAGCCTCCAATAGAGCCTTCTCCTTAAGAGGAGGAGTCTCATGGTGAATGTCTTTGTATCCTCCACAGTTTATGCACACAGATAACTAAAGACAGCTTGGTGAAGGGCCCTACAACATGAGTTCATTCACATGTTCACTTATTCATTCATCCAACAATATTTACTGAGTTATGTAATAATTGCTAAGGGTTTAGGCACTGAGGATACAACAGTAAAAAATGACAGCCAAGGTCCTTGTATTTATGGAGATTATATCTCAGAGAGGGATGCCTCCAACAGAAGAAGATAAATAAATACTTTAAATAAGCAGAAATTTTAATACGTACTATGAAGAGATAAATTTCCATTTTCCTTTTCAGCAAAACTGACATCATATGAAGTAGGAATGTAAAAATCATTGAATTCAAATATCTTAGAATTCTAAAATCACCAAGACATGTATTATATTGCCTAAGTGCCAATTATTTATTTGGCTGAAGAATCTGAGGGTAAGATGCCCATAATTTTCTCTTGATTCTATGCCAATTCTTTAAAAGAACTTTTATAAAATTAACATTTTAATATATATTTTGACAGTGACCTCTAATTGAATGATTAAAGATAATTAAAAGCAGTTATACTTTCCCATTTCATTTAGACAAATGTAAAAAAAATGTTCATAGCAGTCTTACTCAACATAGCAAAAACATGGAAACAACCAATACATCATTGATAAGAGAAGACGTATATTACACAGCCATGAGAATGAGTACCTACACGGAAACATGAATGACTTAGAAATGATGTTAAATGCAAAAAACAATTGCTTAGGGTATCAGATAAATTTTATAAATTTGAAAAAAATTAATTTTTAGGCATCCACATATGGTATTCAAACTATGAAAATGCATAGGGTTAAAAATACAAAATTTTGATTTCTTATTACCCATGAAGGGAGATGGAAATGGGATAGGGGAGACCTCATAGGTAGATTCAAAAAATTATTAATTTTAATTCTTGGGTTGGGTGGTAGGTTCATGAGTGTTCATTGTATTATTAAACTTTATTATATAAGTGATATAAAATGTATATATTCTATATATTCTTTTGAAACATATCAAAAGATAATTAAGAAATAATATTTTCATTTATTGGGAAACTAAGCTGGATTTTCTTTTTTTTCTTTTTTTTTTGAGACAGAGTCTCGCTTTTTTGCCCGGGCTAGAGTGAGTGCCGTGGCGTCAGCCTAGCTCACAGCAACCTCAAACTCCTGGGCTTAAGCAATCCTACTGCCTCAGCCTCCCGAGTAGCTGGGACTACAGGCATGTGCCATCATGCCCGGCTAATTTTTTCTATATATATTTTAGTTGGCCAGATAATGTCTTTCTATTTTTAGTAGAGACGGGGTCTCGCTCTTGCTCAGGCTGGTCTCGAACTCCTGACCTCGAGCGATCCACCTGCCTCGGTCTCCCAGAGTGCTAGGATTACAGGCGTGAGCCACCGCGCCTGGCCTAAAGCTGGATTTTCTTAATTCCTTCTATCTAGTTTGTTTTGTTCAAGTTACAATTTTTTTAATTTTTACTATACTAATTATAATTTTTTTTTAAAATCACTATGATCCTAAAACATAATACGTTTCACAGGACTTCAGTTTCTTAACTGAATCTGTTAAGAAACTCCAATTGAGTATAATGCCAACACGTGGCTTACTTATTTGAAAGTTGGGTCTGATATTTTAAAGTAAATTTAATTAAATTAATTAACATACAGCGAGAAAATCAGGTCCATCTTTGTTGTAAACAAAAAGAAGCAATCCATTTAACTGGTCAGTTTTGAACTTGAAGGAAATCTCAAAGTCCATTCCACCTTGAAATATTAATGGATGAAGTTCTAGGAACCCTTTAAAGATAAAAAAAAAAATGTGTACATATTAGCACGTGTAACACAATATTGCCAGCATTGTAAGGGTGTATTGAAACTCTAGGACATATACTATCGTTGAGTAAATCTGTCGCAAAAAGATGCAAATCAACGTTAAGAAATCATTTTTGTAATTGTACAGAAATGGCAGAAAGAACTGGACATACCTTTTAAGAGGAAGCAATTTACTCTCTAACTCATGTAATAGTCTGTATCACGTAAGACTATTACTGTTTTATGTAAGCATTAACAATAAGTAGTCACATTGTTATTCTAAGAGAAACTCAGAATAATGACATTGATGAGAAAAGAGCAATGAAAAAGCACACAAATTATTTTAATATCATATACCCTTTTTATTCTGAAGGCAGTCGAAGCACCTTAATAACCAATCAACTTAGTTATAAATGCAGGAGGCAGAGGTGGTCTTTTATTTGGATAACAAGCCATATCCACCAAACCACCACAATCCTTCCTCCCGCTTCCCCTGGGGGGCTGTGGGTGGGGGGTAAGCTATGGACACTGCACCTCCCTTTTGCGGCAGCCTTTGGAGCAATAGCAGGGCTGGTGGTTCTGGTCTCCAGCTCTCCCTTGGTGGTCTATTGAACCCATCACATAGCCGAAAGTTTACTGTTAAGAATACTGTTCATCTATGTAATGAGATAAACAGTATTTGTGCATTAACCTAGCAAGCAAAACTCCTTTGAAACATCTTTTGATGTGCATTCTACGTGCATCCCTAACTGCATTCTAATTTCCAAACAACTGACCTACAAATGGACATTTGTGACACTACAAACATAAACCAAGAACAACGTGGGCCACCAGGGATGTTACACATGGATATGCACCTAAGAGTATTACAGTTTATATTACATATTCAGACACTGAGAATATAGATATGTGCATCAAGACATAACTAGGTATTTCTGTGATATGAGGCCCATATGAGGTCAAAGTAATCAGACAGAGGAAAATAAATTATGCCAAAGAGAGAACTCACATGCTAAGCGACCACCGATACATATTTAGGGCCTTACCTGCTCCTAGAAACTGGGCTCCCTCATTTAAAGAAGTAGGGCATCCCTCCCAGCTGTTATACACATTGATTTGTTCTTCAGAACTCTGCCAATCCAGAGGCTCCCAAATAGCAGAGGGATTGTAATTCTTCATAAAATGAACATCCTTGAGACAGCCCACAAAACCCTTCTGGATTATCTCTGCAAGAGTTGATAGATATTAAGAAATATGCATTTTGAAAGATCCTTTTCAAGCAATTAATTTTATGTGCCATTAAAATAAAAGAAATAGGCAATAGCTCTCACCACCTATTTACTGCAAGCCTCTTAATGATTCATGTAAACACCACACCATCAGCTATGGTAAATGGTAGCAATTATTATGTTTAGCTGTGGTTCAAACCCATCATATCTGCAGAAGCAGATGTTTATACAAAAACCTTGGTTTTACAGTAGCAACAAGATTGCCTTTTGAACTAGCTATCACAGAAATTTCATCTGCCACTGGCCTCAAAAGTAAAGCACTATACCAACTTTTAGAAGTGAGACTGGAAGGGAGTGTTTCTATTAAATCTATACTTTATAGTTTAGTTCCTTCATTATTATGAACTAGTCTGTTGCCCAAGTGAGTCAATAATTTGATTTCATTTTTAGGAATTTATGTAGTGTTGATCTTCAATTTGGAACTCTCCAGACCAGGTAGATGTAGGTTTTATACATATAGCAAATAGGGTGATAAGAGAGGGTTGGAAGAGAAAGTGAGCAAATGGGAGCCTTAGAGAGAGAGCAAGAAAAAAATCGAGAGGATGAGAGAGTACATGCAACTGAGGTTGCATTTCATAGAGCGATGTCTTTCCCTAGAGGTCCTAAGCTTAGTTCTCAGAGTGAGTTTATGGCTTGATTCTAGAGCAAGTATTTACCAGCAAAGTTTTATAAGGCCAACATGTATATATGCAATGTCAAATTATTTATTTATGATGAAGATATATCCTCTACTGGAAGAGTACTTGGTATCAGGGTATTCTCTCCTTCTGGTACCTGCATGTGCCATTGCCATTTTGTGTGTGTGTGTGTGTGTGTGTGTATTAGGACTTCTCTACCAGGTTAAGCAGTCTAAGGCAGTTAAATGAAAACCCTCTCTAATTTACAGACATTTCTGAGCAGGTACTATAATTGGACTTGAGGATTCAAATAGATACCTCTCCAAAATTCACTGAAAACTTTTTTTTTCCCTTTCTTTTTTTTGTGACAGGGTCTTGTTCTGTTGCTTGGGCTACAAACTACTGGGCTGAAGTTATCCTCCTGCCTCAGTCTCCCGAGTAGCTGGGACTACAGGCACACACCCCAATGCCGGAGTAATTTTTATATTTTTCGTAGAGACGGGGTCTCACTCTTGCTCACGCTGGTCTCCAACTCTTGAGCTCAAGAAATCCTCCCCTCTCTGCCTCCCAGAGTGCTGGGATTACAGGCACGAGCCTCTGCACCGGGCCCACTGAAAATTTTTACAGCTTTTGATCTTCTTCACCATGATTCCCTAAACACTACCACCCATGAACAAATTATACTCATCTGGGTCCTAGCTTATAGGGTAGTATTTATGTAGTTATATTTTAACTTCCTGGAAGAGACTTGGGAGACACCCTGTGATTCTCGATGAGGACTTGGGAAACAACCCCGGGATTATTAGCGATGCATTTGAAGGGTGATTTTTTTTTCTGCCTAAGGTTAATTTTAATCATGTTAGCTTTTATGACTTCCATTTTAGAGTGCTTTTTTTATGCTTTTGTCCTAAAAACTGCAGAATCACTTTGTCTATAGCTCAATTATAGCACTTATGGCATTAGATTAGAATTATCTGTTTATATAATATTACTCATCTCTGAATACATAAGGATTGGTTTAGTGTGTCACATGATACTCAAGGAATGTTCTTCACCCTATTTAGAGTATAAATCAAGCTCATGGTTTTCCATTTTTGTGTTGTTTTACATTCAATTTAAAATCTTAGTAAAATCTATACGTAAATCCTAAAATAGCATTCCTTTGACTGAAATTATTATAATTCATTTTATTAATATCAAAAATTTAACGAACTCCTTTTATATACCAAGAACTGGGTACAAACAATATACCTACAAGTAATATGGAATATGTGATTCCTTAATAAAGAAGAGACCTAAAGGAAATTTTTGACAGATGGATATAGAAAATACAGAATGAGATAAAAATAATACTTATTCATACTTTAAAATAATGTAAATTGATTCCATGCTAAGTTTCAGTGACAACACATCATTCTATACCTTGCTAAACTTACCAGGATCCTTCCTTAGGATGGTATGACCTCGGGGCAGCCCTCCCAGAAACACCCCTGTGTTCTCTCCAATAACGGTGCTACCGTTCAGGGCGGCAGAGGAACCTCGAGAAATGGAGATGAGAGTTACAACTTCAGCAGGATACTCTATAGTTTGTACTAATTTAACAAATGATAAAACCCTTCACTGGGCTTTAGGACACCACTGTCTCTGTGTTCTTTTTTTTTTTACATGATGTTGGAATGACCCAGACCTCCTCCCTCTCGGACCTTTTCCTTTCTTTACCTGTACAAACTCTGTAAGTCCTCTAAGAATAGTGGGGGATGGGGGGGAAAGTAGTGCCAACTCTGGCCCAAGGCCAGAGGGGCCTGGGTCTCTGACCATGTGGCATAATGATGCAATTCCCCTATTAAGATTTCTCTCTAACTCCATCCTTCTTTGAGAGGAAGGAGAAATCATTTATTTTTGGTTTTCCAGAGCCCAATCCACTCTAATTAGCTCTGCTCATATCCGGTCCTTGGCTTTAAATACCATCCTTAGCTGACAACTCCCAATTTTTACCTCCCATCTGTACCCCTTTTCTGAACTCAGACCTGGATATCCAGGGGCCTGCTGGGTATCTCTCTTTGGATTTCTCACAGATAGCCAAGACTTAGTATGTTCAAAACTGAACTTTGAATGTCTCTCTACAAATCTGCTTCTTCCACAGTCTTGCACTGCCTAGTTTTGGCAGCTATATTCTTGTAGTTGCCTGGGCCCCAACCCTGGCAGTCTTGCTCTATATTAGGGGCCAGCAAACTCTGTCAAAGACCAAATAGTATCTTGTAGACTATTCAACCTCAAGCAACCATAGATTCTAAACCAGTGAATGGATGTAGTTGTGTTCCAATAAAACTTTATTTATAAAAACAGGCATGAGCTACCTTTACCCCACAGGTGGAAGTTTGCCAGCCCCTGCTCTACCTCAGTCTCATCGTCAAATCCTGTTAATTTGACATTCACAACATAAACAGAATCTGACCACTTCTTACGTCCGCAATTACTTCCCTCGTTCAAGTCATCATTATTGCTTGTCTGAATTATTGCAGTTATTACAGAAGCCTGTTAACTGGTCTCTGTCCTTTTAGCCTTGTTCCCCTTTAAATTTATTCTCAACAGAGCAGCTAGTGATCCTTTTAAGGAAAAGTCATATCATGTCACTTTTCTCCCAAAAGCCTCCAGTGACCTCCCTCTTTCACTGCAAAACCCACACAGCCCTATATAATCTGGCTGGAATGACCTCTGTGACCTCATGTCATATCACTAGTCCTATCACTCCATCTTTCCCACACTGGCCTCCTTGCTGGTCCTGGACAGATCATATAAGGAATGCTCCCACCTCTGGGCCCTGATACCTGCTGTCCCCTTAACCTGAAACATCCCTTTCCTGGATATTTGCATGGTTTGCTCCTCCACCTCTTCAGGTCTCTTCTCAAATGTCCTTATCAGAGAGGCCTTCCCTAAAAGTCCTATATAAAATTGTAGCATTCCCCCAACACATACACCCAATGAACACAACACACACAGACACACACACATACACACGTTTTCCTTTTATCCTGCTTTGCATTCTCAGAATTTATCACCACTTGATATTTGTTTAATATTTGTGTATTCTGCATTACCCACCATTCCTCCCCAAAATGTAAATCCTACAAAGTTCTGTTTGCTCTTTGTATTCAGAGTGCCTAGAACAATACCTGGAGCAAAATAGGTGCTCATTAAAAAATACATATTTTCTGAATGATTGAATAAAAGCCTGTATCATCATACAGGCATAGTAACCATTTTATAATTACATGAGAAAGGTAGGTAGGGTAGGCTGGAAAGAAAACTAAGCTTAAATATGCAAAGACAGGATATGTGTCCCAAAAATTCTGGCCACCAACTGTATAAAGTAGGAAAAATTATTTACTTTTTCTGAGCCTTAGTTTCCTTACCTCTAAATGCAGATAATAACTGTTTTCCTCTACTTAATTCTCCTTCTGGAGGCCAAAAGTAATATGAGAGAATATAACTAAAAGCCTTTGCAAATTGAAGAATACTGTAAAGGATACAAAGTGGCAACTGATGCCTTTGCTCTTATTTTTGTTTTACTGTAATTCTGCGTGTTTGAGAAACTGGTTGCCAGACTTCATCATTTTGGGAGCATCTCAAAGGCTATTTCAATAGCAATTCAGATGAAACCGAGTAGAGATGATGATGCAAGAAGAGATATAGGAATGTAAACAATGGAAAAGTATGGCAACACAAGCATATCAATAGAGCTATTCATATTAGTATATATCAAAGAAGTACCTACCTGTATACTGCGCATCCAGAGTGATTTGGCCAAAACCCTGGTGCCTAATAGCAATTATTTCATGCCATTTTCCATCACTGTATTTTTTGCCATGATCATTAGTTGTGGTAACTTCCACTGATGATCCCTTAAAGGAATGAATGAATGTTTACACAGATACACACACACACACACACACACACACACACACTCTCTCTCATATATTTGTTATAAACCAATTTACACATTTCAACATTGTGATCCTGATGCAAGCATGCATACATTTCAAACAGAACTCAAAATTAAAGTTGACATCTAGCATCATTCCTGCTGTCTTTGAACATCACACTGCCCAAATCTGAAAAGAATTTCTCTTTGGAATAAGAATCTCTTTACAAAGGCACTTGCATTTTCAGTACCTATATGCATCAGAAAGGTAAGGAGTTTTCTATTCCAAAATTTTAGATTTCAATTTTCACGGCAGAAGTATGAAAAAAGATAATTTAAAACAAATAAAATTCCATTCAAAATAGCTTCTAAAGATAGAGAAACATCAGGCAAGTTAGTTTCCCATACCTTCACAAAACTATTAACAAAAGAAATGAAATTCACATTAAAAATTAGCCAGTTATTAATACTTATTGAACATAAGTATGTGGTTAAACATAGTACACAATGCTCTGTAGTGAAAAATCTAACATTTATAGCTCTGGCTAAGGTAATAACAGTTAAAAATTAATTCCTAAGTGTGTAAGACCTAGGAAATGCCAGATACCAATAATAGAGATTAGCAAAAAGGAGGTGAGGATAAGGAAACAGAGAAAGAGAAATAGAAGAGAAACCTGCAACCTTAGTTCTTTCAAGGCAAGTGAACACTTTTTTAGTATGTTAACCCAATGGTAACCTTTTAAATATTAATAAGCAAAGAAGACTAAGTAAAAGATATTTCAACTTTGTCACCAACATTTACTACTACTATTAAAGGAAAATAAACAGATTATTACTCTGAGTTTTCTAAATGAAATTAAATTTCTTTCTTAAGTTGATATCCTTAGCAATAATAAACAACATTCCAACAGAATTTTTAAAAACTAAAATTAAGATTAGATAAAGTATTACAAAAAAATTTTAATTACCTAATATTTTCACCAAACTTTAATAATTTTTCTATATTGTTTTTTAAAAAGAGAAAATAGTTATTTGCTTGATATAACAGAGCTGAAGATTTATAATGAAAAAATACTATGTTAATCATGTCATCTTAAGTATACCTGTTTATATCTCCCTGAAATAGTTTCAGTGATATAACATGTCCATTCTACACATTTAATTGGCTCCTGTTGGGCCTCATAAGAGGTTGACAACATGTATGGCATACAGAATTCCATGTTACCAAAGGAAAAAAAATAGCTTTTAATTTCCCCTGAGTATGAATGGATAGCTTCCCACGTGGACAATAGCCCAAGTTTTAGAGACAACTCGGTCAGCTAGAAACATGACCATTCGGTAAGTTCATTTTCTAGTCTTCGAATTTTTTGTAGGTTGACTTTCCTTATCTCTGTTTCATCTACACACTCTTTTATTTTCTTCAACCCTATTTCAACATTTTAATATTTTACAAACACACATTTCATTATCGTAGCTTAATAATTAAAACCAGAACTGGTGTCGTGCCCAATTAATGTGCCCTGGTAGCATGCCCATTAGTTTTTCCATTAGTGAATTCAACAATACTAATGGGATTACTAGCATGGGATGCTAATTGGGCGTGACATAAGAAACTGGCTTACTTCTTAGCATACCCTTGCTAATGATGAAATTAATGAGCATTTTATTAAATGCTGTCTCATCAAAGTGTACTTAGTTAGCGTTAAAATTGTTACAAACGATGCTGCATTCTAAAGATCAGGTGTATGAGTAAGTGGTTCTTCATATTTTGTTTGGCAACAATCTGAAGCATTAATAGTTCTCTACATCAGAAATCACATTTATTGGAGACAAATTCAAGTACATAACCTACAGCCTCAGTATGTCTAACTTTCTTTATACAGAGAGACACTAAGAATATTATTCTTTGATGATGATTTTAAGATTATTTCCACCCCCCCCCCACCAATGTTAAAAGAATAATTCTGTAATCAATCCTGGTGTCATATTATGCAGTTTGTCCTTTTCATTGGAAAAACATCAGACACATTAAATAGGTGCTATTCAGGATTGTTTGAAAGCTTTCACTTTTACAGCCTCCTTCCAAGTGAAACCAGAATGTGCTGTGAATTTCCTGTTAATGTCACTGAACACAGAACATCTTAGGGATTAACATGGCTCATTACTGGTCAATAAAATATTACCTGATCAAGTATATTTAAAATTGAACTTAATCAAATAAAGAATGGGAAAATTATAGTTCATTGTTGGAGAATTAACAAAAAAATACAGTAATTAGAAGTTGAAGTTAACTTTTTCTTTATCGTCTTTTAACAGTGGCTCCAAGTGTCCAGTCCATAATATAAATAGCAACTTTAAAATTATCTGAAAGTGTTCTTGTCACAGTTCAAAATCTGATTATTTAGATTGGATTTAGGAATAATAATTTAAAAATCACCACCTTTTTTTCTGCTAAAAGTCAAAGTATCTAACAAACAGACAAATTCAAACAAATAAGAACTAAATTTTTATATATTCATTTAAAAGCTGAACATTGTAACCCAATGGGTAATTTT
>CM052450.1:13278777-13308690 GCA_028533085.1 Varecia variegata | reverse complement strand
AAAATTATCTGAAAGTGTTCTTGTCACAGTTCAAAATCTGATTATTTAGATTGGATTTAGGAATAATAATTTAAAAATCACCACCTTTTTTTCTGCTAAAAGTCAAAGTATCTAACAAACAGACAAATTCAAACAAATAAGAACTAAATTTTTATATATTCATTTAAAAGCTGAACATTGTAACCCAATGGGTAATTTTTTTTCAATTATGAGTAGTCATAGTAGTAGTAGTAGTGTTTTACTAATAGTTATTGAGCCAGTCAGCCAGCCAGCCAATCTGTCAACAGTCATTTATTTATTGAGTGTCTACTATGTTCCAAAAACTGTGCTAAGTCCTGAGGATGTATTTGTGAACAAAACAGTCGTAGACTTTGCCCTCACTGGATCCTACACTCTGATAAGAAGTCTGATAAGAAAGACACATTAAGCACATAATTACCTGTGTGATGAGTAGAAAGAATAAGGTATTCACTAGATAATTTCTTATCCTCATTTAAAGATAACAGAGGAAAAAAATTGGTTTAAAGTGATACTCAAAGTATTTAAATTATAAATAATTTTAATGCCAATAGGAGACATGTAAAGTAGACTTCTGTAGTTCTTTAAACCTGGGGTAGCTCTAACTTCATACAAGAAGCTACATTCATATTACTACCCAAAAGGAGAACAAGAAAAGAAAATTCAAAAATTTTCACCATCCTTCAAGTTTCAACAATTCTTATCTAAAAATAAGCGGTGCCTTCATTATACAGTTAGAAAATATGTCCAGTGAACCTGCATTAGGGTATAAATTCCTTGGAGGTAAGAAAGGACACAGTCCTTGCTAGCTTCGGCTCATTGTTTCATATATAGATAGCACCATGTCCCATGAGCACTTAGTATTAATATAAGATGTCTGATTACATTTTCTCAAATATATCCTATGGCCATCCTGCTCCACCAGTACCTTACTCTCTAAAAAGTAAATTAATTGTCAGTTTGCTGAAAACACAGGCAGCTTTTACTTTGTGGAGAGAGGTTATTATTCCAGATAAAAATGTACTTACCAGGCAGCGTTACCCACCCCTGGACTCCCCCCAGCCCCCACCTTGGGGCTGTAACACCTAGCAACTATGTATATGGGTTAGGACTTGGTTATACAGGGTAGGGACAGAGCAGCTGACAAGGCTAGTGGCAGTGATGAGCACTCTAAGTAACTGTGGGAGAGAGAAGGGGAAGGGGGCAGAAATGTTTCACCATCTTGTTTCACACCAGACCATCCATCCGATCATCGTAAAGGAGACGAAAAAGATGAGACCTACAGAGATTCTTGGCACCCATTCTCAGGATCGTAACAGCACAGGGGCAGAGATACTGTTAGGTAACTTTGACTCCTTTGGTCCTAATCTGTGGAGTCTTAAGGGATCACATTCTTTAGAAAAAGAAACAACACTCATGTCGAAAGAGATGGCAGCCCTATTTCAGATCTGGTGAAATCATTTTTGGATTAATTCTCCAAAGACTTTGTACAATATGTTTGGTGTGTGCATGTGTATATTAAATACTCAAAATCCGTGATGAACAACCTATGACCAGTGTTCTAGTGGGTGGCATTTTGTTTATTTCTGTGTCCCCAGTGCATAACTGTACAGCACAGTGCATGGGGTGCAATCAATTCTTAACAAAGTGGCATTGAATGAAATAAACTAAATTCAGTGCCAGTTCTGTCACTAAACCACAGTATGACCCTAGTTAAGCCACTTCATCTAAAGCAGAGATGAAAACAATCCCTACCTCTAGTGGCTACTTCAAGAATGAAATGAGATCATTAATGTGAACCCACTTTGTATACTTTAATGGCTCTAAAAATAAGCAGTTCCATGCTTAGGGTGTTTCTCCATCTGGCTTCTTCTCAAATATCCACAGATATTAATAGGTTGAGGGGGAATAAGCAGAGCCAGATTTTTCTTTCTCTTTGACATTCTTCTATTTTACTGTACTGTTCTCTTTCTGATTTTTTGTTGATTTTTTACAATTTAGTATTTGGTGTCTTTTTTCAGCTTGTGAATTTGGATGTTTTGTGGAATATTTTTATTCTATTAGTAATTAATTTTTCTACAACATTTACAATAAAAAATTGCCCAATGTATTTTATGAAAACAAGACATCAATAGAATCAATCCCATACTACTTACCTCCACCACCACCATTAAGCTGGTAACTTATAAACTTTTAATTCACGCATTTATCCCTCTCCTTCAATGCTTACTAATTTTAGCAACAACAAAAAAAATCACTAGAGTTTTTTTTTCCCCCTTTCTGCATTTTTCTTCTATTTCAAAGGTTCTTATTTGGCACTGAAAAACACATTTCTAGTCATTCTGTCATTAAATATTTAGATTTAACTTCATATTGCTAGGTTTATTATTCACCACAGTTTCTCCTTTATATTTCTGACTCTTTTTTCTTTTTTTTTTCCCCCAGATTACTTTAGGCTAGATTGCTTGCCAGAATATTCCTTTCCAATATGGTGCTTAGGTAGCATTGTCTGAAACTATGGATGTTAACAAACATCTTTCTTTAGTGTTGAAAAGCAGTATAGCATTATAGCTGAAATCGTCATCTTTGGAGCTAGATTGCCTGTGTTTAAAACCTGGCTTGGGCCAGGCGAAATGGCCCACGCCTGTAATCCTAGCACTTCAGGAGGCTGAAGTAGGAGGATCACTTGAAGCCATGAGTTTGAGACCAGCCTCAGCAAGAGCAAGACCCCATCTCTACAAAAAATTAGAAAAATTAGCTAGGCATGGTGGTACGTGCCTGTAGTCCCAGCTGCTGGGAGGCTGAGGCAGGAGGATCACTTGAGCCCAGGAGTTTGAGGTTGCTGTGAGCTATGATGATGCCACTGAACTCTAGCCCTGGCAACAGAATAAGACCCTATCACAAAAAAACAAAACAAAACAACAAAACAAAAACACAACAACAAACCTGTCTTGGTCACTTATTAGTTGTGTGACTTTAGGAAAATTAATTTACCTGTGACCATATCCTCACCCACAAAATGAGAACATTAAGAGTACCTACCTCACAGAGTTGTTGAAAAGTTCCAATAAGTGACAGTGTGTGTATGTGTATAGGTGTGTGTGTGTGTCTGTGCACACATTTATATAGAGAGAGCACATAGAATAATGTTTGGCACATAGTGGTCCCATGGAAGCATTAGCTTTGCTCAATCTTGACTGGAACTTGACGAGTCCTTTCAATAAATTTATAATCAATTTCTCAAATCTTAAATTCCTATTTTATTTGTTATTATTTCTCTTCTCCTCCCTTTTCTTGCACATGTGCTGTTTGTTCTCCTTCTGAATCTCTCCTTAGTGATATTGGTAGTATCTATCTCTTTGTTTTTTCATATTTTTATCATGTATTTTGAGAGATTTCTTAAACTTTATCTTCTGACCTACTAATCTGAGGCTCGTCTCTCCTCTAATTAATCTACTTCAATTTTTCAAATGAAAAATAATATTTTTAGTTCTGTAATTGAATCAACTTCAGATGATTTTTTTTTTTCTCCCAGTTGCCATCTGCCTTGCCTTCTGTGATGACTGCTGCTTCTCCCTTCGCTCTGGCTGCTGGATCTGCTTAGGTGCGATGCTATTTCTCTTAGCTTACTCATTGCCCACCTGTTGGCATCCCTTATGAAGTTGTATTAATAATTCCAGGGACACTCATAAGTCCTTGTGCCTGAAGACCTATGGTGTACCAGCCGGGGAGTTACCAGGCCCCTGTTGAGACATCAACGAAGGTTGAGAATCTGTCCCCAGTCCTTCCAGTTGCCACCTTGTGGCTCTCCCAGCTTCCTAAAGCAGGAAGGACTCAGCCTGTTTGTCGTCCACGTGATCCAGCAGGCCCTGCCTTTCCTCTCCAAGGTCAGTGGGTCTCCAGGGTGCACGAAGCTGTGATCCTCACCCAGAGCTCTTATCTATGCTCCTAGATGCAACTTGGATACAGCGGGGAAATGTTGTGCCAGCATTACCTATATCACGTAAAATATTTATTTACTAAGCCTGATGTGTGATTTAGATCATCAGTTTAAAGTTGAAGAATTGAGGAAATGAAAAGTAAACAGTCTTTGACTAAGTCCTACTCATTTCTCACTTTCTCGTAGGCCTAACACAATGTCTAATATCAAATGCTTGCTACTATTTATTTAGCTAAAGTGAAGACAACTGATCGATAGTTTGCTATTGCCCTTAGGAAAACTGCAAAGACTCACATTTGCTTACAAGACCTTAAATAACTTGGTCCCTACCCAGCTCTTCCACCTCCCACCTTTCCTTTTGTTGTCCTCCAGCAATACCAAATGTACAGTAAGGTACTGAACATGCCATGTTCTTGCCCATCTCAGGCATTTAACATTTGCTATTTGCTCTGCAGGGAAACTCTATTCCCGGCACCTTTCTTCATCTTCCATCAGGATCTCCCCTGTCCTGTCCCACCTCAAACACAGGAGGTATCTCCTACAGACAGGTACTCTCGTCCTGACCAACTTTTCCTCATTGTTTTGTATCTTGGTTAAATGTCACATTTTCAGAGAAGACTGAAAATTCAGAAAGACCCTTCATTTTATTCTTCCATCATACATAGCGTCCCCTACTTCTCTTTCATAAAATTCATTCATATTTTAAATTAATTGTTTCACTGCGTCCTTTCTATTTGTTTCACAGAGGCATGGTCATATTTAACTGTAAAACTACTGTAGTTTGCAACACCCAGCACAACAGTACCTGGTAGCCACTCAGATACTTGCTGGTGAAACAATGAAGAAAGAAAGAGGGAGAGAAAGGGAGAGAGCGATGGAGGGAGATGTCAATTTTACTTTCCGGAAAAATAAAAATAGATCTATTCAAATTTATTTAAAAGTTTTAATCTTCCTTATAAGGTGGCATATTGGTTGTTAAGCACATTGGTTCTCAGTCACACCGTGTGGGTTTGGAAGTTAGCTCTGCTATTTTTGTTGTGGGCAAGGCACATCACTTTTGAAAGTTTCATTTCCTTCATTGGCAAAGTGGGGGATAATAATAGTATTTACCTTATAAGTTTTCGATGAGGATTTACCGTGAAAACATAAGGACTTACCTCTGTACCTGGCACCTATAAACTCTTAAAAATATAATTCTTGTGACTACTCATTTACCTGAGGATCAAAAAGAAAATAAGGACGTCCATTCTTCAACTGAAGTGCAAAATACTCTTCCTGACTGCCAGGCGATGCCGCAAAGACCATCAAACCTTCAGGCACCCTTGTTCGAAAGCTGGCCTTAATGCCTGGTAAGACAAGTGTGATCAGCAAATCAGTGCTGGGGTTTTGTTGATTCTTGCTGATAAATGTACATTTACTTTCATTATTATTTATGATGTAGTGAGTACAGTCAGGAAATTATACACAGCAATATACCGGGATGGTCCCGGCCATTTGGTTTTAAATACATCCCATTTTAAATGCCAATCAGTACTTGGAAACTTAAGCCTGCACTCCTGCTAATCAATATATAATGAAGTTTAAATTTATGCAAAACTCATCAACCTAAAAAGACATGTTGTCAACCCAAAATTGGATACTCAGAGCATCAGTGTGAAAATATTATCAGAGAGACATAAAAATAAATGGGTTTTTGACAGGAGTGAAAGAAACACAAGAAACCTTTGTTTAAAATATTTATGAAGTTTAAAGAATCAGTCCAGTAATAGAAGCTAATACTGGAAAGATCTGCCATGAAGTGACCCATAGAGGTAATTTCCTGAAACATCATCCTGTAACCAAATTGCTTGCAGCCTTCAGAATGTCAGGGTCTTCACTGACCCCTGGGACCACATACCAGCCCTGCACAGGCCATACAGGGCTCTTGTCTCATAGAAATTTCCCCAGCTCAGGAAGCAGGGGAAACTTGCAACAGTCCTATAAATGTCTTCCCACGACACCGCATGGCCTCACCTCCAATCTGCCAGCTATCCCACTTACTCAGCACATGCTATGGAGCTCTCACTGCATGTAAGACATTTTGCTTAATGTATTGAAACTGGCAAAAAGTTACCAGAGTTTAGTTGCACATATAAAATTTATATGTCATAAGAGACAAATCACACCATGAGAATCAAATAAGTGTTTAAGAACATACATGAAAATCAAGTATCAAAAATACAATATTGAATAATGAATGAATACTGCTTTGAGCAGAAATACAGTCAGCTAGGATTATGAAAAGTTAAAGGAGAACTCTCTTCAGGCTGGGCTGATAACCAAAGATTCTACATAGGTAGGGGGATTTAACTTGGGTTCAATGGACTGCAACTACCTCAGGAACCATATCTGATTCATCTGGTTGTACTTAGTAAATATTTAGAGAGTCTGGATGAAGAGAAAGCAGGTAAGAGGTGTATTAAAGGTAAGGGAGAAATTATAGTAAAGGAAAAGGCAGGAAAGCAAAAGTCATTTGTTGAGTATAGGATTGTCATTTTTTCAATATGCATCTATGGAACATTAACATTTGTTGAGTACTCTGCTACACAGTAACAAAAAAAAACTAACCAGGCAGTGCTAGACATTAAGTGCTAGTGGAGAAAAAAAAAACTGTAATGTATGATAAGTGGCATAGTGATATATACAGGATATAACTGGATTCAAAGGGATTGAGGGAGGTTTCATAGAGAATATCATGCTTGAGCTTGCTTTCAGAGAATATGAAGGATTTGAGGGGAAATCTTACAAAAGCCTAGAGGTGTGGAAAGTATTGAGGAAGGCTGGATGTGCAGGAGGGAGTTAGATGAACCTGGAAAAATAGGTGAGACCGTACCTCAGCCCAAACGCCATGAACAATCTGGCTTGAGAAGTTTATACAGAAGACAAAGATGGAAAAGAAAGTTGTGTTCTAAAGTATCTTTAGGGTGTCATTACTATAATATCAGCAAAGACAAGCTTAGGATGTGGGCTTCGGACTTCCCAAAGAGGCAAAATGAATTTGTCTTGACTTCTGTATCTCCATCTTCTACGTTTTATGCTCTTGGCCATTTTTCAACACACTTGTCCTAGTCATTTGCAGAGGGCAACGGACCAAGTAAGGTTGTAACATTGCTGATGGTGAAATTTTCAGATATTAGTTTTAGATATTATTAGTTTTCTGGGTGTTGTGCACACATCTTTTGCCTAATTTCAAAAGGTCTATTTGTCTGTTTCTACATGACTTATAAGTGTTCTTTATACATTGTGGATCATCAGATGTTATAAAGCATCATTCTCTCTCTCCTGGATTATTCTAGCTTTTCCCCCTAAACGGTTTCCCTTTTTTCAATTTTGTTCCTCCCACCATACCCACACACACTATATTTTATTCTAAAGTAATAGCCAGGGTGATCACACCAAAAGACAATTCTGGTCATGTTCCTTCTCTTCCTGGTACCCACCAAAGCTTTCCCGTCTTACTCCAGGTAAAAGCTGAAGTCTCCACAAAAGTCTACAATATCCTTCATAATTCAGCCTTCACTATGATTCTTATTTCCTGTTATGCTTCCTTTTCCTTTCTCCATTCCAGCCACCTCAGGGCCTTATTAATTGCTCTTGCCTCTCCCTGGAATCTTTCCCAGGTATCCACGTGGCTCACTATCTCCCCTTTTAAGGGTCTTTTCTCAAATTCAACTTCTTTGAGAGGCCCATTATAGCTGCTCTGTTAACAATTATAACCACCACTGTGCTTTACCTTTATCCATGACATCATCATCTCCAGCATGCACTATTCTTTTATCATTATTTAATTTACCTCCTATCTACATCCTCTAAAATATAACCCTACAAGAGTATCGACTTTATTCTGAGCTCTCAATAATATCTGTGGAATAGATACTGATCCTTTGTCTTTGTAGGTGTTTGAAATATTTTTTTCCCAGTTTGCTGTATGTCTTTTAACCTTTTCTTGTTTTTCATTGCCCTACAGGCTAAAACAAAAAGATTCAAAATTTTATTATGTTCTTCTTTATTTCTTCTGGAATGTGTATGTTAATTAGATAGTATACCCCCACTCAAAAAATAATAAAATGTAGTCTCTAGTATTTTCTTCTAGTATATCTATGACTTTCTTTGAATCTTTAAAATTTTAGTCCAGGTTATTCAGCTTCCCATAGAATAATGATGGTAGCCTAATACAAATCTCTCCACATTTCCTATAAAAACTGAGATCAAGAAGGAGAGCAAATAAAATCACCCAAGTCTAAAGAGTCCCTAGGAAGAAGAATATACTAAAAACTTCAATACATGAGGTAAAGAAATAAACATCCTAAGCCAGTAGAGTCAGCACTAGGGTTTACACTGGAGTTGAGAGTAAGGTGGAGAATAGAAAAAGGGAGAGGTAGCAAGGCTCTAGCTATGACAGAAATCAGATAAAATCACGCCTGAAAGTCAGTCCCTACTTAAATGAAAAAAGTACTGAGAACAGGACTGAAACCTGCTGGGTCAAAACACTGGCCACTGGGGAATTCCAGGAAAGAGGCCCCAAAGGGAACAGGAAAAGGGCAATCTATGGAAAGCAACTGCTTTATCTATATTTCTCTTGAATCCAGTCAATTTATAGCCTGTTCTACTAGTTCCCTATTTTCAGTGGATTGCCTTGGATTTTATAGAAGACAATATTATTAGAGAATAATGATTATTCTGATCAATTTATGTCCAACTTTTTAACTTCCTGTTTCTTTTTACATTGATTGGACCTCTAGAATAGTGACAAGTGACAGCGGTGGCTAATATTTCTCTTTTCAATGCTATTTTTGTATTTTGCTAAACAATATTATATTTATCGATGTGTTTGTTCAACTGTCTAATTATCTTTATATTCAAAATTTTTTCTTGAGGTAAATCCTGAGTCTTTCTTAAAAGTACGCCTAATTTTCTCAACTAATCCTTTATATAGATGATTATGGTGTCCTCACGAGAATCTTTCAAAAAATTAGGACAGCTTTTGAGTCAGACATTTATTATTTATGTATGTACGTATGTATGGAGATAAGGTCTGGCTCTGTCACACAGGCTAGAGTGCAGTTGCGTCATAACTCACTGCAACCTCCAACTCCTGGGCTCAAGTGATCCTCCTGGCTCACCCGCCCAAGTACCTAGGACTATAGGCACATACTAAGCTAGTTTTTAAATTTTTTTGTAGTGAAAGCATCTCACTATATTATTCAGGCTGGTCTCAAGGGATCCTCCCACCTCAGCTTCCCAAAGTGCTAGGATTACAGGCGTGAACCACTGCACCCAGGCTAAATCTGACATTTACTCTTTAGCCTTCAATAACATGGTTAACATTTTTTTTCCTTAGGTAGATGTTGATTGAAGAGCTGAAAATAGTCAATCTCAGGTATATAATGATGATTTAAAAAATCAACAACTAATACTAATTAACTTTTAGTAGGAATGAAAGAAATATGAAAAATATCAACTTACATTAAAATATAAAAATGGAGAAAATTAAACAGTAAACAAAAAAAGATATATTAGTTCCACTAACTTGCCTTTTCTTTTACTAAAATATACTTTTTTTTCTAAAAGATAAACAAGAAAAGCATCATACTCATCCTCATGGAACCTGTCCTATAGTAGTAGAGGAACCACACATATCTAAATGAGTACAATACAGTACAAAAACCCAGTACAAGAGGGATATGTACTTCATAGGTGGAACACAGCAAAAAGTGACTAATTCTGTTCAAATGAGAGCAGAGCAATGTACAGGAAAAGTTCACAGAAGCTGTGATGATTGACCTGGGTTGTAAGGGATGAATTATAACTTAGTAGGTAGATAAATGAAGTAAAGGGTATTATAGGGCACCAAGCAATAAATGTAAATAAGTGTACACAGAAAGGAAGAAACTGTAGTCGAAGAGAAGGCACTTTTTTGAAACTTTTCCTACGAATACTGCCACCAGACTCTCTTGTTGATTTTTCAAACTACCTGCTGCTACTGTCTGCCTCGTGTCCCTTCTTCAGATACATTAACCAAATCCATTGATCTTAACCCTCAGATTATGGCAGACAACACATTTTTCAAATCCAGCTAGAAACCGTATGAAATAAATAGGTAGAGTGTGAGGTCAGAGCTCCTGTCTAAAGCACATTCTTGGATTCATAGTCAACAGAAAATTCCAATAGTATAATCAGAAAGATATGACTCAGTTTAAAAACAAAATCTATCAAGAGATAGAACATGCTTTCTTAGACTAGTAGATTGAACTGGTCCAAGATTTATAAATGACTACTAAAACACAATACAAATAAAATATGCCAATACAATGCTTGTGATAAATATTTTCAGGAAATGAATTGGAGTATGGGGAATGTAGTCTTGATGCATAAGCTGTTGCACTTAAAAAGAAAATTTTCACATAAAATTAATGTGTTCTATTACCTAGATATTTTATTATTCTTGTACTCATAAAGATAGCAGAAACCCCTTGGTTTCATAATCAAATATCCCTTCTGCTTCATTCCCACTCAATCCAATTGCTCAGAGATGGATTTTTAGCTGCCTATTTTGGTGCATTAGGGAATGTGAAAGTTCAGTTTCATATATAAGCAACTCTGGCTATATAGCTTAATTTGAATTATGCAAATTAGTTTCTAAATTGGAAAAGCTTTTTCTTTTTACTTGACTGTCATTAGGTGGTGCTAGAAATGTCTCCATTCATAAAATATTTATGGCTAACCAGCCTTATAAATATATGAATAACAAAATCTTCATTGATTATTCCTGACAAAATAACAATTGAAAACTAATCTGATATATTAGGACTGGCCTGGAATTAATCCCCAATGGCTAACTCTTTATTAGAATGCCAAAGTTTTGTTATCCTATTTATTTCAACATATTATTTCTTCCCTTTTTAAATTAAATTGTTTTTCAGCTGCTTACCACTAAAGAATTTGGGAAACATCAAATTAGCATTCTAAAAATTACAACAGAAGTATAGATTAGGATAAAAAGTAGCGAAATACCAGAAAAAAACAAGAATATGGAGTTTTAGTGTATAGAAAGTGTTGAGAAACTATTTAATTCTAATCTTTATAAAACAAAAAATACTTTCTTTCATCTTTTAAAATAATACCCCATTTCTTCGTCTGAACAATTAAAAACTTTGATTATCTAAATGTTACTATCTAAATGATAAGGGCTGATCATGCTTTACAATTGTTATATATTATTGATAAGGATACAAGGAATAATAAATATATAAAGGTATACATATAGAAATAAAAATATCTACCAGATACTTTTTGAAACATATATATGCTATGGTGCTCATTTCCTGAACAGACTAGCCCTCAGTTTCCTAGTCCTAAATGGAGACGTTGAATTGGATGGTCTCTAAAATCTATAGTAGTGTGTGAACTTATAAATGAATGAAATGAAATTTTCATCTGTCTTTTCATTTCTGAGTTCATTGCAAGAGACTTCTCAAATTGCTTAACTTCCTTTCCATATCTCATAAATTAGTATTACGACCATTGTCAGGCAAAACATTTCTGGCATTAGGAGGATATTTGGCCTGGCATTTCTGGGAGACATCAACTAGCATCAGATAGATTCAAATGGAATTTTATTCTAGTTTTAATTTGTATTTCTAAGACACATATTGACTTTGAACTTATTTCATCATATTTCTTCATTTGGATATTTCTTTCTCATTTTCTTACATTGGGTGGCTCTTTATTATTGATTTTAAGTGCTTTTTCCATATTCATCCTCACGTTAGTCATTTACTTTTTTTTTTTTTACTAATTATCTTTTAAATGTTATTTTTAATGTAAAAATGGTGTCAATTTTTATTTTAAAATTTTAATTTTTCTTTCAATAATGGTATCTTCCTTTGCTTCTTATAATCAGGTTTCCCAGCCCAGAATTTGTTACTTACTTACGTTTTTCCTGTTTATTTCTTGTATTTTTATATTTAACCCTATATTACGTTTGTAATTTCTTTTGACAGTGTAGTGTGAGATAGGGCTATATTTTAGTTTTTTCCCTAGATATTTAAAAATTTACTAAGGAATGCATTCCAGGAGATAGGATCTTTGTTTCATTTGCTTCTGCACTACCAACACCTTGACATATGGCTGGCACATAATAGATGCCCAAATATATTTGCTGAATGAATGTTTAATGATTGGAATCCCACCTTTAGCATATGAAAATATATTCTCTTGATTTGGTCTCTGTGCTTTCTAATTTGTTCCATGGATTTTTTTTGTAGCAGAATATCATATTATTATAATTTCATAATATTTTAATATCTGACAATTTATTATCTCAGTATTATTCTTTTGTTTTAACTACCTCTCAACTCAGTCGCTTTTTGTAATAACATTAAAATAATTATAAATTTCTCTTTTCCTTAAATAGATCCTTCCCATTTCTTGTTAAGTTATGCTAGATATACAGAGTGCCCCAAAAGTCTCCATACAAAAGAAAAATTTTATAAAATTTTGTAATGAATACTTTGTAAATAAAGGTACATTTAGCTGTAATTTCCCATTTTCCCTATGTATGACAAATTTTGGGACACCCTCTATATTTTATCACCATTATGAATCAAATCATTTTTAGATTTCTTGTCGAGTTATAGAAAAATATTTATTTTGTGCATTTATTTACAATTAATCATCTTATTATAATTGTATTATTTATAATAGGTTTTAGTATTTTTTTAAGATATAAACTTATTTTCTGAAAAAATTGATAATTTTGTTTACCCTTTTCAATATTTATACCTCTTATTTCTGTCTTAACACATGGGTTATATTCTCTGGAATAATATTAAATAACAGTAGAGATGATAAGCATTATTTATTATTCCTGACTTAGTAAGAATCGATATAGTTTTTAATCTATTAAGTAGAATGTTGACTGTTGTTTTGCCCAATTATTTTTTATTGTCTTAGGCAACTACCAGTTCATTTTTTATATACTTTTATTCCTTCTCTCAGCATGTATTTCCTGAGTTACTATTCTGTGAAAGGTAGGCAAAGCTAAACATGACTACAATGTATTTCAAATTTTTAGGAAACTTTAAAAGAGGGAGAAAGAGCAGTTATGAGATATCTTCCAGAAGAAGAAACATTTTAGGTGAATGGCAAACCATGAAGAAATGGAAGTCCCAATGGAGGGAACCACCAATGCAAACACTATTATCAAGAGGAACCAGTAAGTCAAATGCAAAATGCCACCAAATGCCATCAAAGAACAGGTCAGATGATTTCCTCTTCTGAAGAGCTTTACACTTAGCTATGCATATAGAACTATAGGCATATATGCTCAAGAAGTTTTAGGTAAAAATTTATAGGTAGATAGATGATAGACATAAATAGATATCTATCTATATCTATTTACATATATATTTTCATAGATTACATATTCTATTTAGATACAGATATTTGTCTATCTGTATCTGTACCTACATAGAGATCTATTTTTATATATACAGCTATCTATGTATCCTCTCTCGCTATCACTCCCCAAGTGCCCTTGCATACCTAGTATTTATATAATCATAGATACAAAATCAAGATTTCACAAGAAATACTTGAATATATTATAAAAAAGATACTTTTCTTAATCAGAATGCTTGTACCAACATTCAATCATTGCAAATTTTCATGCCTCCCTTTATACATGCTATATATATTCAATTCCAATCTATTCATCTATTACATAGTAATAGCTCATCTATTACATAAATACACTCCATTTTGAACTCATTTTAAAAAACTATTGTGTCTTCAAGTCACAATATAAACTGAATGTCATTTAATGGTAATTAAATTATGAACTATAGAAATCTATTCAAAATTCTTGTTTTATAGAGCAAAAAAGAAAGTTCAGCATGGATTTTTGTTTTCTGAAATATCTATATTACCTTTATATCTTGTAAAATGGCTAATAGTTTAATAAGTGACTCTAGCAAATAAAATATTTAGGCTTAGGTTAAAGAAAAATTTTACTTATGAAAATATTTCCTAATAAATGAAATTTTTATCATTATTTACTCTGTTTCTATGCAATTGAAAAAACTAAACTTTTTGACATATCTTTTTAAAATTTATCAGTTCTACTTTCATGTTTTATAGCTCAGAAAGATATAGATGCATGCATATATACATGTATATACATATTTAATTCACATAGATGGTGGCCCATTTATGTATACACACAAGCATATACTTTATAGAATTAAATTTATATTAAGTTATGTTGATAAAAGAAACTTTAAAAATTTATTTTAAAATACATTAAATATGCTAACTATATTAAAATATAATGTATTTTATTTTATAAAACAAACTTTGGGGGGAAAAAATGAAATTCTACTAACTTGCAACATTAGTACAATTGCTGAGGAACCTTGGTCTTGGAATGATTTCAGTGGCTTCCATGTCAAGCCTAAGGGTCGAAAGTGTTCAATGAACCAAAACAACATTAAAGAAATCCACTTTGGGGGTTTTATACCAAAGCCCTGTCTAGTGACAATCTCGGTGGATCTCAAGCAATCGGACCAATATAAAAGTTTATTTGTGACTCCTTTGGAGCAAACTAGGGTCCCAGAAATGGAATAAAAGAAAAACAATGTTTCTTGTTGGACTTTCAAATAATATCCTGTTAGCTCAATATGAACTCAAAATGCCTACTTCTGATTCTGACCCTACATTTTCAAGATAATAAGGTCACTTCAGGCTTCTCATACAGAAGAGTTTTGCCTTTAAAAGTAAAGGGGTGCAAAATGAAGGAGCTTGCTAAAATTCCAATACGGGACAAACAAACAAAACAAACAAACAAAATGTGAGAAGGGATTAGGAGCTTCCTGCACGTCAAGACTTGATCACATCTAATTTTGAGCTTGTTGGAATAATCATATCACACACCCTCTCATCTAAATAGAGAAAGGAAAAAAATAGAGATGCTCCAGAAGGTTCAGGGAAGCTGATATAGCATAACCATGAAAGTGACTAAGCCCATGGCCATTCCACTTCCACCCCACCCACTTTATCCTGCTTGCCAGAAGTAGGGCGAGAAGTCTATTGGCCACCCAGAATCACACCTTGTCTTTGGTAGTCTTCTGCAGATAGGGTAACCATGGTTTGGCAAAGATCCCACGTTTTACTAAGGTGGCATTTTGGGTGTCCCTCCAGAGAGAAAGGATATTTTAGTAAAATGGACAATATCTTCCTTCCAGGCCAAGGAATACTTAAGCCACCAATGTGGTCAGACTGTCAGTTTCAGTCTACCTCTTGTTTTTCTTTCCCTAACAAGACTACAGTATTTATTTCCAAAGATGTATTTTGAAAATATTAGGATACCAATAAATGCATGTCAAAAGAATGACCAAAATCCCATAATTGTTTTACTAGTCCATATCATTATAAATCACTCGTTTTATCAGGAAGTGAATCTTTACATGTAACTGAGCACATTCTTGCTGCAACTTAATTTCATTTTCTTTAGTTCATACTTGTATGGAAATTGAGAACTATTAAGAGACCTGCATGGTAACAATACATATATTTGAACTTGGTTATTAATTCATTCCTCATATTTTAATTATTATGACAGTAAAATATTAGGTAAATTCAATTCAGTAAAAATAAGTCAAAATTATTTAAAAAAATCAAAGAAATGTTTGCCTTTGTACAGACAAATCTATTTATGAACTTTTTAATGTTTTAGCTAATACAATTGAATCTTCTCTCAATTAAAGCACTTAAAGTATATTAGCCACTTTTGGAGAAAAAATTGGCTGCCTTGGCCCTCACCCTGACCTCCAATTTAAGCATTGAGAGAGTTGCAAAGTACACACACACACACACACACACACACACAAATGTATTATTTTGTCCCCCCATTCAAGGGTGTTATACCATTGTATTAAGACATTTATTTGATGAAAGTCCAAAAAAAGGTGGGAGGACTCGGTGTTTGGCTTAGTAGTTAAAAAAGAAATGCTAGGGTCAAACTTCCTGGGTTCAAATATTAGCTCCAGTGCTTAATTTATGTGTGACTTTGGGCAAATTATTTAACCTTTCTGTACCTAATTTTTTCCTCTATTAGTGGAAAAATGACAGTTTCTTCCTTCACAAGCCTTTTGGGAGGATTTAATGAGTTAACATATGAAAAGTACTTAAAACCATTTGGTTCTATGTAAATATTAACTATTATTATTATAACTAAAGCCCATTGATTGCACTTTTTTTAAAGAGGCTCTCAATTTAATTTAAACAACAAAGGACTATATTGTAGCTGCATTTTTATCCATTACAAAACATTCAACTTCTAACCCCATACTCCTTAAATTCCTGCACTAGTTGAAGAAAAGAGAGGACCTGCAACTTGAGCAACCTCAGTACTTCATGAGAACAGAAGCCTTAGCATCCTCACTCACACAGTCCAGCTTCTCATGAGCACACAGTCCTTAATTACACACCGCCTTAGCACTGTGTCAAAGTACAGTCAGTTCTTACTCTATTCAAGAAATATATATTTAGTATCTCCTATGGGCAATGTTCATCACTGGGGATAATAGTATGGAAAAGACATGATTGCTACCGCAAGAGTTTAGAATTTGAAGACAGTATCTGTTTTTTGTTTTTTACCTTTAGTCAACATGACTAAAGGTTTCTTCCTTGCTTTCCCAAGATCCATGCCCCAAATAATCCCTGATCCACAAACTCTGCTATGGTAGCCCCCTTGCTAAGGGCGATACCACCCTTTAATATTGAACGCCCAGTTCATCTTTTCAGCCACCCATTAAGGCCCCTGGATTACATCTACAGGGGAAAAAGCGCAAGTTGCTCTATGTGTATAGTGTTAAAGGCTTGGCTGGGTCCAATTCAGGACCAAACAAAAATGTCTCATTTCTAAACCAGTGATTAGAAACACTGTTACGGCAGCATGAGGATTAGATGCTGCAAGTCTGCATAGTTGTTTAGAAACAAGGACTGGCTACATTCTAGAAAGGCTGGTTGTTTCATCACAATACAGAAATAAAGAAAAGACAAGGATATTGTGTGGCAAATAGATTCTGTTCCATTTCATTTATGAGGAGGATTTTATAGGAACTATTCAAAGAAAGCTTATTTTTAAGAAGAAGCTTTCTAAAACTCCATCACTAAAGAGTCCAATAATCACTGAGTAGCCATTTATTCAATTTGGTAATGGTCTGATTAAACAGTTCTCTAGTACACTAAAAACCATAGAGGTGAAATAAAATATTAGAGGCAAATGATTTTACCCAATGGTGCATTTTCTCTCTGTGTCTAGGTCCTCCCGTTTTTAAAAAAGTCAAAAGCTGGTATATTTTAGTAGAATTTAGTTGTTTAGCTTTATAAGTACCAGTTGGCTAGTTTAACATATTACATGGATTATATTAATATATAAAGACTAATTTTTCAAAGCAATAGGAACTCTAAATATATTGCTTTAAATTTCTACTACAATTTCACATATGTGAATTTTGGTAAAAAAAAAAAAATTTCTTCTTTTACCAAGTAATTAAATGACATTACCAATTTAATTGCCAATAATTAAGTGAAATAGTCTATATACAGGATTTTAAAGATATTTTTACAGAAATTTTGATAAGACACCTAGTTTGACAAAATTGAGCATGTGTACCATTTCATTGCATTAACAGAGGCTCTACTCATTACAATAGTCTATCTTCTGAGAATCTGTTGGCAAATCTATTGTTCTCACAAATACAGTCATGACACAAACCAGTAAGAGTGCCATCTGTTGGTAGCAGGTAAGGTTGATATGCTTTTTTTTTTCTATGATGTTTTTGTTCACAAAACAAAAGCTTCTTCCTTAGGTTGGAAGGAGCTTCTCCCCTACAAAACGGTTATTTCCAAGTGCAGATAGGTATCATTATGGATTTATTTTTCCTCCTCAAAGCATAGCCAAGAGCTAGGTACCTAGTATATATTCATTGAAAAAAATAAGACCATAAAAATTGTTCTAAGATAGAGTTAGAATAAAATAAGTATAAGAAAGCAGATATACATATTTTTCAGTCTTCTAAGATTAGTTGACTTGAAAATTCAAGTTTTGTTTCAGATATTATTAATGACCCTGACGTTGACTACAAGATTGAAAAGTCAGTAATTTAAAGCTTAGGACATCTATTAAAGTAGATTATATTAAACAGCGAAAAAGACAAAAGGACTTTAATATGACTACATGAGAGGGCAGGAACAACAAGCAAAACTTTTACAGTTTTAACTCCTAAAATATTATTGGTTAATTATTTAACATGTAATATTTGATAAATCATTTTGTTAAATTATATAGGTTTGATGGTCATAACTTATAAAGTATTTAAACATTATTAACCTACAAGGTGAATACAAGAAGGGGGCATGATATATAATTTTTATATGATCAGAAACAGATCCTTTAATTATCTGACATAGCCAATAATGTCTATTAGTTTCAAAACAGAAATGTATAATGTATTGGTCAAAGATTAGTATAGTTTAAAGATATTCTCAATGTAAAACAAATAATATTATGTTAAAGCTGCTAAAAGGCTAACTGGGTTAAACTAAAAGGTTGAATGAACTTTCCTTTAGTAATGATAAATTTATGAATAAATGAATAAATACAAAAGTAGGGAACATAATATCTTATGTCCCAAATGTTAGCGCTAAGTGAAAAAGTAAATCGCTTTGATTTAAGTTTTGCTGTTTTTTTCTCTTTTAAAATAACTAATTTGATACCTGTTTTTATTAGTTTTTTGCCACCCTATTATACTCACCACTGGTAAAACAAACAGGACATTTTAGCTTTAATCTTCTTACTACATAACCCAAATAACTTCAGTCATGTTTGCATTAATGCTGCATTAATCATGTTGTTGCGTATTAATGAGTTTTCAGGCTATGCTAATTACTGTCATAGATTCTGCAGCAGCCCATTAAATATACAAATTACAGAATTAAAGAGCCAGAGCTCTTCATGATTAATCTCTAAATTGAGAAAAACTAATGATGTCTGTACAAAGTTTCTCTCTACTTTTGGCTGAGTGAGCCCAATGAACAATCAATTAGACTATTTGAGGAATAAGAAACTAACATATTATACGATTTTATGTAGATGCTTCATTACAACAGTGGATGCTGCTTTATATTTCAAAAAAATTCTGCAAGCTTTACTTGTCTACTGATTTAAATATTGGTTACAATGTTCTTCAATATTGAACATAATTTGGAATAAGGCAAGTTCACACTGAATCCATTCTAATGAGGCTCTAAAGTACCAAAAGGGCTTCAGGAAAAAGCATTTTCATTTAAAAGGAATTGTCCTTAAAAGCACCTCAAACACAAAATTCACAACAAAAATGTAGGGCTGTCACAGTAACAAAACCATAATGCTTTGTTAACCTGCATGAAGTCTGCATCATATCGTGGAGCAAAGTTGGCTAGTAGAACAGCCCAGATCTGTTATGAAAGGCAGATTTAGATCTAGACATTTTTACCATGGGTGGGCCGTGGTACAAATACACAGCTACAGGCCCAGGGGAAAAGCATCCTTCTTCATCATATGGGTAGGGCAGAGCAATAAGCTGGTACTCACTCAAAATGTTGCAGGGATACAACACAAAGACATAGGCTAACGAAAGAAGGAAGAAAGATAAGGCTGACATAGAGAGATTTGAACTGACAGATAAGCATGACAATAGATGAAATGAGAGCACAATTTGGCACAAGGAATGCATGCACAGTAGGAATCTAGAGTCCAAATATGAGTACAGGAAGTAGACTTTAATCAGAAAGTACAGCCTGGTAAGAGCCAGGGAGCAGCAATACAGATTTTAGGGTACTGGGCAGCTTCCCAAGACATAAAGGTAGTCAATCACCGGAACAGAATGGGAGTGAGTGGTGGGTGTGAATCTTGGGAAGGTGCCAGGAGGTCCTTTGTCAAAAGTGTGCACAAAATCAATCGAGTCCAGATTCTTCAGCAAGATTGACTCTCTGAGGGTCTTAAAGCAGGAGTCTGAGTCTTTCAGATTAATTCAGCACTGGCCTGAGAGAAGTTGTTGGGCTCAGCCTAAAAGTAGAGGTCAAATGACTTCATCCCTGGGAAGAGGAAGGCTATAGAGTAGGAATCAGAGACTTCGTTAACCTATTGCTATACAATTAAACTATAGAAAATTGCTAATGTAGTATGCCATAGTAATCCTGGATGAGAGAGAAGCCAGAAATTTAGGTTTATTTGACAGCAAAATGACTGAACGCTGAAAAGAAGAAAGCAAAAGGAAAATAACTTAGACTTATGGAGCTCTCACCATGTAATACACATTGAACCGAATACTTTGTATGCCGTTTTATTTGCCTTTCATATTTCATTTGTGCCGACTATGCAGATGAGAAAACTGGAACTCATAAAGAAATACTAAAAATACTAGAAAATATACATGTACCAAAAACAAACTGACTTGCTTTAAACCTTTTCTTGGTAAATAGCACAGTTGCATAGTTCCGTTGAGCACAGGGGCTCAACAACTGTTTAAGGAAATACAGAATGATATAAAAAGAGTAAAGAATAACTTATTGTTTGCATGTATTAAGTCTTGTAAAACAGAACTAAACAATTGAAGTATTTGCTGATCATACAATCAGTACATTTGCTGATCATGTTCATTAGTCAATTGATGAACTTTATCTATGGCATATGTTCAGGTAAACCTATAATTCTGTTTCCTAAGCATTTCCAAGAACTCTTGCAATCGTTATGCCTGTCAGAGATGTACAATTTTTTTTTTTTTTGAGACAAAGTCTCACTCTATTGCCTGGGCTAGAGTGCCGTGATGTCAGCCTAGCTCACATCAACCTCAAACTCCTGGGCTCAAGCAATCCTCCTGTCTCAGCCTCCCAAGTAGCTGGGACTACAGGCATGTGCCACCATACCTGGCTAATTTTTTCTATATAGATTTTTAGTTGTCCAGCTAATTTCTTTCTATATTTTTTAGTAGAGACTGGGGTCTCGCTCTTGCTCAGGCTGGTCTCAAACTCCTGAGCTCAAACGATCCTCCTGCCTCAGCCTCCCAGAGTGCTAAGATTACAGGCATGAGCCACCACGCCCGACCAGAGATGTACAATTTTAAACCTTACAAAAAACTAACTATGTATTTATTAAGGAGTTTTTTGTTTCCATTCATTGTTCATTGTTTCCATTTTCAAAGATGTATTTCTCATATGCTTCCCCTTGTTTCTGCATTACTGAAAGTCTTTGAAAGGAGGAATGGTTACCATATTTTCCATGGCATTTGTTTTTAGACCAGTTGCTATAGTGCTGTGCACACAATGCAAATTCAGCAATGTTCCTGACTTACAAACTCAAATGCAAAATTACTAGAAAGAATAAGATTCAAACCCAGAAACATATTACATATACTCATACGGAAAGAGAAGAGCTAGAACTCAGGTAGCCAAGCTAAATATAAGTTAAACACCTAAGAAAGATTTTTTTTCCTGCTATAAGGGCACACCTTGTACAAAATAGAAATTGGTCATATATTTTTTTCTTAGGGAGAAGCAGTACAGTGACACCATAGCCCTACACACATCTTCTATGTTAATGACTCCACAGCTATAAAACAGGCTTTACTAACTTCTATCCTCTCAATATTCTAGATTTCCTTATCCACACAAAGGTAAGACATCAATCAGAGTTGTTCTGAGTATCTTTTAGGCTGAATTGCTGATGTTCTGGGTGGTAATTTAAATAGAAACCTTTTGTCACTTTAGAAGTAATTGTATAAACACAATGTTGCCCAGGCAGAAAGCAATTAAATTGATAGAGGAAAGAAACATGACTTGAACAGGATAAAATACAAATACATCAAAATTAAAGTCAGTGTAATGAGCTGAAACACTGCAAATTTAGACAACAGCACATTAGCCAAAGCACAGCAACCCCTCTCAGGCAGTATCAAAGCTGATAGAAAACACAGCAAGTTGGAAACAGCAAGCAGGGAAGCATATTGATTAGGTACCACATATACTGAACGGGAGAATTACTTAAAAAAAAACAACCAACTAATGAATGGGCCATAGAAACACAAAAGGCCAAAGTAGAGATATAACAAAAAGAAGGTGTTGGGGGTGTATACCTCCAGATAGAAATACAACAAGACAAAGCAAAAGCTCAGCAAAAAAAAGAGCAATTCAAGTCAGAAACTCAGCAAGAAATGCAAGTCATGGCAGAAATATAAGATCAAGATAAGAACATATTCAACCTTATACCAGGTTTTAAATCAGAACAACAAACTCAGCAACAAATCTGCCAAATGCTAATGATTCAAACAGGGAGGCAATAATTGAAAGTAAGAAATATACCACATCTCATCCAGTAATGTTCACAATGCCATTTCCCCTAATTATTGTTGACATGGTGACCTTCTCCTGAAGGGACACACCAAAAACTCAATTTAATTAAGGGTTACCAGTATAGAGAAGGGTTTTTCATGTCTCTATTGTAACACTGTGGACAGGAACACCTCATTTATCTGGTGTCATTAGGTAACAAGGAATTCTTCATACATAGGTTTCTAGTTAACAGAAGTTTATTCTTAATCTTTTAAAAATTATCATAAAAGTTATACAATGTAATGCACATTTCCTTATTTTCTGGAGTATGGTAAATACACTTTAATCTTTTGGCAATTCAATATGCTCATATACAATAATTTTTAGACTGTACTGAATGAGAATACCTTCAGGAGATCTTGAGCCTTAATATAAAAATGGCTCTAGAAATGTAAGAATTAGGCTATCTGCGTTTTTTGAGGTTCCTGTCTCTTTGTTGTCATTGGATCAGCTTTTACTTAAACCAAAAAAATCCTCGTACATTCTGTTAGCCAGAAAGATCACTAAACGTTACCTAGCCCTCAAGCAATACTGGGGTTCTTCTGCTCCTATCAGTGGAGTTCCTATTAGGTCCCTGTCCCTATCTTTTGGTGCTATAAGCTTCCAATCTACTATGTTCTAGAAATAAAATATTTGAATTTTCTATAAAGTAGAGGAAGTAGAACACATGCATAGAGAAAACTAAGGAAATTCTAAAGAGCAAAATGAATGAGGACCACTACATTGGCTAGTGTATAAGTTTTAGCAGGTGAGCATTAAATATCCATTTTGATTATGCAGTGGCCTTTTTTCCAAATAGTTTGAGCTGCTGTAAAAGTAGCCTCTGGATAAGCACATTGTTATCAGTACTTTTATTAGTGGTTCTTCAATCCTGTAGCCCTGAGAAACCAAATTTCAGTACAAAGAGATATGGTGGAAAATCACTAGGGTGGCAGTTCTGACTACCAACAGAGATTCAGCCCCTAATGCAAATAAATCACTACAGGTTTCTTGCCCTCTATTTTCTCATCTGTGGAATGAGGGGAGGGGCTAGTTGGTCTCTTCAACTAGTTAATTCAATTAGGTGTTTGGCATCATATAGACCAGAAGTCCCCAACCTTTTTGGTACCAGGGACTAGCTTCATTGGAGACAATTTTTCCACAGATGGGGGTGAGGGGACAGGGAGCTTGGGTGGTGATGTGTGGCCCAGTTCCCAACAAGTCATGGACCTGTACTGGGGCATGGCCCAGGGATTGGGGATGATAGGTGTAGATATCATCTAAGAATGTCCTAGGTCTTTTATCACCATAAGACAGCTGCCAATTTAACTGATTCAAAGACTAGATAATGCATTAGGTTAATTTTTGTAATTTTGGAAATTTACATTTCAAAAATGTGTTTTGATGCCTTTCCCCCTTGTTGAATTAGAAATGCAATGTAAGGATTAAAAATAAATAACTAAGTTTTAGAAAGGCTTTTTCAATAGTCCTGCTAACCACTTGGGAGACTCACATACTTATGGAGGAGAGTACCTGAATACATGTGAGACAGCTGTAGAAGGTCTTTTCCCCACAGTAAGCATCCGTTGAGCTGTTGCTTCATATCAGACATTATTCTAAGCACATGGCTAATGTATTTAATCATTAATCCTTATAATAACTGTTTTATTTCATTTTATTTAAAAGGAAACTGAGGCCAATAGAGATTATACCTAACTGAAATAGAAGTTATTGTTTTTAATAAGCCCACAAAAAACAGAGCTCCCTATTTCTGAAAAAAAATGCAATGTATCATTAATACTGTATTTGATCTATGATCATCTTACTAAACTTGATTAAACAATTTTACTTAGACTTGAAGCCTTCCTTCCAGGCAGTATTTCATTGGTCCAATCTGTAGGGATAGCAATTGTTTAAGAAACTATTGTTACTATTATAATGATTCAAAGCCATATAGAAAATGCTATTTATGATAATGTGATTGACTGGAATAAGGTCTGATTCTATAATGTATGTTTGATAAAGGTGATTCCATAAAAGTTTATAGCTCTCACCATGCCAGTGTTTACAAATAGCACTGCAGAGAAGAAAGCACAACAGTTTTCAGAAATAACCATCTTAGCTATGGATATACGTCTCCATAGAGACAGTTTGCATTAAGAACTATTGCAAATGGTTGGGTCTCTTAACAGCCCAAATTGTTACTTTCTGGGAAGCTCTGGAAATCACAGCGATGTAGTCACAGTATATATCAAAGCAATATTTGAATAGGGATAAACTGAGGGAAAAATGTAGGCTATGATTGAGCTCTTTTTAACAGCATTAGAATTAAAGTTCCCTTTTTTAACGCTGGTCAAACACTTTTCACAAGTGTACATATTGGATGACTGAGATACAAAGGAATAGTGTTTCCTTTCGGGGAAGTGAGTAGGGAGTAGAGAGCAGTCTCCTCCGCACCCCTTTAAAATGTATTTTCTGAAAGTGAATTTGAAAGGAAGGGTCACACAATATTGAATCATGTATACGTATCCACTGAGATGTCTATTATTGGATCCATTTCCTCTACCGTGGCCAGCTTTGGCAACACTTTCTCTTCTTTATCTGATTTGTTTCATGACAAAATTCTCAGGGCAATGTTACCACCTCCATTGCTGGCATTCATACAGAGACCTTGCTCATATCCATCTGTGCTGCTTGCCACTTACAAAATAATAAAAAGCGACTCTGGAAAATTACCCAAATGAAATATCATTGCACAATCCAAAAGCAAAATAGAGAATTCAAACAAAGAATTGGCAAAACTAAAAATCAATGAGTGAATAGTAAAGTATCAAAAGATTCAAATTAAATGCTGTTGTAGCAAAACTGTCAATTACCCTGCATTCTTTTATTAATATTGCTTTTATTTGTAGGATGGCTTCTACTCCTTTCCATAGAGTCATTATAGAGCATCAGCATGGCAGAAGAATGATGGGAAAATAACTGCCAACCAGATTTGCTGTCTATATTCTAAGAAGATGCTGATTCAGAAGTCAGTGTATTTTTAAACTTTCTGTAGTTGTCAATCCTGAAGATGCAACTCGGGATGAATAACCTCAGGGACTCTGGAAACTTTTGAGAACTTCACTGTAACCTAGAAATGATATGGGATGTTTAATTTGATAACTTTGGGGCCAAGAATTTGAATAGTTTACTGAACAGAGTCTGTTGAACCATCATGAGAAAAGGGTAGATAGACTGTATTAGAATGGAGACAGGTATTAAATATTTTTAATATTTAAATATTTTTTAAATATTTAAATTATTTTTCAATTTTATTCACTTATCTTGATATAGTTAAAAAGTTTGTTGAGCATATATATATATTTGTTCAGCATCACATTAGATACTTTTGCATCTAACTTATTTGCTATTAAAAACAATTAGGTGATTTAGATGTGCTTTCCCCTTTTTAAAGATTAAGGCACTGAGGCTTAGAAGATTTGATTCCAAAGGTATAAAGGATGGATTTGAACCCATGTCTTCTGACCCAAGTCCGGTGCATTTTCTACTGTAAGACAGTTGGTTACTAAAAAAATTAATGTACTATTTTGAGAGTAAGCCTCAAAAATTACACCACCTTTCATATCACTACCCTGAGCAAACATCGACCAGGTGCCATTTGAAACAAAATTAGACGGAAACACCTCTTCCTATCTATCCTTCAAAACTGCCAAACTATATTCTTTCCCAAATCATTTCCTACTATTTTTCCCCCAAAATGGTCTAAATGACCAGTAAAGGACCAATGCTGCATATAAACAAATTGATCTGTTCCCTGTTTCTCAATCTTGTTCTTTGATTTCTCATCTTGATGCCTTTACCCATGATTAAGTACCACTCCCGAAAATACTATACTCTATCCATTGTGTTTTTAAAAATTTGCCCATTCTTCACAGATGATCTCATTGCTACCTCTTTTCTAAAGCCCTGTATAATTATAGTTGTATATAATTATTAATAACAATCACTTATGATTGTTATTTTGTGTCAGATACTCTCCTAGATATGTCACACATGCTAATTTCTTTAGTCCTCCCAGTAACAGTTGTATCAGACAGAAATGGCAATCATCATCATCACCACCAACTTACACATGATGGAACTGAAGCACAGACAGGTTGAGAGAGTTATAAGAGGTCACGGACCTAGTAAGGTGACAGACATGGGATTTGAACCCTGGGAATTTAATCTAGGTATTTGGAGCCAGGTGCTCTAAAATCCAGGTCCATAACCGCTCTACATATTACCTCTCATTCCTTTGACTGTGATATGACACTTATCTTATTCTTCTTTTGTGTATTACATTCATCTCTTCTCCTCAATTTGAGAAAAGAGATATTTTCTTAGTTGTCTCTCTAACACCTTGACCCAGGAAGACTGCCCTTTCAAAGAAAAAAGAAGAAATAAATTTTACTTTTCACTCTTTCTCATACTGAGGATATTTTGCTCACTTACGATTATTCATCCAGTTGTTTTTTCATATTACAAACTCCTTGAAGGCCGGAAGTATGTCATGCATATTTTTGTATCGATCTTACAAATCTTTGTAGCCCTTATAGTGATGGGCTTCTAATGAATTCTCCATAGCTTTTTGTGAAATTGGGTAGCTTTGGAAGATGGGGGTCATGAACTCCTACAGAGCCAGCCCCAGGCCAACCAGGACTGAGGCGACACTCATTTCCAACTTTGCTTTTTCAACCAGTAGCCTCACTCTTCTACTTTCTGAATTCCCACCCTTGGCCATCACTGTAATCAGGTTCACTATATTGTTAGAGTGAAGAGGGATGATAGCCACTATCGAGTAAATGTCTTCTGTTTTGGATGAAGAAACTGAGGCAAACATAACTTCCTATACATATCTGGTGTCTGTGGCCCTGCTACAACCCCACACTATATGAAGTTGTTCTCTGCTAGCCCGGGAACTGTCATGGTGGTATTCCACTTGAAAATCCTCTCTCTGGGGACACATGGCACTTCAGATCATCTTTCCCTCTCCCTATCATGAAAGCCTGCTCTCAGCTGCTTATAATCCAGAAAGAGCAGAATGGCTAATCCATGTTAAAATGTTAAAGACTGATAAAAGCTTAATGTGTTTTCTCTCCCAGCGGGATAAGAATTCATTTTTAATAAGAAAAACATATCTTCATCCTCAAATTCCCAAAATGTTGATGCGTGGAGCCCTGCTGAGTGCAATGTTAAAATAAGTGCAATGGTGGGGGGTGGGCAGGGAGGGAGAGGAAAAAGAATTCCAAGGTCAAAAAAGTTTAGAAAATACATATTTTTTAAAAAAATTCACACAATGAATACTTATTTGCATAGTAAATATTCTGGAAATCATGCAGTAACAGCCACAAAAATGACTATAAAAGCAACAAAAATTGGGCTACCTTGATATAACACAATATTTTCTAAATGTATTTGGGCACTTTAAGTATAGTTTATTTCTAGGCCATTGTTCCATGGAACATCAGTTTGGGAAGGACCAAATACTCTCTAGGTTAGTTTGTGGCAATAGGATCAGTTCCATTACCCTCTCAAAAATCATACCCAACTGAGAAGTCTGAAACTCTGTCTACCTACAGGCATAGCTGAACTTGATGAATGTATATAAAAAAACATAGGCGGAAGTCAACAGAGATGGGATTCATGGTAGAACTGAAAATGGAGAAGCTGTATTAAGCAAGTTTCAAGGTTTGGGAAATCAGAACATAGGAGCGTAGTTCCCTTATTGTGATTGTCAACTGCTCATCACTTCCCTCAGCTAAAGAATTAGAAGCGGAGGCAGGAGAAACATTGAGCTCAGGCATGGAAATATAAGACCATGTTTATTTCCTATTTAATGCTCCAGGAACCCATTATGCCATTAACTTGAAAGGGAATTAAATTAACACCTAGCTCTATTTTTTTCCACATCTCGGAGAAAATAAAAATAAAAAAGCTGTTCCTTTCAGGGCTTTGTGTTGATTTTCTTTTTATTGCCTAAAATATGAATGATTACCATGTATATGTCTGACTAATTCTGAATGATGATAATCAGGAAATCTCTTTTCCTTTTTTAGTAAACTCACTGATAGCTTAATTTCTTTTTTCTTATCCCTTTCACAGAATTGTGGATTTATGGAACAGTGAATATTATGATTGATTACAATATTTGTATTATAATGAATCAGATGATTGGATCTATCATGTTGCTTATAGGATATCTGCTCTGTCTTGTGTTCTGTTTGCCAGTGAACACTAATACAGAGTGTTTTGACTCTTAGATACACTGAGAGAAATAATCGAAAACAAACTGTTTTCTGTGCTTTGTAAAAACATCTCTTCTGGTTCTCAAATTATAATATATAAAATGTAAGTAAATTCAGAGATTAATTTCCAAACCAAAGGAAGGCATATAGACCATAAAAGTTTTGAAAATTCCTCCCATATTTCTTCTATTCTTCATTTTAAAAATGAAGGAAAATTTGATGTTTGATGCAAGAGGGAATTCACATACCTTTGACAATATATTCCAATGACATAGTCAAAAGAAATGAGGAGATAGAGAGACAGATTTAGGAAATACTAATTAATTAATATGGAGAGGACACCAATGTCCCAGGCAGCAGAGCAGGGCAAAGGATGCTATTTTAAAGAAATAAAACAGAAAACACAGACTTTCCAGAGAGTCTACCGTATTAGTCAGTTTGATAAAAGAATTTCATGGCAACCAGTATTTAAAGACTATATAGCACATTTGGGTTCATATGAAACCAATTTTGTCAAATCAACTTAAAGCTTATCTTTGAAGAAGAGAAAACTAGATAGAAATTATTCACCAGGTGGACAAGCTTTTCATACAACACTACCTTTGTCATAATTGAATGCATTTATGGCTGAAAGAAGTCATTTTGTCCATAAAATGGATTCCGTTGCTTCCACAAAAATAGCCAAACATGTCCACAAATGATTGCTTGACTTTATTCTAATTAAATGGTGTCTGTGTCTGTGTCTGTAAGAATTCCAAAATAAGAGCGTCAAGAGTCAAGAATGGATGGCAGATAAGGAGCTGTGCTAAAGTGAGCTTAAAGGTGATAATCACAGCCCAGTAGCACGTAGGCATATAACTTCAAATGATTTTATTTAACTATCATTCTCTGGCCAGCAAGAGTTGGATTCTCAAACTGGTGGGTCACAATCTAGCCATCAGGGTAGCTACAGCTGATTCAAAGAAAAAGTACTGAAAAGATAGGAATAGCAATTATATGCCACTGCTACATTTGTGTAACAAAGGCTGCTATCAGTATATATATCTTAGAACCTGAAATATTTAAATTCCACCTCTAAAATGTACTACCTATATGACTTGTATCAAATTACTTATCATCTCAGAACCATTCTCACACATCTGGAGAATGGATTAAATGAAGACGTGCAAGTGAGCAGTTTACTATTATTAATACATTGTCTAGATATAAACAATT
>CM052450.1:13211377-13278677 GCA_028533085.1 Varecia variegata | reverse complement strand
CCCCCCCGCCTCTGTCAAATACACAATTGGTGTTATTCCCAAATATGCACTTAGGTGATGATCAGGGAAACCAATTTTCTGTAATTTCACCCCTATTGTAAGAGTAAGAGTGAATTGAGATTTCCAATCTCAATTTCAGTAAACTCATGCTTACTAAACAGTCACCTATTATGATTAACAAAAACATCATAGATGTTAGAGCTAAAGGAGGATATTCATGATGATTTACTATAACTCTTCTAATGTTCTGTTATGAAAATGTACCAAATGGGAAAATGACTACTGTCAATTGATGACTCTTTTCCACTTGGCTTGCATACATATGAAAACAATTGAGCATGATTGGTACATATTCAATTATGTATTCATTGTTCTTTTAGGAAGACTAAACCATACATGCATCTCAATATGTTAAGCCTTATCAATAAAAGGAACCATGAATAGCAGAAACATAAAATAAATTATTGGAATTTTTGCTTTTTGGATTCTGCATTTATAATCCAGAATTGATTTTCTTGTGTATTAAACAATGAGCTTCTGTCAAAGCTTCCATTAATGGTTAGTCTTTAGTATATTCATAAAAAAAGTATACATGAAGTCCACCACCCTATGTACTTTCTGTGATTGCTTTATCATACTATAATAGCTGTGAAAACAAATGTGTATCTTTGATTAGTATCGAATAACTCTCTTGCATATTAATATCCTTATAAAGTCACATAGGAGAATGTTGAACAACAGTTCGAGTTGGTGAATTGTATTTGTTGCTGTAAATGTTCTAAAACCAGCAGGAGCTGATAATGTAACTACAGTCTCCATGCTATTAATGTCTGAGCCCAAGCATTCTGAGGAAAATTTAAAACAAGATTGTTCTGCTATCTCTATAAATATAAGAAACTTCATGCTAAAATAAATTGTCCAATTAATTATATTACATTTCCAAGATGAACTTCAGGTAAAAACACACAGCATCTTTGATTAAATACTAGTTATTAGAGCTTTTGACATGTCATCCAATTGCTTTAGTTACCATACTGTGCCATGCTGTGTTTGCAAAATTACAATTTTCTATTAAATAAATTAAATGTAAGGAATTAGTTGGGGCTGTTTATTCCACTTCTTGATTAGGTTATCTTTTCCTGCATTGAATCAATTCTTTACTTTCTCATCAGTTATGCAGAGTGATTGTTATGGATTGAATTATGTCTCCCCAAAATTCATAAGTTGAAGTCCTAATTCCCAATAACCCAGAATATGACCTTATTTGGAAACAGAGTTTTTGCAGATGTAGTTTGTTAGGATGGGGTCAGTCATACTGGAGTAGGGTGGGGCCCCTCATCCAATATGGCTGATGTCTTTATAAAAAGAAAGCCATGTGAAGAGACAGACATGTACACAAAGATAAAGCCCTATGAAGATGAAGGCAGAGAAAGGGGGCTGATACAGCAGCAGAACACGAGACATTACCAGCAAATCACAGGAGCTAGGAGAGAAGCTTGGAACAGATCCTCCCTCCCAGCCCTCAGAAGGAACCAACCCTTCTGACATCTTTACCTGGAACTTCCAGCCTTCAGAACTGTGAAACAATCAATTTCTGTGGTTTATGCCACCCAGTTTGTGTACTTTTGCTATGGCAACCCCACAAAGCCAATACTTTAATAATTACACTAGTAAATAAATAAATACACTAAAGGCTAACCATTAATGGAAGCTTCGACAGAAGTGCATGTATTGCCATAATACTGTAAGATACAAGAACCATGTATTTTGCATAAATTATTTTTAATTTAGAATGTTACTAACTTTTATATATATGTATGTATCACGTACTTTATGACATACATATATAGAAAAAAGCTTGAAAAACAAAGTATTGTTCAATGCAAAGTCATGTCAGAGAGAAATTGTCATAAATTTGTTTTGATTAGGACTCCCATGTCTACAGGACGAACGATCCCCTTGGAGAGTGTGAAAAAACTAGACTTGAGAACTAAAACGTGCAAAGACTGACTCAGAATCCACAACTTCAACTTAAAATTGCTGACCCAATTCTTACAAAACCTTTTGTTGGCATGTAAAATATGTTCCTTTGAACTGGTAATTTATGACCATTTAGAGATATAATAGTGTCACACTACTAAGTAGTTTAAATAATGTGATTATTTTGCCCTATTCATTTTCAATAATGTGTAATTTAAATAATGTGTTATTATTTTGCCCTGTTCATTTTACTTACAGCATTTTACTTAAGATAAGAAATTATATGTTCATACTCAAATGGCAGTTTACTAGAGTGATCTTTATTGATCAAGCTAAGTTTTCAATGTGAACAAATTTTGCTAATATAATTAGTTTATATTAATTAAAAATCATATGTTTTTAATTTAGGAACAGACAAGATGAATGCTTTCATAAAAAGGGGGAGTCAAATCTACTGATAAAACATTTACGAAATCTTTATAGGTTTATTCTAGTTTTCTTTAAATAACTTGCCAAAACAATTTCTTATGAAATATAGAGAAAAATATGATTGCATAAGAATTATATGATTGTATATAAACCACAGGTAAAAATTAATCTCATGTTGCTACCAGATTACAAATTTTGAAAGCAGATAGGACACATCACTAATTTTGGTATCCTGGTATTTAAGATAATGGCTAGTACATAGTAGGCCTCTTACCAAATAAATAGTTGTTCAAGTGAGCCAAACAGTACTCTATATTGCTCAAAAATACAGTATTTAGTTGAATAAAGTGGGGAAAAAAAGAGTTTTGGCTCAGCATGTTTAAAAGCTTGTAAAAGTAAAACAAAAATCTGTTATCTGTGTCTTAGGTTAAAGAACCAGTACTGTCATGTAGTCGGTGCAGCTATTGCTCCAACTGTAGCCCTTTTTCATGGGTGATAAGCTTCAATTAATTTTATCATGCACTTCCCTGAGGCCACAGGGAGAAGATCTTGCCACAATGTTTTCTCTGCCGTTTATTTTTGCTGGCATTTTCTAGCACACCGAGTCCTCTCTTTTGGCTCATCTTTGCTTTTTATTGACCTTTTTATTAACTTCTACCTGATCACTTGATGGACTTTTAATTTTTATTCGACTCTGTTCTAGCAATAACATGTAGATGTTATATCACCTATTTTCTCCCTGCTTCTGATTCAGGGCAGAATACCCCTTGTCCAATGACAGAAAGGGGTGTGGTGTCGCACTGTCGTGGTGCAGAAAGTTTTAGGAAAACACCTGGAGCCTGCAGTGGCAAAGGATAAAACAAGAAACCGAACAGCTGATGAGTTTTCCTGGTTAAAATTCAATATAAATAAACTTTGAAAAAATATAGATGGTTTTTCTCTTGCTGAAGCAAACCCACATTTCCCAAGTCCTACCCCTACAAAACGTGGCCACGTTTTGTAGGGCTACATCCTACAAAACGTGGCCACGTTTGTCAGTGGCACCATTCCTATTTTTGCCCCATGTTGCCTATTTATGCTATTTCAATTCTGATTATTTTTATCCCCTTTATTCCTTCATCTTCTCAGCTTCAGTATTTACTTTAATTACCAAGTGCTGAGGAATCTCGGCCAAGGTCAGAAAGCAAGTGTGGGAATTCCATCTTCCACATTCTGTCCATTTTTGCTTAGAACGGACTCTCAACTTGCCTGAAATTGCTCCCAGGGGTTTACATTTGCCCATGTCACCACTTTGGAACAAAATTCATCTCCCATACCCTAGGCACAGGCTGTTAAAAATCTTGAAGTTATAATGGACCCTTGAGTCGCAGCTGACTCAAGGTGTTGAATTTTTCTTCCCCTATACAGAAAAAAAAAAAAGAAAAAAAGATAAAAATTCTTTTTATTTCCTTCTAGTTCCAGGACTATATGGCTGTGTATTGCTATTAACTTCCAGATTGACTGCTCAATATGCTTGATGATAACACTAATAACAGTCAGTGTTTTATCACCTGGAAAATAGACAAAGCAAGATCCTGAATTAGAATAGACCATAGTGTTGATGTTTATTTAGTCTTCCTAAAATGTGCTTCTAAATAGATTCAGTTCAGTGAGTTCAAAACCTATCAGCCAGATTTTTGATAATATGATCCTGCTGTTCAGTACTTTTCCCAAGTTCTAATTTACATGAGCATGGATCTTACAATCTCACGCCTTACCTTAAAAATCTCTGCAGAGTCATGCCCTATCCCTTTATTCTCCCCAAATTTTGGAGCTCCTCTGAGCCCCCGGCCATATGTCTTTGTATTGCTTCCACCTCCAATCTAATTTGGGATTATTCAGAGCATATATGGACATTTTTTTTTCTTTCAGGGGAGCAAATGCAGCATGAAAACCTTGCTTTAAGTAAACACAGCACATGCACACAATTAATTAGAACGTAATTAACTCACTTTATGAAAAATTCAAAACAAGATTCCTTCAAACAAGGGCTGCTCAAGGTGTATTTGAAACAAAACAGTAAGGTTATCTTTAATCCTCATCAAATTGGTTAAAGACAATTTGACTTTCTCAATATGAGGGTTGAAGATGAATAATTTTAAAATAATTTTTAGGAATGTAAAATTTTCAATTTAGTGGAAGAATCACGAATATGGATTTCTGCTCATCTGCTGAACCTCACTAGAATGCAGTTCCCACAAAGGCAAGTATTTGCTCTCTTACACTCTCAGTGCTGCACACAAATGCCTGGCACATAGTAGATGCTCAGTAAATAATTTTTGAGTAAAGATGAATGATTTATATGGAATATTTATATGGACCTTCTAGATTTCTTAAGGCCATGGATTGTGCCTTGTTTGCTTAGACATCTTTATGTTTTAACACGGTGCCTGGTATTTTGTTCTTCAATAAATATTTGTTTAAAAAAATGAATGAAACTTTCCTGTGTAGCTGGACCTACAAGTGCAGCCATATTAAGGCCTGCTGGTCCCAAATCCTTTCTCCCATAGAACTACAGTTCGACCTGATGTTTTGAATTCTGTCATTACCTCTAGAAGGCCTCTGAGGAAGTGAATACACAGTCCCGGTGAGGCCAAGAAAAGCCCAGAAACATGTTGCTACCATTGACATAATCTCGAAGTGACATCTGTCAGATCAGTCTACATCCAGATCCGGGCCCTGAAGGCATGGGGCACAAGACAGGTACATTTTAGCTTAAGAGAGGCAGGCAACTGCCCCATGGTAAGTAGACCACAGAGCAGGCCTTGGGAAAAAGCCCCAAGAAGCAGCCCAGGCAGCCATGGGCAGGCATGATGGCTGCAGGCTCCAGAGACAGAGGCCACTAAGCAGGGTTGTGGCAATGCCAAAGGCACAGCGGCTCCTTCCAGTTTTCCCAGGGTTGGCTCTGCTTCCACAACAGAGGTTTCATCAGTAACAACATATGTCTTTCTTCCGCAGATGAAATAGAATTGTTCCCTTGGGAGTTTTACTTCTTTGCATTTTAAACTTTGTGACTAACTGGAAAAAAATGGGGGCAGGGGGTGGGGGGCAGAGATCCCATTTGCTCAAATTACAGTGCTCGTTCTCCATCAACCTTCATAATTTGGCAAATAGCTTCTGTTACTGGGTGTGCTGAAAAGTAAGATACAGAGTATATTATGCAACTTCCTGCAACTCTAATTAAGATTCTTACCATTTTGAACCTGCAATACACACACATTAATCTCAGAAGAAAACAAAAATCACAGCCTCTTTCAACATTATGCACAGGGGGCCATTAAGCTCTTCTGTATCCTCCCAGAAAGCTCCCTGCTGTAGTCTGCCTGCAGTACTGTGGGCTCCCTGGGGGTGGCTGGCACCCTAGTGAGCATCACAGGAGTCTACAGAGGCTGACATTTCCCCTAAAATGCCTCCATTTCCTAGCAAGCTCAGCATATTAAGAGCCTCTCCATTTAGCCTGCCTCCTGGATTACTTCACACAATTTGTGTACATGGTTGAGGGAGTCCAACAAGTCTTTTCAGACTCCTTAAGGGTCTTGGCAGCCAATCAAATGGTCTTCCCTTGGTAACATTTGGCATCAGCTACCTCACTCACTTTGTTGAGAAAAGAGTTCTCTCTGTATCAAGTATTGTAATACTCTGTAAATCCTCCACTAGACTTTGAGTTCCCAGTATTCATAGGATCTGAGAATCTGACATACATTATTACAGTAAATATTTATTTACCTATTCATTTACTCACTCACCAAACTATCAGCAAATACCTACAGTAGGCTAGTAAATTTTAAATGCTAGAACAAAGACATTGGACTTGACCTCAAGAATCTGAAATTAAAAAAAGAAGAAAGGAGGCAGGATTGAAAATGAAACTAGAAAGGAACTATCAAAATAAAATCATCACAACACCAAAACAACATGCATTTTCCCTCACTCAACATTAATGCTAAGTTACAGCTTATAGTTTATTTCTTTGAGCAAGTTGAGGTACTTTCATATGTATTTTCTCATTTGCTCCTCATTATAACCCTAGAAGAAATCAGAGGATATTATGATATTCTTCCTATAGATGAGGAATATGAAATTCATAAAAGATGAAATATAAATGTTTCACCACTAGGTAATAGTAGGAGGCAAAGTCTTCTCATATCACACTAACTCTGGAGACTATGTTTGGTTTGTCAATGATTTGTCAAAACTTAGTATCAAAGTGTTGAATTTATTTCAAAATTGTAAACAGCAGAAGAGGACAAATAGACACAGATAAAACAGATATAAGTTCAAGCATATTTCTTGTTTTTTTATGTAAATAAAATTCTAGTTGGTCTATAGGTTATGGCCTGATTATACCTTAGGTAATTAATATGAAAAAAGGAAATTCATGAGACATATTTGGGGCTTTAAAAGCCAAAACAAAACAGAAAACCCAACTGATTCAGCAACAGTTCTCCACAATGAAAATCATGTTACAAATGAAAAGGTAGCAAGGTATGATGTGAAATATAAGGACAGAAAATCAGAAGAACTGGCTTCTAGTCTTGCCTGTCTGAGCCTAGACCACTTCCTACTTTTGTCTAGTCTTGGGGGAAAAAAAGGCAACAATATTTCAACTCTCTGAAATTCCATTTTCTCAGCTATAAAACTAGCTGATATCACCCCTGACTATTTCATAAGAATGTCCAGAGATCAGTAAAACAATACATGTAAAAGTATTCTGAAATATGCTAACATTTTATGCAAATGCAAACTCTTAATTATTAACCCCCTGCATTCAGATCGGATTTGTTTTCAACTGACATTCCTATGCCAACGCTAATTTGACTTAGTCTCTACAGCTTAATTGTGGTTGGAATCATAAAATTTTAAATATTCAAATTTTATCTAATTTAATCTAATATTTAACCTGAATTTCCCCCCCATGTGTTTTAAACTCATTACTTCTTGAACTGTCTTTGTTGACTAATGAGAAAAATAGGTCCCTCTTCCCTCCATAACACCTCTTTATGCATCTGTAAACAGTTATCATGTGTCCCCTCTGTCTTCTTTCCTCAAGATTGAACATCCTCAGGTCTCCCAGCCTTTCCTTACAGGCCCCATATCCAAAGCCTTTCATCATTTTTTGTTGCTCTCTTTTGAAACCTCTGCCAAACTCGTCTGTGTTTTAAAAAGTGTGCCTTCCCAAATGGAACATGGTAGTCCCATCAAGGGCTAAGGATTGCCAAGTGGAGTCCAATAATTGCCTTATTTATTTTATCCTTGGCAATTCTGCTAATACAACACAGGGTAGCAGTTGTCTTGTTTTATTTTTTTCCTCTTTTTTTTTTTTTTAACAGAATCACACTATCGGCTTTTTCTCAGATATTAGCTAGCATAAATTAAAGTTCCTGAAGACAAGAATTAGTAAAATTAACTTACTACTTTTTCTTTTAGTCACAAGGCCCAGGGCACTGTTTCATAAATATTAGGTGCTTAATAAATATGAAGTGAGTCAATGAATATTACTTACGCCTACAAATAGTAGTGTTTTAAAATTTTTTTGATAGGATGAAAATATAGACAATTCTTTCTTTTATGATTGAAACTCACTGAAGAGTGGAAAATCCATGTGTGACTCTTATGGGATTACTTAAAGAACCCAATAAAATTAGCTTTCTAAAAGCAAGTAATTAGAATGAAAGGGAGGTTTTACTGAATTGTATTTACATAATATAGCTCTTCATTCAACAAGAAAGTTTCTGGAAACTCCACCAGAATGCCAGAAACATGAACCATGAAACTAATGATCAATTGACTTAAAATCAATTACTGTACGTAATGTGATAGATGACCTTATGGAATTTAGCTGGACTGTCAAACTTAATATTTGATTTTCTAAGACCAAATCTAGAGAAAATAGGAGATGATTTGGCAAGGTCAGTGACTACCACACGGGAAGCCTTGATCTTCTATTGTATTTGCTGAGCAGGAAAAAAAAAAATCCAACCTGCTGTTTTGACTGTCAAAATACAATTTAGGAACCCAGTAGCTATATCAGGACTTCCTTTGCGGGGAACTAGTAAATGAGAGCAAAAAATGTAATCTCATGCAGATCAGGAGATTGGATTTAAAGGGATCTGAGGCAGCGATGATACCTGTTTATCCTCTAAGTATTACGAACATTTTATCTTATCAGACTGGCTAAGAATCTGTTGCCACAGTGTTACACAGTGAGAAAATATCAAGTGTATCAGTAGCAATGCATCTAATCTTCTTTAGCTATTCAGATGAGAAATGACCCATAGTCTCAATACAGTCCTTTTGGAGAACAAAGAAAGAGCAAGGAAAGAGCGAGAGGTTCTCCTAGGATTTTAACTATCCCAGACCAAATGATGCATCCTGGACTGTGAATTTTTTTAATACTTGGAAAACATACTTTTAGTATAACTTTTCACTGAAAATATACAGGGCCAAACTAAAACACATTTCAGCAAAGCTTTACCAATATCATTGACCAAATAAATGTATATCTTTTGAAAATTAACCCCAAGAAATTATTATTGTTCAGTTATCAAGTATGTGTTGGAAATTTACATTATACTAGGGATTTTGAGAAGGACCTACAAATTACAAAATATGGCTTAAAAATAGTTTAGGCATAGAGACATAAAAATAGTACAATCCAACTGCCTGTTTTCAGCCTAATGGCTGAGCAACCTTTTATGCTGGTGACTACTACCCCATTCATAAATCTTTCCTTGACTCTCAAGCAGTTCTTCACCTATGTATCTGCTGTTTTTTCTTGGTTGTTTTTATACTGTTTATCTCTGAATGTCTTGTTTCTCTCTAAGGTCTATCCTTGACCCTGAGTCATTTAGCCCTTTCCCACAGCTTCAACTTCCACTCATGTGCTGGTAGCTTCATTTTAACTTTAGAATCTCTGGCTGCATATTTATACCAAGACCTTGAGCAAAAGAAGAAATTTATTAGCCAGAGATAAGGGTGTGTTCAGGAACCCAAGACCAGGAACACAGCCCATACTAGGCAAGATCCTTGGGTGGAGGGTGTGAAAGCCTTCAGGAATGTTCTCCTGGTTCTCATCTCTCTGATGCTGTTACCTACTTCATTGTTTCCTCCTTCCCCTCCCCTTTTCTCACCCATCTCAACAACAGTCTGCCTCTCTCTGTTTCTCATTTCAATCAATTTATGTGTTATATCCAAGAGAAAAAGAGAGACTGGTTAGGTCTGAATTCCGATTCCAAATTCTCATGAGAACAGAATCAGTTCTGTATGGATCAGGCTTTCATGCTTGTCCCAACTAACTGTCCTCAGCAGAGCAAGGGCCATGGTAGAAGCAGGTGGCCATGTGTTCTCCTTAGGGGAGGCAGGGGCAATGTGGTAAGAAGGGGTAGTTGGGCACTAGACCAGTTATCTAAAGGATGCCCGAAACTAATACCAAATTTATGTCCACAACTCAGACTTTTTTAAAGGTTAAGTCCTAATCCAGTAATTGGGGGATTTTTTTTTAAATATTGTTGAGTGCTTGGTTGTGCCTATAACATACTATTGGGCAGAAAAATAGCAGTCCATAATAATGGTTAAGAGAAGTCAGACAGTCATGGATTCTATTCCCACAAGGCCTGTAAGAGCAAGAACAAGTCTACCAGAGTCCAGTAATACCCTTATAATCCAATATGGCAGCAGTCCCCAACCTTTTTGGCACCAGGGACCAGTTTCATGGAAGATAATTTTTCCATGGATGGGGTGGGGAGGATGCTTTCAGAATGATTCAAGCACATTTACATTTCTTGTGCACTTTATTTCTATTATTATTACATTGCAATATATAATGAAATAATTGTACAACTCACCGTAATGCATAATCTAATGCTGCTGTTGATCTGACAGGAGGCAGAGCTCAGGTGTCGATGTGGGCATAGGGGAGTGGCTGTAAATACAGATGAAGCTTCACTCACTCACTACTGCCCACCTCCTGCTGTCTGGGCCAGGGGTTGGGGACCACAGCAATAGAGTGTTCAGTGTATAATAAACACTAATAGCAACAACAACCACAAGCACAAAGTAAATGGAGAAATTACTTTGGAAAACAACTAACAGGCATTGCTAGTGCCCTTTCCTGAGCTGCACTATTTTAAAAGATTTCATTTCATATATACAGTTTGGATTAATATTCCTAGATGCATTGCCTTACATATGCCCACATAGCAGAGATAATGTTGCATATTAGATATAAGGGGGAAAAAAACCCTCAAAATAGGATACTTGCTGAAAGTTTTTAATGAGGCATTAACAGCTCCGTAAATTAAAGTTCTAATTTGCACAGTTTATGAAGTAAACAAGGAGAGAGCAGCATCAGATGTAGGCTGCTGGTTGCTGCCTCCACTCAACACATTTTAAGTGAGTGTCAAATTGATTTTGCAATCCTTAATTATATTTCTCTAATTTTTTTCTGACTACTGAATTTGTAAGTATGCAGAAGAAATCAGTTTTCAGCAAACTATTTTTCTCACAGTTAAACTTAATAACATAGCATATTAACACCAATTATATAAGCTATGAAAAATATACTAGAGGTGCAATAGCACCAAAGCAGGAACTGGTCAAATGCATATTCTAACGTGTATTTCATATGTTTACTGATTAAATTCATTCTTATGACAAAATGCCTGAAAAGTAGACAAGCTACAGTCCTTTCAGTTTATAAAAATTTCCATCTGAATGTGAATGAGATTAAAAGAAACTCTATTCTGTAGAGAAAATAAATGTTATTTTATTTACATTGTACAAGATTCTTGCTGTCAGCATAGTTCAATGAAACTCATCATTTCTATATTTTATATAACAAATACTGGATACTAATTTGTTTCAGGTAGAATCTGGAGTGTTGAGCCCAATCTAAAGTACTACGCTGCTTAAGTTTCTATCCAAAGGAGTTTGGAACCAATATATTAAATAATATAAAAATTGGGTAATTTTTCTCTAAACAACTTAAAGCAACTTGTTCATTATAGTGTAGAACAATGGTTCTTATACTTGAATGTTGTAAGAATCTCCTCGAGAGCTTTTCATTTTATCTGTTTTAGTGAAGTATGATTTATTATAGACACATGCAATAAATTGCATCCGTTTAAAAGGTACAATTCAATGTTTTAACAGATGTATACATCTATAAAACAATGACCTCAGTCATTACAAAACATTTCCACCACTCTCTCCTCTGCAGGTCTGGACAACCACTGGTCTAGTCTCTTTTTTGTCACTATAGATTTTTATTTTTAACAATTTTATATAAGTAGAATTGTTGATAAGTACTTTCTGCCTTCTTTACTCAGCATATGAACTGAATTTTATTCACATTGTTTGTATCAGTAATCTCTTTCTTTGTATTGCCTAGTAGTATTTCATTGTATAGATATACGACATTTTATTTATACATCTACTTACAGATGAACATTTGGGTTGTTTCCAGTTTTTAGCTGTTGTGAATGTAGGTGCTATGAATATTTATGTGCAAGCCTTTTGTGTAGCCAAAGTTTTTCATTTCTCTTAGACAAACACCTCTCAGAGGAACAGCTGAGTCATGCGACAGGTGTGTCTTTACAGAGTAGATCTAGAGATCTTGTCAAATGGAAATTTGTAGCTATTTTCCAAGAGATTAGGTGGGATTCAGAATTTGATTTTTTTAATTATGTAGCCAGGCTAATTGTTATAAAGAAGATCTTCTAACATTTTGTGAGATATTCTGTAAACAACACTATTACATGACAGCATAAAATGGCCACTTTTAGTAAGTCAATCTATGAAAAGTATATGCACAATCTCAGTAAAAATATCACTTTAAGTTAACAAAGCCATCTTGAAAACATTCTTGGCATCAGCCCCTAACCTGCACAGTGACTGTATAAAGATGAATAAAATGATGTTCAAAATTTCCAATATGATGGCTCTTGTATGACTTGGTCCCTTCTTATGTGTCAACCTCATTGAGTGCCCTTTCTCCTAGCATTCGTGCTCTATGTTGGCTTCTCCTAGTTTTGCTTGTTTGCTCATTTGCTTGTTTATTCAGATACCACATGACGACTCTCTTGACATTTCCACATTGCTACTTTCTCTACCTAGACTGCTCTAGCTCCTATTTTTTTTTTTTGCCTAGTTAAATCAACCTGCATTTTTCAGATTATAAAACTCATCCTCTGAGAGGCCTTCATTAATTCTGTAGACTGAGTTGAGTGCACCTGTTATCTGTTATAATACTTTTCCACATCTTACTCTTAGACTTTGCACATTTGAAATATTTTTAGTAACTTTTCAAATTGAAATATAACATTAAAAATAAAGTGCGCTAATTATCAGGGTACATGTTGATAGACATTTACAAATTAAATCCACACTTATAAACTCCTCTCAGACTAAGCTATAAAATAATTCCAGAATCTCAGAAGGGTTTTTTTTGCGTCCTTTCAGTTATAACCGCATCTTTGGACTCTATTACTACTGATTCGTTTTCCTGCTTTAGAAATTTATACAAATGGAATAATAGGCTCTTTTGTTTCTAGCTTCTTTCACTTACTTTTTAAAAAATATTTTTCATGATAATTTATTTTATTTTTTTTAATTTCAGCATATTGTGGAGGTACAAACGTTTTGGTTACATAAAATTGCTTTTGCACCATTTGAGTCAAAGTTGTGTCCCCATCCCCCAGATAGTGTGCATTGTACATTAGGTGTCAACTTACCTATCCCCTTCCCCCCTCCCACCTGCTTGATTTCTGATGAATGCTATTTCCATATTTGCACATAAGTGTTGCTTATTTCCAACTAAATGGTAAATACATGTGGTGTTTGTTTTTTCATTCTTGTGAGACTTCACTTAGAAGAATGGGCTCCAGTTCCATCTAGTTTAATATGAGAAGTATTAGTTCACTACTTTTTTATGGCTGAGTAGAACTCCATTGTATACATATACCACATTTTATTAATCCACTCATGTATTGATGGGCACTTGGGTGTGGTCACATCTTTGCAACTGTGAATTGTGCTGCTATAAACATCCGAGTGCAGGTGTCTTTTACAGAATGTCTTTTTTTCCTTGGGGTAGATACCCAGGAGTGGGACTGCTGGATCAAATGGTAGTTCTACTTTTAGTTCTTTGAGGTATCTCCATTCTACTTTCCATAGAGGTAGTACTAGTTTGCAGCCCCAACTGCAAGCTGTGTATGAGTGTTCCTATCTCTCTGCATCCACACCAGCATTTGTTGTTTTGGAAATTCTGATAAAAGCCATCCTCACTGGAGTTTAGTGATATCTCATTGTGGTTTTGATTTGCATTTCCCTGATGATTAGAGATGTTGAGCATTTTTTCATATGTTGGTTGGCCATTAGTCTACCTTCTTTTGAAAAGTTTCTGTTCATGTCTTTTGCCCACTTTTTAATGGGGTTGATTTTTTTCTTGCTAATTTTCTTGCTTTTCCTGCTGAGTTCTTTATAGATTCTAGTTATCAGCCCTTTATTGGATGTGCAGCATGCAAATATTGTCTTCCATTCTGTAGTTTGTCTGTTTGCTCTAATGATAGTTTCCTTGGCTGTGCAGAAGCTTTTTAATTTGAACAAGTCCCATTTATTTATTTTTGTTGCTGCTGTAGTCGCTTTTGGAGTCTTGTTCATAAATTTTTTGCCTAGGCCAATGTCTGTAAGAATTTTTTCCAACATTTTCTTCTAGAATTCTTATAGTTTTATGCCTTAGGTTTAAGTTTATTATTCATCGTGAGTTGATTTCTGTGAGTGGTGAGAGGTGCGCATCCTATTTCAGTCTTCTACATGTGGCTATCCAATTTTCCTAGCACTATTTATTGAATAGGGATTCTTTTCCCCAATGTATGTTTTTGTCTGCTTTGTCAAAGATCAGATGGCACTATGCAGGAGGATTCTTTGATATGCTTCATAGCTGGAGACAGAAGTCACTTGTAATTACTTAATTATGTGTTTGATGCATGATTTCACTGCAAGACTTTAAGCTCCCTAAGGTTAGGGACTGTACTTGTTTTGCCCAATATCCTTTTTACAACAGCAATCATAGCATTGGACAATGGGGTAAAGTAAGAAAAAACTGTATATGAACTGAATGAACTCCTCCATTTAAGGTGAGAAAACAAAACATTGAGAGAGTCTTATTTTTAAGACTTCTTTTTAAGAAGACTGATTATGGACAAAAGGAAGAAAAAGAGTTACATTTACAAATGCATATAAAATTTAAAGTTAGTCACTAGAAGTATAGAAATGAGATGCAGAACATGTGAATCCTCCAGAGAAAGGAGAAAGGTAACTGAAGAAACAAAGCTCCTAAGTTCCCAGAATGAGTAAAATAAAGTGAATAATCAGAGGGTTATGTAGTATAGAGAGGTCATAAAAGAGTATCATCGATATTTATGTGGTTTAGGTGCATAAAATATATTTATGAAATGGAAAGCCACGTAATTCAAGTCCAGAATTACAGAATGCCGGCCATAAATGCATACATAGTAAGGTATTGTATGCTAATCCTTCACTGTGAGTCTTGCCTTGAAACCTTAGAATAGTCCATTTTACAGATGAAGAAACTGAGTTTCAGATTTGAGGGGTGATTGTGTATAGTTGCATACCATCACGGTGGGGAGCCAGATGTTAAACTTGGGGAGTCTGACCCCAAAACCTGCACTATTTACTACCATCCTTGCCGCCTTCTGAAGTAGACTGCCAACGTCAATACCTCTATTGCCCTTGAAATAGAATTCAATCAGTAAGATGCTGTTAATCCATCCATAGCATTGATCACTGTTGTTTATAAAGCACTTTCAAGATTAAAAGTGCTTTTTATTGTACTGTATATGTTTATTATGACTGTCATCTTAAACCTATTGCAATAAGCCCTAATGATATGTATAGGTAAAAGTGTCAAAATATTCATTAACCTCAAAATTTAATAAGCCTAAGGAGATCCTGTATCTAAGAGATGTGCAACCACCTAGTTTCCAGCAACACAATGTGACAACTATTGTGGGGCAGAAAACTCCTGATAGAACATTATAGCTGTAACAATTAATGTAGAAGTAACTTCACCAGCAACTGAGGACCATGAATAAGAATTTCTTTTTGTCTCTAGTACATTACAGTTTAAAATATACTTTCTTATACATCTAAGGCCAATAGAGACTAAACAAATAGAGTTATCACTCTAAGCTGTTAATACTTCCAAAAAAGGTAGCTTTCGAAAATGTGTAATATATTCTAATGCATAATGAATCTCACCATTAAATAATTCTTATGGCTAAGCGATCGTTCTTATGAATTTCCCTTTTCTATCACTCAGTTAATTCTTTATTCAACAAACATTTATTGAACATCTGGTATGCATCTTATGCTGTGCAAGACACAAATGTTATAACTGTGAAAGAAAACAGTCATAATTTCAGCCTGCTTGGGACATTTATAAGTGAACAGACAATTTCAGTAGGCTGTGGTAAGGGCTAAAATGGAGAAATTCTTGGTTTCTGTGGTAGGACATAGGAAATCTTCACCCAGATTTGGCAGGAGGATAGGGGCTATTTCAAGGCTATTTAGAGGAACAGCTAAGCTAACACTTTAATGAGTAGTAGCAGTTAGCCAGGTGAAAGGAAAGAGAAGAACTTGCAAGTAGGCAAGGCCATGCCAGGGAAAGGCATCAATATTTTCAAAGACCTGAGCATCTGAGATGAGAGTGTGCTACACTCAAGCAGCCAGGCCAGAAAGACAACCTTGGAGCCAGAGAGTAAACCCAGAGGTACCTGGGTAGAGAGATGAGGCTCAGTGGTAAGCAGGTAAGCAGAGAAGAGTTCATTCATGCTGGGCATCTCACTGGGAAACAACTGCATGGTTTTGACAAGGGAATAACACAAAAGATTATTGGTTCGAAGAACAGCTTGGAGAAGAGTGAAGCTGTTGTCAGGGAAGCCCACAACACAGGCCTAGATTAAGCAGTGGCCAAAAGACCAACAGATACTTCCAAAAGATGTGCCCAGGGAAGAAGGGCCAGCAGAGGAATAATTGGTGGAATGTGAAAAAGGGAACAAGAAGCCGTCTATTGGGGGAATCCTCCCAGGTTCTGTCTCAGGAAATCAGTAAGATTCTCTGTACATGGGAAACACAGAAGGAACAGGTTTCAGGACAGGAAAGGGAAGGGAAGGAGATGGTGAGAAGGTGGTGTCTACACTGATTTTCATTTTTGTGCCCGTATGGGAGGGAGGATCCTTAAATCATTCCCGTAAGTTTCCCGCAGGCCCTCACCCTTCGTTTATGAAGTTCCCCTGGGCTGCCCTGACCTGAGCGTTTCTTTTCTCTCCTTCTTCCTCATGCCTTTCTTCTAAAGTTGCACTTAAAGAACTTTTCAAACTTTCAAGCTGAGACCACTCCTCAGTCCCGAGAATGTACGTAGCTGAGCCTTGCTTCTGGAATCTCCAAACAAATAAATGCCTGAGGGCTATGTTTGTGAGCCTCCTTCAAAACATAGACCTGAAACGTGGTTTGCAAAACATGGCTTGATTTTCCCCACACAAATGGATCCTTTAAGGTATGATCTTAGAAAACATTTCTTCAAGCCACTAGAACCTGGTTTTAAAAGATTCGGCATTTTGACAATGACATTACTGGAATCTTCTCTGAGTAGAAATGAAATTAATCTTAACCTATACCCTTGTATGGCTGTTACATTTATCCCGTTATAACTACAAATATACATTTTTAAATGTTTTTTATTCATTTTCTTCTGAGAAAATATATAAAAATAGTTCACTTTATTAAATCAAAAAGCAATCATCTTCAGAGGTGCTAGTTTTACTACCACTGCTGACATTTGTGATTCTTTTTCTGCCCAAAGTTCCTCTTTCTACTCACTTAAGCTGAACGTAAAGATTAGAACTAATCTGTGTTAGACTGATACAGAATGTCACTAAGTGATGGCAATTTTTTTTTTAATCAAAAAAATCTTTGAAAAGATTCCAAAGTGACCAAAATATTGGAAGAAAAAGACCATGGACAATTTAAGCGGGTAAATTCGAGACCATATAAGGAACCTAGGAACATGGTGTTTACGAGCCTGAGTATGTGTGAATACACATGCAGTTTGTGTATCAGGCGAGAATGCATCTTTGCTAATAGAAGAGATGGAAAAAACTGATGCTTTAAGTTGATTAAAAGAGTGCCAGCAGCTAACAAAAGCAGTTGTTTCAGTGAAAATATGAGTCTATAGCACTGGCATGGTCAGTGACAACTCAGTTTAACAGCCACCTGCCATTAATATTTCAAACCAAAGGCAACATTGTAGAAATGCACTTCAAAATGTCACGGTAAAAATGCAAGGTTTAAAACACATGCATTCATAAATTGGCCTTTATCATGAATTTGGTGAATGGGGAAAAATGGTCCTCTCCCATCTCTCGATGTCATCGATGCCATCTGAAGGCATTTCCTAAGAACTTACTTAATACCGCTCTACTAAACATAGTAAGAACTAAACAGTTTTAACTGTTTAGTTAAACTGTTTCCCCACCTGTTAACTAGTTACCATGGGTTAGTCTGACTTCTATTGTTCCAAGAAGATACACCGTTGGATCCTTGTCCTTCTCAGTTCATACGGATGAACTCAATCAGACATTCTCATCTCTTCTGATTCTGTCAATCAGAAAACACACTGGAAGACAGATGGCTACTTCTCCTTTTCTGTGCTCCCACGTTCCATGCTCTTACTCTTGCCTTTATTTTTTTTATATCATTACTGCCTATTAATTAAACTGCTAGGCTACACAGTAGATTAATATATTTGTTTTTCAATAACTATAGCCAAAATCTAACATCAAAGGTTAAGTAAAATTTACGATTTAAACCTGCCTTGAAAAGACGCGGGGGTTTGTGTAGTTGTTTTTGTTTTTTTCTTCTTTTTAAAAGTACTTTCAGGCAAAATTACTTGCTCCCAGTCTGAGGCAAACAAACCCAAGGGTGTTGAAGGTCAGAATTAATATGCTTTTACTAATTAGTCTATCTGAAGAAGTTTGCCTACTTGCACCTTCACTGTAACTGCTTATAATCAGCTTTCTTTTAATGAGATTAAATGTCCCAATTCACTAAAAATAATAAAAAACAATAATAATAAGGCATAACTATTCTCGAGTAAAAGATATAAAATATATGCTTTTGAAGAATATTGATTTTGGGTGGCTGCATTTCGCTTTTCATGCCTTGGTAATTAATTGTATTTTGTATTCTAAAGCATTTCAGTTTAGCCATTTTGGGGAAGGTGAATAGTATGAAACGAAAACGTATGACAATCATTTAGTGTCCTTGAACATCATTATTATGAAGAAACTGTACAGAGTTCTCATCTGCAAGATATTCAACATCAGTAATCACATTTCTCGTGAAGACAAATAAAAGGGAATTATAGCCAGGTGCATATGTGTGCTCATCTCCCCAGTGGTTTGCTACAAAGATCTCCCCAAAGGCAGTTCCTGATTTCTGAGCAGGGTCACCAGTAAAGGCAGTTTAAAAGGCTGGTGTGATTGGCATCTGGATACTACAATAGTCAAACCTTCCCCCAAATGATCATGGACCTGTTTTCGCTAATAGGGAAAAAAATAGTGACAAGGAGAGAGAGGGTCACCTTTGGAATGCCAATCTGAGCAATATTTTAGTTGCTGTTTTTACCAGGTTCCATTTGGATTCCTAGCATTACAAGGAGAGAGCTACACTCTTTGTGTATATCAAGTAGATTTACTCTGCATTCCTGAAAAAAAAAAATGGCCAGGATTTTTTTCTCCAAAGACACAACGATATCCCCTTCCACTTGCATAAGGCGGGTAATGCTCTAGTTGCTATTCCTGTTTTAGAGGAGAAAGTATTGTTAACCCTATATAACCAGGGGACTATGGCTGTTTATCTCGTCTAATTACAAGATCATGAAAGTATGTTAACTTTTCTGCTTCCTTATATTATCTGATATAACCCAAGAATTGAATACTCATTTTATATTGATGAAGTCTGTCTATATCACTAAGTTTCTCAGATTAGTAGAGAAAAAGAATAAATTTATATTCATCTTAAATGGTAAAAGTAATTTTATATGAAAGAATCATAACCAAACTATTTAAAAATCTAGGTGTTTTTAAACTCATGGATGCCATGGTGACAACCTCTAATTTGAATTTTTGGGGATACTTAAATATCCTATATTCATAGAATTGGAATTTTAGAGGTTAGAAGTATTGGTCATCCAACACAGGCCTCAATTTAATAGATGAGTAAGATTAGACCCTCAGAAGAGTAGTTTGCCCAATGTCTCAACACTAGGTAGATTAATTTAACTATTTTCAATAACAAATTAAGTATCATATTTTAATATAGAATATTGCATATTACTCATATCCCAGATATAACATTTAGGAAAACATACCTTGTATGTATAACAGCAAATAAGTTAATAGAATGTTTACTTTATAAATTGTAGAAGACACTTACTTAGAAAAGCTCCTGTCTTGTAGTAGGCACTAAATGAATATTTGTTAAATGATTAATAGCTAATAATAAATGTTTAATGAGTACTAAATAATCTGTGTGTCAGGCACCCTGCAAAGTTCATGAGGTGGGCTATCTCCTTTAAGCCTCACCTACCTGCTAGATGCCAATATTGTAAGTGGTATTGTTATGTCAATTTTAAAGAAAAGAACACAGAGGCACAAAAATTATTGTTATGTCTAATTATTAATACATTTAGCTAATAAATAATGGCACTTGGATTTGAAACTAACTTAGCAGTTAATCTGCTCCCAAAATCCTCACTGTTAATCATGCCGAAGTGGGAGAGTTAACACATGATCTTAAATTTATACTATGATGTAAATGACTAATAATACATTCTTCCTAGAGATTAGAATTTTGAAAGAACACGTGCATCAGGGAAAAAAAGGGAGCATAAGCAAGTCCAAAAAAGTGTTATCTGGTTTATTATTCCGCCCAAAGGTAGATCTTGACAGAGTTCATTTACAATTCTAAGCTTAATAATTTACAATATTAAGCAACATTTTAGGACATATATTCATATGCTTGAATCATTCGCATATTGTGTAAGGTAAAAATATTTAAAGCAAATATGGAAGGATGAGTTATATAAGAGATTCCTTTCTCTACTGTAATACTGAGATATTTTATATTGAGACTTTCAACATATTGCTCATGGCCATGGAATGTGTTATGAATGCATTTATAATTCCTGTCACTGATGGGTGAAATCTGAGTTATTTTTTCATATATAAAATATGTATAATTATATATATCGCCATATATTTGTCTTGGAGTGTTAATTGCTATTTCCATTCATATTGCAGGAATCATCTCAGTTGAAGTTTGGGATTTTAAAATGGATAATTCAAAATAAAGGACATCTTAGTTTATCTTAAAGTTATTAACTTTTAAAATATAATTCATCACATTGTATGTTTCTAGGATTTGCTCATTAAATTTGTCTCAGAATATAAAAACTACATAAAATATAAAAGAATGTGAGTTGAAAGCACTGTTTAACACATAGCACTTCAGTCCATTTAAAATAATTTCATTTAGATCTTAAACAACTATCTTCTTCTAGTAACACTCTGGAATTAATTGCCATGGGAAAAAAAGTGATCCCCAAAGGGATACAAATAAATAAACAAATAATGCCAACACTACTTACTATTTGTTACCTAAAAACTAACTGAAAGACAAATTCGAAAAGTTTAGCAGTGTTAAGTAAGGAATATTTGGGTGATAATTATTTCACTTCCCACACCTATTTATTTTTTTATATACTCCCCATTCCATAATGTACAAAGAACAGTCTAGAAAAGCTCCTTTCTGCTCTGTGGCAAAGCCCTGGCCTTTGAATTAGAAGCCTCCAATTCACGATTCAACCTTGAAATTCAATAGCTGTGAGACTTGGGCAAGCCACTTACTGAGTCCTCATTTCCCCATGGACTGTAAGGGTAAAAATACCTAATTTAGAGGGTCGCAGAAGGATTGAATGAGAGAACATATCAGTAAGACAACCGTAAGATGCTCACTATACACTTACCTCTCTATTTAGAAAAGAGGCACATTCAAGGAAAGCCACTGAGTTCATTTGGAAAACCTGCCCTAGCTCATTAATTGGGTAAATTGAGTTAAGCCCTAATCCAACTCAATAAAATTATTCAGCCAAACCTGACAATTAAGCCAAAAGATCAGACCAATAGCTTGACGTAGACCTGATTGTTTGAAAAGTTAAAGGGAGCCTTCAAATAAACGCCTTCACACTAAAGCCAGGCTACGAATAAAAAGGCATCAGCGCTGCCCCAGAACATGCCTGAACGCAGAAGAACTTCTCCTTCTCCAGGAATCACCAAAGCTCCAGGGAGCAGCTCAAGCCAAAACTGTGATCTCCCTGCCTTGTCCTTCAAGGGATGTGCATGCCGAGCGCATTTTCTGTGCAGCTGGAGGCTTTGTTACAGACAGAAGGATCCTGCTTAGCGAGGCCAGTGTTTACAGCCTAACTTTTTTAAAGAGGAATTTGGAAAACTTCCCAGACACTGCATCTGCCCCGAGCCCTTGCACCTCAGAGCGTAAGGCCAGCAAGGGAGAGCGTGAGGATGACTAAATTTATTAACGGTGGACGGGCCACTCTGTCTTTCATAGCAACAGCAGTAGGTGATCCCATCAAAACTCTGTCTGCTGGCCAGCCTGCAGATCCAAGCTGACATCCTTGCTATACCCGGCTGAACGGAAGCGGATGCTATTTCCTGGAAGAAACACATCACAAGCCAAATGTTGGACCAGGGAGGTAGTTTCAATTTCCACTTGAGAAAAAGGTTTTGCTATTACCCATGTGTTCCTTTTCATATACCTATTTTATCTTTTCTTTTTTTTTTGCCCTTTTAAGAATATAAAGCAGAGTTGAGCATTTTAGGGGAGAAGAGCTCAATGGTGTGACTTCTAATACTCAGTGATGATTTTGATGTGCTGGGAGAATAGTTGAGCACGCATTAATCTCAATATATCTCAGCTACAACATAATCATGATTCATTACAAGCGTACATCAGCAACCAGCCTCAACAGAAAGCAAACTATTTACTATTTTAGGTGAAAACAAAACAATAAAATTTTGTACAGCCCAAATTCCATTTCATGGTCCTCACATACGCAATATTTTAAAGACTAGCTATTTGCTCCAAAGTGATTTTCTCATGGATTAAATGAATATCTTTATGAGTTTACACAATAATATATATCTTATACTTTGTAATTGTTTTTAATTGGCAAAGTGAAGTATGTGTCATAAATAGCTACAGTTTCATACTGAAGTGGTGCTATTAGGAACTCTAATTTGTGGAGTTCATGGGACTTCCAGAATATAAGGCCAGGAGTAGCGTAAGGCCAGTAAGGCAAAGTTGTGCAATGCAGGGTCCAATTCTGTTTATTTAAAATTGTGGTATTTTTTGTGAATTTCTTGCATTGATTTTCATTTGTAAAAATGCTGCATTAAAATATGTACACGACCACTGAGTTTTTTAATGCCTTCAAATTTTATGCCTGAGACAAGAGCCTCACTTGCTTTACCATATTCCTGGCCCAGAGAAGTTATGTCTTTCCTGAAATTAGTTTTTCCCATAATGCTCTCCACACAACATGAGATATTAATAGCTATTATATTAAAAAGAAAAAAAAACAGAAAAGGAAAAAAATACCTGTTAGGTATGCTTATCTAAACAAAGGTAAATAGCTTTCTTATAATTCTTTTCAGGAGCTTTAATAACATGATGCATTGAGACTCTCCAATAGCACAGAACATTTCTCAAACTCATTTGTCCACAGAACATGGTGAATAATATTTGGAGGAGTGTGTTCTGGTGACTAGTGTCTGAGAACCATTTCCAGCACATACTTTCATCCAATAAGGCTGCCTCTCTGCCTTTTTTTTTTCCTTTCTTTCACTTACCTCACTTTTTTTTTTCCTCAGAATACTAAAAAGATGGACATGTTGACACAATCAGGCTACAGCTATAAAAGGGCTGAATTAGTATTTCTATAAATAGGTAAAAGTTCATTGTAAAGAGATATCAAAATAACAGAAAACACCTTGGGGCTTAGAGCCTCTTAAATAAAGCAATGTCAAACATACTTACCGGTAAAGTCCGTATCGACTGGGTGAGTGGAGCTGGGAAATTTACAGTACCCATTTCCTATGAAGCGAATTCCTTTCATCATTGTGGCCATCAGAGCTGGTAGAGATGACTCTCTCCTCTCGAGCTGATATATAGGAGAGGGTCCGTTTGGTTCTTCAGGTGGAAACCACCTGAGATGGATCGCTGTGCTGTTGATTGCTTTAACCAGAGGAGGCCTCAGTTGTGCTGGTGCTGAAGATTAGAAAACACTTGTTAACACCCCAGAATTTGGTTTCTATCCCTAGACGCAGATATTCACACATATGTACATGTGCACTTGTATATATCGCACTCAAAATCAAATCAGTTGTGGTCACAAGGATCTATATGGTTCTAGGAACTGACACCACAACATACAGTTTATCGTAAATGGGACTGAACAAAATTTAAATGACTAGCAAACATTTAACACAAAACGTTCACAATTAATTTTTTTCTTGGAAATAATTTCTCTATTTTTTTTTTCTACATCACAGATATTATACATTATAGTGGCTGCTGTTGGTGCCCCACTGAGAGTCCCTTTACCAAGCAGGTACCCCAAGATTCTGTGTGTGTTGGCCTCTGATGGCATAGCTGCCCCCTTCTCTGGAGAATTTCCCTTGGCTGAGTGAGAGCTGCATCACCCAGGAACTGCATCCCCCAGTGAAACCTGCAGCCAAGGACTAGTGCTGACCCCAAAGGGCAGAGCCCCTTGTCTTAAAGTGACATAGACTCAGTGCTGCAATTCACAGAGGCAGGTAATGGAAATGATTGAAAAGGGCTAGTTGGGGAGAGAAGAGGGAGTATGGGGTTGAAGAACAACTGGGCAGGGGTGAATTGTCAGTAATTCATGCCAACCGATGGGTAACACAGGAACGATGACACAAAGTTGTCAAACCTTTTAGTTTGCTCTTGTTTGTTAAGTCATAAAGCCATTTTATAAAGACTTTATTTTTATTTTTTTTAGAGAGGGGGTCTCACTATGTTACCCAGGCTGGAGTACAGTGGCTATTCACAGGTGTGATGGTAGTGTGCTACAACCTCAAACTCCTAGGCTCAAGTGATCCTCCTGCCTCATCCTCCTGAGTAGCTGGGACTACAGGTACGTGCCATCATGCTCAGGAGACTTGATTTTTTTAGAGCAATTTTAGTTTTACAACAAAATTGAGAGGAAGGTATGGAGTTTTGCCCTATCTCCCATGCCCCCATCCATGCATACTCTCTCCCATTATCAACATCCAGCACCCAAGTCATTCATTTGTTTCAATTGATGGACGTACATTGACACATCATTATCATCCAACGTCCATAGTTTACAGTGGGGCTCAGTCATAGTGTTGTACGTTCTCTAGGTTTGGATAATGTATAGTGACGTAAATTCAACATTATAGTATCATACAGAGAATTTTCACTGCCCCAAACCTCCTCTGTGCTCTACTTATTCATCCCTCCCTCCCCACAACCTCAGTCAATCACTGATCTTTTTACTTTATCTAAAGTTCGGTCTCTTCCAGAATGTCATATAGTTGGAATTATACAGTATGTACCCTTTTCATACAGTATGTACCCTTTTCAGATTGGCTCCCTTAACTGAATAGTATGCAAAGTTTCCTCCATGACTTTTCAGCATGTGGTAGCTCATTTCTCTTTAGTGCTGAATAGTACTCCCTTGACTGGATGCACCCCAGTTTACTCATCCATTTCTCTACTGAAGAATGTCTTGATTGCCTCCAAGTTTTGGCAATTATGAATAAAGCTGCTATAAACATGTGTGTGCAGGTTTTTGTGTAGATGTAAGTCTTTAGTTCCTTTGGGTAAATACCAAGAAGTATGATTGCTGGATTGTACGGTATGAGCATTTTTGGTTGTGTAAGAAACTGTCAAACTGTCTTTCAAAGCAGATATGCCATAGGCATTCCCACTAGCAATGAAGGAGAATTCCTGTTACTCTACATCACCAGCATTTGATGTCAGCATTCCAGATTTTGGCTGTTCTAATGGATGTTTAGTTACATTACCCTCATGACATAGGCTATAGGTCATATTTTCATTTGCTTATAGGTCAGAAAGTCATTTGTATATGTAATTTTTTTTAAAGCTTAGAAACTAATTTAAATTAAAACATACAAACAAGCAAAAACCACTCTGAAAGCCAAACAGAGCATCAGCAGAAAGGAACAAGCCTGTGAGTTCAGCAGTTTACAAGCAAATGCGCCAGGCACTGAACTCCAGGCAGCCTCTCAGGCACTGAAGTAGTAGAGAGCACCTTGGCCCTTAAGTGGCCATAGTACCGGCAGTGCCCTGTGCCCTCTCATACACTGGGGCCTTTGCATGCTTTGAGGTTCTGGGACAATGGCAATTCTACAAAGATTAAGATTTCCCTGTAACCTGCTAGAAAAAAAAAAGGGATCGGAGTAACAACGGAATTATTGAAAATGAAGGTTTGTTTTGGTTTGATTTTTTTTTCTTAAACAATTGAGTTCATGGGTTAAGATTCATTCCCACTCTAAGTGTGCCAGCTGGATTTGGGGTGAAAGTGAAGAAGGGCACAAATGTCATAATCACCAAGCCTATTTATTAAGGGTCAAAACTAAGACTGTAGACTTTTAAATTACACCTGTGTTAACACCCAGCCTTACATAAACACAATGTCATCACCTGTTTTAATCAACATAAATCAAAATGATGTGAGTATAAGAATTGAAGCCCTTAAACCAGGAAAGGAAATTCGCCCTAAAACATCTTAGAAGAATTACTTTTTGTTACTTTTTAGACCTTGGCCAATGTTCCAAAGAGAAACAATGAGTTGTGATTCTATTTTAACTTTTGGTAAAGAAGAAAAGGCACGGAGCAAAAAGTTCATCAACTTAGAAAGATAATTAACAATTCTGTTCATCTTCTGCCACTGCAACCCATGTGATATTTTTATTTTTATACATGTATAAATCTGTAAATTATATGCATGATTTCTCTTAGTATCCTTTGCCAAATATCAGCTAAATGGTGGGTTCTCAGAGATTTTGTTCTACAAGCTATGACCCCACTTCAAAATAATCCAAGACAAAATAAAAGGCTAAGCCATCCAGAAATTTCTTCTCCCAGTAAAGCTTCTCTTCAGAGTTCAGAGTTCCATGTTCGTATTAAAATTGCAGCTGGCCATTCTTGGCCTTGATCTTCACCAGGAAAGGTGAGCTGCCAAAGATTTTTCAGTCCTGGGCTCAGGGAAGCTATGGAGAACCAATTACATCATTTTTTATCGTCTGAAATTTGCTTCTTAGAAGCACAAGGAAAGGAATTTTGAGTCCTTCTGTTATTTTTTCTCTATTCCACTTAAGATCCCCTAGTGTTTTGAGACACAGAGACCTGAACATTTTAGTTTGAAAAATATGCATACCCTTTAGCTTAGTAAAGTCCAATAGAACTGTCTCCAAGGAAGGAAACGCTCTAGATATGTAATGTCCAACAGAACTTTCTCCAATGAAGCAAATGCTCTAGCCATTAGCCACATATGACTATTGATCACTTAAAATGTGGCCAGAGATGCTGAGGAAGGGTTTTAAATTTTACTTAATTTTAACTAATTATAAATTTCAACAGCCATGTATATGACTCATGACTACCATATTGGACAGGACAGGTCTAGATAAAGAGAATCATAAATTACACGTATTTGGTGTGTTAAGAATAGGATTTCCATTTTAACCAAATGTTTAGAGGATGTATGAGTAAGTCTCCTATACTTCTTAATGACTGAAACGTTTCACTGCTGTTTAAAAGCAGCCTCTTGCTTAAGGTCCCATTTGTTTGGCATTTTTTGATACATCTCTACTTTACTCCAACCACCCAACTGAATGGAGGTCATGATGAAGTTTTGCACTACAACAGAATTCTGAATCCTTTCCCCTTTGATAACATAATCCAAAATCACTTCTTAATCAGGAATATTAATTAAGGGTCAAAGTCAAACAAAACAAAGCAAAAGGAATTCCAACAACTCTGGACAACTCCTAAAAGTGAGAGCACAAAATTTTTGTTTTAATTTGGCAGAGTGATTATAATCAATAAAGAAACTGTTATATTGAGAGCCCACTAAAATTAATAATGACTGTTTAAACTCTAACAATTAGTAGAGCACTTCTTGATTCATAGAGGAATTATTCTATCAAGCAATTAGACTATTACTAGGAAGTCAACTGCTGAGAATGAATAGAACTAGTGCATCTTTTTTTTTATTCTTGGGCTTTAAAAAAAACCTTCCAGCAGGAGTGTTGTACAGTTTCAAATGGAGGAGTCAACCAAACCAGTCTGAAAGGTTGAACACCCTACTGAGTCAATCTTTTCAGAGTTCCTCTAAGACCAGAAGGGGGAATTAAGTCAAGTTGTGGATCAATTAAACTAGACTGGTCACATGCACATACAAGTAGAATGGTGAGAAGAAAAACAGATACTCCTGAACTGTTAAACACATGCTGCACACACAATCACTAAGAGATTGGGGTGATGAAAAATTATTTATCAGATTATTAAAGTGAAGGGATTATAGGTACAAATAAACATGGTCTATAAAGCTTTCTTAATTATTGAATACAAAACAGTAAATTAAGAGACAACATATAAAAATGGAAAGGACTTGGAATACTTTTAGAAATTATATTTCACTTTGTCTAGCTGTATGATTTAAGAAAAATCACTTAAAACTTCCATCTGCTTCAGTTTTCCCATCTACGACACGAGGATAAATTTTCAGTGAAAAACTTTGACGACAACTGCTCCTACAACAATATACATAATGGTTTTAGGTTTTATAAACCAAATTTCTATACCAATACAAGGCACTATTATTTCTAGCCAATAATGTATCTTTCAAATTATACATTATGAAAGGATACAATTCATTTTCATTCAAAATCTAGCTGTATTTACTTAGAAAATCCTCTTGTAAGTATAAAGTATAAAAATGATCTTTAACATACATCATTTCAAAGAATAACATACAGTATCTGTTTTCACTTGGAATAAAATTACAATGTTCTTGTATTTTCTCAATAGCACTGTAATCTAATTTCTAGTCCATCTCTTGTATTTGTAAGTATTCCTTTATACTATACACTCTTCTTTATGCAGCATTTATTACTTTATAATATAATTAATAGTATATCACAATGAATAAATTTACACTTGCAAAATTTATGTACTGTGGAGTTTTGAGCATCCTAAGATAAGAAGTGAAAACTGAGCAAAAGCTCTCACTGATGCATGGATCTTTAAAATAGAGTATCTTTGTTTGTTTTCAAGGAAGAATTTGTTGTCTATGAAGACTGTATGGCTGTGTCAATATCTTAAAACATCAACTTTCTATTATAAAGACATGATTCTAAGAATAAACAACTTTCCTATGTTTCAGGGGTGTGTGGGGAGCAGACCACATCATCATAAGACATCCTTAGGCACCTTGGTCAACAGAAAATGCTTTTGACTTTTTCACAAAGACGCAAACCTATGCCAGTAAATACAATTTTCCAAACACTGCTAGGCCAAAACACTTGCAAAAGGACACTAAGACTAGTCCACAAACTAGAAGTCCAGTTTACGAAGCCATGATTTCCCAGCTGCACCTGCCCTGCTCTCACTGCTCAACAGTGTCCAAAAGAGGAAAGGATTCTTCCCAAAAACTATCAAGGATGACTCAATGTTACCTTGTTGGCTCTAATTAGGGATAAAAAAGAACACAATATATTCTGCCACTTCTTTCTTTGTTTACTTGTCACCTTCAGGAGGATATGTATTGAAGTACTGACCCAGAAAGGAGAAAATTTAGGTTCTAGATTGGCTCTTTAAGTCCCTAATTATGGAACCCTGGCTAATCCATTATTTGGTCTATTCTTCAGTTACCTCATTTGTTAAAGAATGACAGGCCTGATTAGGTCTAGGATCTCTTCCAGTTCCAACATTCTTTGATTATCTATTTTAAAGCAGCGCTTCTCAATTCGCAAATCATGACAGGGTACCAGACATACTGATCCACTGAGCCCTAAAGGGAGCCAGAAAGAGCCCCCTCAGCTTATCCCCTTCAGCTCTCAGCCACTCTGTTTCTTTACCCCAGCATGACATACGAATATTACAATTTTTCTATGTGTCCTATGACATAAAGAAAGGCTAGAAAGCACTGCTGTTGGAGAAGTTCAGTGAACGTGGGAAACAAACACTACATTAACCAGGTATCATTCTAGTGATCACAATAATTTGCACATAACTAGCATCCTACACACAAAGAGAGAAGAGGATCCATTATTTCCGAACTGCACATATAGCAGCGATGATGACAGCAACCACCATTCCCTAAAGTCCACCATTAATAAAAGGTAGTTGCTTGGACTGTAATTATGGCATCCTTGCTACCCAAACTTGAAGCTTTTATGGGGCTTATGCAATTAACTACTTAAATGCATCGTAACACTTGCTTCTCTGACAGCAAAGTATTGATTTTTTAATCATTTTCAAGTCTCCTCTAGCACAAATAAATGTACTACAGTTACAGTTAATGCACTGTGTACATGCATTAAACGCTGGTGTGACACAATTTATTATTTTGTGATATATAGAATTGAAGGCTGGCTTGTCAGGAAGTAGCATCACTGATGTAACATCAGTATGGAAACTATCATTGTCCTTGATCCTCCAAATTCTCTAACTTCAAAAAGCTAGAGACCTTCTTTAATAGGATACTTAGGCTTTAAATAAAAAGGAGGGGAGTGCTGAATATAAATCTTTTATATATGTCAGTGTGGGAGAAAATTTAAAATAGTCTAACAGAGAAGATACAGTTTATATTTTCCTAAAGGTGTCACTGTGGGACCTGTAGCAACTTTGTTCAGACAAATTTTTGCCTATTTAATTTCTGTCCTTGCAGTTTTTTTAGGGCACATCTGTCAAAATATTTTGTGTACTAGAGCCTCTCTGATTCAGTTAGTGCTTTTAGATATTTTGATTGTGTTGTTTTAATGGCTTGCTATAGGACACATAGTATATTATAAAGCTGAGATTGTATATGAAAAATATGATTTTTTTACATGCCATTTTTGCATGCCAAAAAGGCCATTAAAGTCACGTATCTAAATGCAGACCTGGCCACAGAAGCCATTACACCTCTCACAAACAAGCCTTTTTCATGGGCACATCCACACACTCAAAATTAAAGTTGGTGAGTAAAAAGCAGTTAATTTTGTTTTGTTAGAAATAATATCATTTTAGTTTTAGCATCTAAGACAGATGCCAGCATTTCACTCTGAACAGATGGTAATTCCATCTAATAGTGCATCTCTGTATTAGTAAGGTCTGTTGTGTATACAAACAGTAATAAACACTAGGTAAGGATCAAAATAAATTTTAATTGTTGACATTAAATTCTGGCAGCCACAGTTCTAAGGCTGCAATATTCCTTTTTCAAGTCTGTCAGATTTACTAATGCTGCAAAAGCTTTTCCAAAAGCTGCCAGACCCCAGTTCCAATAAAAACATGTTTGCACACTACCAGTTACTGGTATTCAACCAGGATACCTGTTTTCACACCCGGAAATAATTCTTCAAGGATGACATGGAATTGGTTCCGCTCTCTATGTAATGATCAGCCAGTGCTTCATTTCAAATGCTCGGGAAGGACTAAACATTTAATTAAGTTAGTATATAATGTTACATCCAATTGTTACATCCAATTGTTACATTGGGGGTCATGGTATTATCACAGCCAGTTTCTCACCCTGCAAAGTAAAGATCTTTCATTCAACTCATTTTATTCTATTTGCAAAGCTGGGCATTCCAGAAGCTCTGAAAGTGACATCATCCTTTCATTTTGTTTGTTTTGCTGGAGTCTGAAGGATTTCCCTGACAATCACAGCTATCCTCAGCTGTGCTTTTCTATAGGCTTGCTGCGGATCAAATGTGCCAACAAGCACCAATTTGGTTCTCATAATGCCTCCAGCGATCCGGTATTACAAGTAGTAGCCCCTATTTATTTTGAGAAGCTGCCATGAGATTAAAAAAAAAACCATAAAAAAAATAGTTTGGCATTCAGGTGACTGTTCAATAACAAACATGCTTTGCAATCATATTTCTTTAAAAAAATGGATGTATTTTTTTTAATCATGAAAAATATATTGCTTCCACCATATGGGACAACCAACGACTCACCAACCGATTTAAGATGCAGCATATTGAGCTGACCATATGTTACAGTGCTGTTGAATGGCTGAGTGATTCATGCCCGTCACATTCTAGTATATCAATTAAAGCTCCTTGAAGTCTGCATGATTTGTGTCTCTGTTATTAAACCCTGCTAATTCATCCCACTTACACATCTGTTATAAATCTCTAGGAGTGCTGCATGATTCATGGCAATCTGTGAGCATGCTACAGCAAATTCTTCTCCTTGTAATTAACAGTAAATTGTTTTACTGCCATGCAATGAATTTTTCAGTTATATTGCAAATGAACTCCTAAATGTGCGGTTCTTTCCTAAGAACTGACTTATATCATTAGGCAATTAAAAAGTATTGCTTTGAACCAAAAGCTTTTAATCAAGAGAAATATAACTTAAACACTGCTTAAGAGCCATGGAAATTCGACATGTTGGTTACAAGTGTAAAATAATTTCTGTTGAAAGAGCAAAACAAACAAACAAAAAACCTTCGCTGTACTTGGGATTTTGCTGATGCTAAGATGCAAGAATTGCTGCCTGAAAACACTTTGTGAAACAAGTTTTTGCACAGATACTGTTTATCTTAGAAGTTACTTAAGTCATCTGTCATTACTAAATTTCTCAGACTGCTTTACACTTCTCTAATTGTAAAACGGTGCCTTTATGCTTGAAATAAATAATTGGATAATTAGCCAAGTTGAATCATCAGAGGATTCCAGTGCTGTTCAAGTGTTCTTGTCAAAGGTGAAGCAAATTCATTTCAGTTTGCCTCTGCAGCTCTTCGAAGAGGCTTTGATTTTTTTCCCCACTTTCTTGGCAGCAGCCTCAGATTCATGAGTCCATACATCAAGTCAGTAGTTTAACAACAAATGGAATTTAATTCAAAGAAGGGAAACTAATTGAAGGACAGCAACAAAAGTGTTTGGTAATGTGCTTTTTAATATGGCATGCCACATTTGCATGATAATTTTTCCTTTTTAGCATGGAGCCGAAAGTGACTAGCTTAATGAGGGATTATTCAAGACAGGAACGAACAAAATGCATTCATAACTAAGAACAAAGATTGTATTATGAAACGAAAACAGGCAACCTCAGAGAAGTAACTGGATGATTGGTTTATGCATTATGAATAAAAAGGTAGAAAAATATTTATATTAGTATTCACTAATGACTATATATACAAGATTGTTGTAATTAAAATTATAAATTAACATATTAAGAAAGCTTGTTTAATCACTCTGGCTCCTATTCACAATGAAAAGACTTATGTACCTGCATGCAAAACAATGTGTGTTTTCAACCCAGCAGCAAGCAGCCCATACATTTCACTCAGATTCAGAAAGAAAACTTAATGCACCACTAATTACTTTCTTAATGTAAGATGGGCACTTCTAAGCTTGTAGTATGGAGGTCAATTTGTGATAGGCAAAGGAAATATCACATTGTTCCTTCAGGAATAGATCTCCAAAAGGAATTTCCCATAAGAAAGATTTAAACTGGACTCAATTTGCAAAGGGTAGAAATGCACAAATTCCTGAGATTAAAAGGATAATCTTTAAAAAATGTATAACAAGGATTTTAAGAGGGACCCCTCCATCAACACATTACTCTCGTGCACCCAGAAGCAACTCCAAAGCCATCAATAATACTGCTTGAAGATTTTGCAATGGAGAGAGATGCAGCTGCCCCTGGGAGAATCTCTCTCTCAAACCAGTTCTCAGACTTTGTCACAGGCACCAACATCAACAAAGTAGCAATGCAATATTCTGGATGAAATGTACCCATTCTACTCATACGTTTAATTGAAAATATATTTAAAACAAGAGAGAGCCAATTGTAATTCTCAAGCTTTCTAATGAAACAGCCAGATAAATCTTTACAAGTATCTTTTTGATTTTTGCGATGGAGATTTAAGGAGACAACATATCTTTTCATGATTCAATGCTTCTAAAAGGCTAATTACTATATCTAATTTGTGGTGCTCCTTTTCAAAATTTTTGAATGGTTGCTGGTCTCTTTTGAGCTCTGATAATGAGCTCATATCATTACGTGAGACTTAAGAGTTAAATTTCCCACAAATCCATTGGAATTCACTGGAATAATGTATACCCTACAAACAAAGTAGGAAGAATCATAAAGCTTTAAGTCCACTTTTCTTTCTTTCCTACAACAAATTTGTTGACCAGTCAAAAGGATTGTCCTTCTCATTGTGTATTTCTATGCATTCTATCCAGATGTTTAATCTTGGGAAAATTTTAGAAAAACACTTACTCATCTACCAAATAAGCAGGTAAGAAGGATATTGGATTTATAATTGGTGGGTTTTCCTATGCATTCAAATAAAAACAAGTAAGTTCATTTTCACTGGTCTGAAGACCCCTAAAAATGATGCATTTTATAATAAATCAAACTGCAAGCAAAAGTTATTTCCCCACACTTTTGTCATGTAAGTGACCTTATTTTCTGCTTGGCAGATGAAGAGTCAGATAGTTCTGACAAAATATATTATGGGTTTAGGAAATAAACATTTTTTTTCCAGAAAATCACTAAAATAATTTTTCCTTCAGAAAAGAAATAATTTTACATGGAAACAGAAGGTGATGCAATTTTTTTTTAAAAAATTAGAAATTGGGTAGAAGGAACATTTTGGCAAAGAATAAAGAATCACACATTTGAAATTTCCCATTACGTCTTCTGCCACTGCTCACTCAGCCCCTTATGTTCCAGCTTCTGCTTCAACCATGATAATTAGGATGCTCCCCAGAGGGTCACCCGTGACCCCCACGTCTGTTTTAGTTCACATTTCTCTTGCTTTCTCTATGCCATATGACCCACAAACTACATTCCCCTTCTAAAATTCTCTCTTCTCTTGACTTTTCTGCTACTGCTCCCTCTCAGTTCTTTTCCTAATTCTGACCATTTCTCTGTTCCTTCTCCTTTCTTCCAAAACAGAAGCATTCACTGAGATATTCTCCTTGCACTTTTACATTTGTATTACAATTTTGTAATTTGTATTTGTGTTACAAAGTTTGTAAAACAGATATAGAACTCCAAAGAGAACATCTCACTGATCCATTACCATACATAGCTTTAGCTCCCAACTATACACAGATGATCACAAAGTCTGCATCATTTTTAAGCTTCAGATTTGCATTTTCTGCTGCTGGCTGGTTCTAATCGTCATAGATGTATTTCTATCAAGTGATCAAACTTAAACTCATGGGTTTACTTCTCCCATATGTTCTTTCTTCATCTTTCCCATTTTATTTAATGGCACCGCCATGGTCTACGATATTTACTATCCTTGTCAGTTCTCCCCTCTTTTTTGAGTCTCTTCTCCTTGAAGCCACTCCATTCCCTTCTTTTGATCTTCATGTCTACTCATCTAAGTTACTCCCTCATTGCTTCCTAAATATTAACACCAGACTCTATTTACACCCTGTCTTCTAATCTATTGTATACTCTACTGCCAGAGAAGTCTTCATAAATCTCAGCTTTCACCGCACCAGTACCTGAAACAGTGCCAGCCTCTAAAACAGTGACTAGCACATTACCATGTGCTCAGTCAATACCTGCGAAAGTCTTTACCAATCCTTCATAGTTTATCTCAAATGTCATTTAATGAGATAATTTCCCAATCTCCCAACTCAAAATCATCTATCCTGTTTTCTGAATTCCCATAGCTTTCTTTTGACCTTTCTCACAGCCCTTAGCACCTGCCCCCATGTTGTTAATCCTACCTGTTAGATGCCAACTCCTTAACCCAAACACTGTGTATGAATTATCTTTGAATCCTCCCCAGGGCTTTAAATAGTAAACCCTCAATAGATGCTTCTGAATTGAGCATTCAAAATAAAATGTGGTAACAACGTGCTTATGGGATATTATTAACTACATTGGAAACTACAAATTTGAAATTTATGGTTTTTGCGCAAAGTTTTGAAATGCACGTCAAAATTCTGAATGACACACTTCTTACAGAAATAAAATGATGCTTTCAGATTTTAAACCTTTCTAAAGTTTATTTTCACAATGCAATCCTTAGTTTTAGGACTCTCCCTTGTCGCATATATGTTATAATAATGTTATAAAACCAAAGTTGTAAAATAAACTCTTCTTAATTTTGATAACATTAGATTCCATAACATTTACACTGTGACTGATAAAAGTGTTGTATAATATTATGACAAAAATCAGGGTAAGATTTATGGGGAATTGACTCTATGATCGATACTGCCTTAAATACCTTACATGTGTTAACTCTTTCTAATCCTCATACTAATGCCACAAAATAAATTATCCTTATTTATAAATTGGAAAACTAAGACACAGAGGTTACATAATATACCCAAGGTCACACAGCTATTAATAGTACATGGCAGACCCCAAATTCAAACCCTGCTATTCTGGCTAATAATTTTTTCCCTTAAATGTATGAACAAACTCTTTATTTTAACAAGTCAACTAACTTTCCCATCTCATGGCTTTTAAAGAATATGAGAAGTTTCCAAGCTCTATTTTTCAAGGATAAAAAGAGTAGAGAGAGAGGCCGGGTGCAGTGGCTCACGCCTGTAATCCCAGCACTCTGGGAGGCTGAGACAGGCAGATCGTTTGAGCTCAGGAGTTTGAGACCAGTCTGAGCAAGAGCGAGACTCCGTCTCTACTAAAAAAAAAAAATAGAAAGAAATTAGCTGGACAACTAAAAATATATATAGATAAAATTATCCAGGCATAGTGGCACACGCCTGTAGTCCCAGCTACTCAGGAGGCTGAGGCAGGAGGATTGCTTGAGCCCAGGAGTTTGAGGTTGCTGTGAGCTAGGCTGACACCACGGCACTCTAGCCCTGGCAACAGAGTGAGACTCTGTCTCAAAAAAAAAAAAAAAAAAAAAAGGGTAGAGAGAGGACTCAGAGGGCTTTGGTGAGTTTTACTCCGCAGTCCTGCCAGCAGACAGAAGTGGCCTTACGCCTCCTCAACCGTAACTACAGTGAGAACTGCACAGAACACTCAGGTGTATTGTCTTCTATGCAACCAGAACTCACTGATGCATCCAGCGAGGATACTATTAATATTAGCATAGGTGTTATCATTAAGGTATAGAGCGGGGACTTTCTGTTCTGTAGACATTTTTCCTGCTTATCTCTGTCCATCTCCAGGATCCAGCTAGTCTCTAGGGACAAGCATGTCTCCCTTCAGTTTCTTTAGTTTGTTAATACCTACGAAAAGACAGACTAGATCTCATCTAGAGGAACCGTACTAATAACAGTGCCAGGCGCTATTGCACACGAGGTGCAGATGGGAGGTTCTGTGATATACAGCCCGAGGGAGAAAAGACTTGGGTGAACATATTGTTATTGAAGAGCTATTGGAAACGATGTCATAAGGAAGATAAATTTGACTGATGACACCCCCCATGGATGTAGAATAAGAATGTTGAGTAGAAGCTGCTGGGAGATATATTCAATCAACATAAGAAACTTCTTATTTATTTTATTTTTATTTAAATAGATGTAGGGGCTGCAAGTGTTTTTTTTTTTTTTTTTGGTTACATGGCTGAATTGCATATAGTAGGGAAGTCTAGGCTTTTAATAAACCCATCACCTGAATAGTGTACATTATACCCAATAGGTAATTTTGCACAAAAGAGGGGTCTAAAGATGGTATAGATTTGTCTGAGAGGTAGTAGTTTTCCTATCACTGATGGTATCAGACACAGGTTAGACAAACACTTGGGGGGAATATTACGAAGACTATATTAATATTGGGTGCTTAGGCACATTAGAAGACTTTTAAATGTTTTACAATCCTGAGAAGACAAGATTCCAGCTCTGCTCAGTCACATGACTGGGGTCCCTCTACCCTCTGCTATACCTCAGGCTAATCTCCAGCTTGTGTTAAATCTCTGTTTTCACTTTCTCCAGCCTGCGAGACTGATTCCTCTTTGCATTTTTGTTCTCTAGTCTCAAACTCTATCATTTTTTTTTCTAAAGGAGACAGAGTTCTCTGTTATCTACATTCAGTTGCTTTAGTTTGTTAACCCTTTAATAATATAGTACACCAAAAATAATAGACAGTGTTATAGGAGAACGGTGTTCTGTACAAGCTAGGTACTTCATGAATGTACGCATACATCGGAAATACATACAGAGTAAATACATAAAAACACAAAGAGTTTAGTCATAGAAATAAGAAATCATAATTTCTTAGAATTTTGGAGTTGTTTGCACTGGTGAAAAATTTAAAGAAACAAAATTATTTGGATGAGGTCATTTGAGCTAAACAAGTTTTTCCAGAACCAGGAAAAAAAAAAAAAACCTACTGAATTGGACCTATTAATCATAGGATAAAGACACTAGGGAGGACATCTAGGAAATATTTTTAAAGATAAATATATGTTTTTCACAATATCTGTAACTCATCTAGGAATCTCTTAACTTCCTTACATCTAGACACTTCTTTAAAGAGTACCGGAAAACGAGGCCTTGTTGGATTACTGATAGAAACACACCCATCTGAAAATACACTAAATGCTAAGTCATTGCATTATATAGGTCTTAATAATATATGTAATCAGGTTTGAATAAATGTAGTTAGTTAGAAGTGAGGCAAGCAAAAGTTATACAAACTATATCCTACTAAGATTATCCTATTTTTGTAGAGACAGGGTCTCATTCTGTTGCTTAGGTAGTGGTCTCACCATAGCTAACCTTAAATTCCTGGACTCAAGCGATCGTCCTGCCTCCTGAGTAGGCTAGGACTATAGGCACATGCCACCATGCCTGGATAATTCAAAAAAAAATTTTTTTTCTCTTTTTAGAGATGTGATCTCACTATGTTACCCAGGTTAGTCTTGAACTTCTGGCCTCAAGTAATCCTCCCACCTTGGTCTCCCAAAACGCTGGGATTACAGGTGTGAGCCATCATGCCTGGCCCTAAGATTATACTTCTTAGCAATTATTTTATTTAAATTTTATAAACCTGAGAGCTTCTTTTTAATTATAAATAAAATAGTAAATAAACAACTGCCTATCCAATAAAGGCCAAATATAATATCAGGACAACACAGTAATTCTGCGATGTCCCCATGAGACAAGAGTGGGGAGACCCAACCCCACATAAAAAGTCAGGACTTATGGAAGAGGTATCCTGAAGTCCTCATAAGAAGCCTCCTAAACATGTCTCACAATTGTCAGGACAGTGCTAGGTTGATGGCTAAGCCCTGGAGTCACTCTGTATCTAATTATATTTCTTATTACAACACAGTTCCAATCCATATATAGCTCCTTATAAGTTTAATTTGTTGTTGTTATTTTAAAATGTCAAGGTAGGTAGCAATCAGGGTTAGGGAGGGGTCAGGAGAAAACAGAAAAGAAAAATATTAAGTCCCAAGTAGAGAAGGTATTGAGATTTTCAGGCATTTGTTTTTAAATATATAACAAAATTTTTCATGTCCATTAAAACTTGCTTACCTGCTGCTAAAGTTCGTCCTGCTCCGGAAGCACTGGTTACACAACCAATGGCATTGCAGAGAGAAATAGTAAACTTGTACATCCTATATGGTTTCAGTCCTTCTACAACATAAGACAGTTCTTGAGGTTCAGCAGTGTGCAACAGCTTCAAGCCAAAAAAAAAAAAAAAAAAAATCAGATAATAGATAATCAGTGTGAAAAATACCACCTTGGAAGTCAAAGTTCTATGGATTCAGACAGAGGGAATTATTGCCAACCACTATTAGGAAAAGGGATTTTTTTTTTTTTGAAGAGTCTCGACAAGCCAGGATTTAATTGATAATTGTACAATCACACTGTTTTATGAGGTAATAATCCAGTTCCTGAGTGGATAAATGAGAAAACCAAGTTATTGCCTCATAAAGCAGCATGGTGGTATGGTTATTGTCACCAATGGTAGCAATAAAGATGGTGACACTGTCATTGTTATCATGAAAAAGTCCAAACAAAACCACGGGGCTTGGCCAAAAGTAAGCCAGTGCAGCAATGCATGGGGTATTTGACGGTGCTAGAACAGAAAGATGTCACTATGTTAAATCAATCCTATCATTTTCTTAAAAAAAAAAAAAAAAAGCTGAAGAAAAAGGGGGAAAAAATTAAACATGACTGAGTATCCACATGATGTCAATTCCCACTTCTCTTTCTTATACAAGTAAGCATATGCATATTAGATCAAACATTTGCATTTTTTGAACTATTGTTTTTATCACATAATTTCAAATGAAAATAGCAGATTTGAGCCAAGAAGACTGAGAGGAGCTCTGAAGTGCATAAACAAGTAATTAAACAATCAACACTAAGACACTAAGACTCAGTTCTGTCATTATAACTGGAATTGATCAAAAGTAAACATGTAAATTTGCTTAGGCTGTGGCACAAAGGCCACTAGAAATTATATCCAGAAAAAAATGTCACTAAAACAGAGAGTATAACATTAACAATCAGTACAAAACTGTTTTTTAGGGCCATTGATATACAGTCGTATAAAATAATCTTCCATGAAAATCAATACAGATAAATGTAAAGTTTAGTAACATTTGGAGTAATTTTACAGATATTTTCTCCTTAGGGGTATAATAAAATTCATTTGGAATATTTGCCTAGGTATTGACTTTAAACTTCCATAACCTAAGTGAGTAGTTCTCAATGCACTGTGATTGGAATATAGGTTATAGTGTTTAGATAACATTGTTCAGGAATAAAGGTGGTTTTAAAGATTCTAAAAATTTTAGAATAATTCAAAACTTTTATGCCATTTCCCTGTAACTGCATTTAGAAATCAGAAGAACAAATACTTAATTATTAATTTTTTATTTTTCTAATTCTAAATTGGTTATTAAAGTGTTAAAGAGAAACTTTTCTGCACAATGTAATTTAAAATTTCCCAAGTAAAACTTAGAAATGAGTTGAATTTACTTAATATTGCTATAAAATTCATCCTATTTAGAATAATTTTGGTGGAATTAAATGTAAATTTTAGAAAATGAAATTGTTTTTAGGACAAAATACATTAAGATACATTGAATACATTTTTAAAGAAATCATTCTCTGTAGCAAGAAGAACATATGAAATATGAGAAATAGAAAATCTAAACTAATATTAATTTTGATGGGCTTTTACTTCTCTACATATAGTTCTTATAAACTGCATGATTTTAAAAAGACATTATTTGCCCCATTCCTTGAAGCACATAAAATTATCACTCAGATACCTTTGTCTTTTCATGTATATAGCATCAATTTATATGTCTTATAAGACTTATCTAATTAAAAGTTTTCCATGAAATAAATCTTTGAAGAGGTAGGAAAAAGCTTGAAATCCCACACTGGTATTGATACCAATTCTGCATATCTTTCCTGTCATAGTCTCAGACAAAGAATCCTTAATACTTATTTTTACAGTGAACTTTCCCTAAGAATTTTGGCTATTTATTTACCACGATTATACCAGGGGAATACACTCAGGTCAGTTTGGATACAAATTGAATTATTGAGAAGGTGAAAAATTTGACTTTGCTTTGCTACTTTTGATTTAGCTTCCTTGAACATAGGATTAGGAAAATAGCTATTTGTGGTGGAGAGAGTGCAAAAGAGAATAAAGTGACATGTGTATATCCTTATTTCAATTCAGCCATAATGAAAAGTCTTTTAAGTTACAACAAAAATTTAGTTTCCTGCCCAACTGAATGATTGCTAATTTATAAAGTGCAAAGTGATCCTATCCCATTAACAATAATCACCAATAATAATGGTGTCAATATTTATTAAGCTCTTTAAGTTCCACATAAACCACATAGGTAAGCAGAAATTGCTTTCCCATTTCACAGATGAGTAAAATCTGAAGCACAGAGAAGTGTGTTATGGCTAATAACTGGGAGAAGTGGGATACAAATAAACAAGTAGACTTCTAAGACTATATTTTTATAAACTATGTTCCTTTCCCCTGTTTTGGTTTCTCTGAATGGAATAACTACTATAATGCAAGTAATAGTTGAATTGAAATTGTGTTTCACAAGGAAAGAATAGTTTATAAAGCAAAAGAATAGTAAAAAGAATAATAAGACTTCAAGGATAAATGCAGCATAAAACATGACAAGGCCAAACTGCAATTATAACTGTAAATTTACCTTAAATCCCATAATTTACCAGATCGGTAGACTAAATTGTTTCAGTTGAAAGACATATATTATACTAAGTATATTTTTATCACAAGATAGTTGCAAATAAGTCAACGCATATCCAGATTAATGGAAAAGTACAACAAGGAATTATAAATTATTTATTGGCTCTTTTTTTTAGTCTAGCATGCAAAATAAAATTTTATGTTGTATATTAGTTCCTGTCCACTAAAAATAATTAGAAAAAAATGACAAACCTATTAGTAGTGGGTTGAATAGTGCCTCCCGAAAATCAACGTCTACCCAGAACCTCAGAATGAAACCTTATTTGGAAATAGTGTCTTTGTAGATGCAATTAGTTAAGTCATCCTGGATTTAGGGTTAGCCTTAAATTCAGTGACTAGTGTCTTTATAAGAGAAATGAGACATACAGACAGAGAGGAGACAAAGACACAGAGAAGGCCATGTGAAGACAGACGCAGAGATTGGTGTCATGTTGCCACAAGCCAGGGAATATCAGCAGCCATGGGAAGCTGGACGAGGCAGGAAAGGATGGTTTATTAGAGCCTTTGCAAGGAGCATAGCCTTGCTAACACCTCAATTTTTCTTGTTTTAAGCCACTTAGTTTATGGTAACTTGTTATAGTAACTCTAGGAAATGAATACACTAGGGTACAAAGGTCTGGCCTCTTTACTTAATTTGGGACAACCTGAGAGGGTCATTTCCGCTCTAGAACTACCCACAGGATCAGCTGAGGCCTTTTTCATTACTGCACCACATTTCACCTTCTTACTCTCCTCCTCAACCCCACATCCCTTACCACTTCATGCATGCTGTTTCTGAAAGCATTCCCCAATAAACCCCCTGCACTCAAGTCTTCTGCCAAGAGAGTCTATTTCCCCAGGAATCTGACCTAAGATAGTGGTACCAGGAGTGGCCCTATGAAAGAGACTCTAAAATGATATTTTGGAGCTGGATCACCCACCAGCTGGCTGGCAATGAGGACCTCATCACAGGTAGCAGGTAGAGTACTGACAGCCCACAGCATGCTCTAGTGGGCCCAACAGGAATTCATTATAAAATAAAATGGGTATCTGGGGTTGGGTATAAGCAGAGCCAAAAGCCACAACATGTGGTACAAGCAGGTGGTCCAGATGCCCATGTCATCCACCATTGTTACACTGGTGTCTCATTCCCCTGACCCATGGGAGGTTCCTCAAGGGCTGAAAGAATGGGGAGAAAGCAGAGTTTGGTTCACAGATGGGATGTCTTGGTATGTGCTCACAAGTGAGAAATGGACAGCTGCTGCTCTGTAACCCTTCTCAGGGCTGGTCCCAAAAAACAGCAGTGGGAAGAAATCCTCTCGATGGGAAGGGCTTCAGGCAGTGCACCTGGTCATCCATTTTGTGTGGAAAGAGAAGTGTCTCAAGGTAAAATATACCTGGACAATAGGGAAGTAAGTGGCTTGGATGTGTTGGTCATGGGCACAAAAGAAGGAAGATTGAAAGATCAGGAACCAGGAAGTCTATGAAAGAAGGATGTGGATAGATCTATGGGAGGAGGCATAAAATGTAAAGATCTTTTTGTCTTATGTTAATGCCCACCAAAGAGCATCTCTCTCAGAAGAGGCACTAAGCAGCCAGGTACACACAATGACTTGTTCAGTCAACATCCACCAGCCTCTGTCATTGACCACCCCCATGCTGGGAAAAGGGGTAAAAGGCATGTCAGCCACAATTTAGTCCATGGGCACAGCAAAGTCTCAGTATTTGTTAGCTATGATTCTTATTCTCATTACTGCCCTCTGAAGTATGAATTACTAGAAGGCAGTACTTAACTGCACACCCCAAACCTTGAACATATTCATAACTTTTGTTATAAGCTGTGATTTCATTCTTCAGATATTTTTTAAAGAAAATAGAAATATATACAAAATGTACATGTAAGACGTTTTTATCAGTTATTAATATTATTATAAAAGAATTAATATGATATAAATATTAACTAACTCCAGATTGGTTAAATACATTATTGTGTGTCTAAAAGATAAGATAATACACAGCCACCGAAAGTCAACTTCTTGTAAAATATTTAAGGATATATGATAAGCAGGAAAAGCAGGTTTTATGAAACAAATTACACCACCTTTGTTTCAATATGTGTTTGTATAAGAAAAAAGAAGTGAGATGTATACACACACACACACACACACACACACACACAGGAAGAGCCTCATACGTATAGTATTATATTAAGAAGCAAAATGCCCCATTTAATGAATGAATACAGAGAACTCTGCCACAGAATTCTGCAAACTCAAAAAAAGTCAAAACGAAGCCATACGTCAATTCTGAAAGGACGTCATTAAAAATAACAATACCTGTGAGAACATCACTGGAATAGACTGTTGAGGTGATTGTTCAGAAATCATATCGATGTTATACCCCACAACTTTTCCTCTTGTAACAGTATCTGCTGGCTTCTCCCAGGAGACATTAAAAGAGTGCGACGAGAGGGGAAGGACCGACGGTGGGCTCATGAAGACAGGCGCTATCAATGACAACATCATCAAAACAGTGAGTGCTGTCCCTATAAGTTTTAAAACCCAATTCACACATTTATTCTTCTTTCTGATATGCCCTGTATCTTATAAAATATTCTGATTTGAAAAAAAAAATCGAAGAATATACTAGTGTATATAAAAGGCATTCACTTTTTAAAATGTTATCTGCATGTATGTCCTCCTCTTCATATTACCAGCTATTTTTCATTTACAAAGCAAAAATATTGTATGAATTTTCTTGTGTTCATAAAGATAACTAGTGGATGACTGGGTAGGAAACCACAGGTCTTATGAGTATTTGAAAGAAATCACAAAAATAGAATACGTCCCAGTCCATAGAATTTAGAACAATACACAGTGATGTACTAGCTTTCTCAGGTAAGGAAATATTTCACTGAGCAAACTCGCTGCAGCTGGGAGAATATTACTCTTCAGAAAGAGGTAAATCTGAAACATCGTAAATAACCCCAAATAAATTCTCAAAATTTTCCATAAATCTCTATTAAAATGTTCAGGGTACACACATAACATACATTTCTCCCTGCCATCCTTGAGATCTTCATATGGATTTTAAATGAGCTAACCAAAGGTGTATCATCAAAGGAACTCATCGCACTTTCATTAGCCAGTGACCCATAAGATTATGAGAGTCCAGTATTGCAGTTTCACGCATTACTTTTCATTTTTGACCTTGATTTTCCCCTTCCGGAACGCCATGCCTCATCACTTGTGCTATCATGGCACTATTATTGGTCCAAGATGGCTGGCAGTCATTAAGAGATGCTCAAGCACTATGCACATTTTATTCATGAAATGATTCCCCTGGACATCACCCTAAAGCTACCCTCATCCTCCACACTCCTAACAGATAAGACTTCAATCAGGACTTGGGTTTCTTTGGATAGCTGTGGATTCAAAGCCTAACAAACAAAAGCATATTTTTTAAAGGCTCATGAAATTTGAAGTGTTTATAAAGAATAAGGTAGAAGATTAAAAACACCTCATTTGCCTGAAGAAATATTAATACCTTAAGAAAATTTAAAACTTTGCTTTCCTTCCTTATCACAAAGCCAACTGCCCATAAGCACACTTGTGAATTACAGATTTTGATGTCCAGGATTCTGTCATTATATATAATCTAGCACCCAAACTGTTTTGTTTGGAAAGATACATATAAAAAAAAATGGATTTGTGAAATCGGTTCCATCCTTCACTGAACATAAATTATACTGAATATGGAGCAACATGGACATGTAGCCAACCCACTTCAGGCCTGGAAACCAATTGCTATTTTTGACAAACATTCCCAAAAGACTATATCGTTAAGCCATTTTCACCCATGAATTAATAACTAAAGCATTTACTTTTTTCCCCTAAAACTGACTTCAAGTACTTTATGACCTTGAGTTATTTATGTAACCAACCCATATATTAAAATTTTCCTCGGCCTGTGGAAGTTTGTATCTTTGCTTTTCAAAATGTCCTTTAGCACTGTTGACTTTAATTTGAGGCGGCACTTTCATTCATTCTACTTTTAAAAGTAGAACTTAAAGCATTGATCTTTACCTGATTCCCCTGTTCTTTCTGAGATCCAGGCAGAAGACACGCTACCGGCCATATTCACAGCTACGACTCTAAATTCATACTTGGTGTATGGCTCCAAGCCGGTGATGCTCGTAGCTGTTTGAGGAGGTTTTAATGCATTTTCATTGGCTGATTCTGCAAAGGGATGAGGACTGAGCCAGCCACTGCTCTGAAAAACTCGACTTTCTTCAGAAATGGTTTCTTCAGTAGATCTCAACCTCTTCATGTATAGTTCGTATCTTATAATTATTCCTGGAGAAGTTAAACAGTGAACCAAGGTGACTTACCAAAGAGGCTATTTTGAGGGTAGTGGGGGAGACAGTTCAGTTAAAGTGCTAGATTTTTGTTATTCTTCTAACTAGATTACTGGTCAATTTTTTTAGTAATCCTGATGCAGTAATTTAGTAATCTAGATGATAGGTCCTTATAAAAGACAACAAACTGATGGATAAATGAATATATGAAATACTATTAAAGGTATATTCATGAGGAAAACAAACCAAAAGGGGCAGTGGATAGAGATAAAATAATTGTAATTTATCACAAATTCAATCTTTTCTATGATAAATGGTCATAATTTCTATCAAGAATAGCTAGTGCCTTTTGGGAATCTGATTCTTGTACCTCCAATTTGTATGTTTTCAAATTTCAGGATTTGAATTTAATTATCTATTTAACAGAAGCCCTAGTTGTACAGATAATATAGTTTCTGTCCAGTTTTTACCACATAACTTAAAAGTCTAAGGAAAGGTTTTGTCATAATACGTACTTGATATAAATTATTAAAAATCTGTGAATGTGCGTCTGGCCTATATAACCAAGGGTTTAATCGTATGAACACAAAAATTAACTTAATGGAGTCAGCTAGCCTATATACTTTTTTTTGTATTATTTTATATCTTTTTCTTGCTTAAAAGAGAAAATTTACTGCTTATGGGTGCCCTAACTTGTGACACAGTCAAATATAATGCATTTCATAAGTGAGTTTCAAATTATAAACATCATTTGTGTTATGGCAGATGTCATTAAGAGCAAAGATAATATTAGCCTTTTAAGGAACAATTTAATTGAATGGAATTTGTTATTAGATTAGAAGAAATACACTTGTTTCACTAACCAGGACAAACAGTATCTTATATCTTTAGAAAATGTTTCTCAATTATTATATTATATAGTTATCAAAATGAATACAATAGACAACCTTTTATTGCACAAATCCAAATGTCTTGATTCTCATTCACATCTTGCCCAAGAGGGGAAATATAGGTCTTGAATTCTTACCATTTGGCTCCATTGGTGGAGACCACTGGACATGAAGTTCTGTAGCACCGATTTTCTGCACCTCAGGTGGACTCAGCCTTAGGGGAGGGGCCTGGGCTGTTGTCACTGCAATGGGCAAGCTATGTAAACAGCCCCCACTAGTACACGCCTGTACAGAAAAATTGTACTTGGTGAATGGAACCAGATTCCAGATGGTAGCTGAGGTTTCATGACCTTCGTAGGGAACACAGGGCTGACTGCCAACCAGAGGAACACAGGACAAAATATATTTCTCTATAGGACCAGAATGATTTGAAAGTGCAGTCCAGGTAAGTGTCACAGAGTCTGAGCTAATAGGAATGATATAACTCAAGGTCAAGTTTCCCTCTGGGACTCCTGGTTTTGTCCTGTAAGTGACAGCTACACTCCTTGTTGAACCATGCACATTGGTGGTCTTGATGTAATAGGAATACGAGGTATATGGAGATAGGTCAGTGTCTAAGAAGTGTTGAATACCTGAAATGAAAAGAAATAAAAGATAATAGTTACCTTCTACAAATTGGTAAAGAATCATTTTTAACTACTTTCCTATTGTATTATTTAACTACACAAACTATACCAATCTACTCTTTGGAATAAGATTATGTTTAATATTTTTAAAATTTAAATAAAGCAAACACTGATTACTTTTATTATTTAGGATGACATGAGAAAAGTGCCATTTTAATAAATAATATTTAGAAGTTTGTTTTAGTTCTTGTTTTGCTCTTTATAGTGTCCTTTGGATAGAAACTTTAAGAGAAAGTTTTTGCAACTCTCTAAAACAGTAATAACTATGTTTCCTCTGTGGAATTGGTTTACTTGTTAAATGCTAATGAACTAAACTAAGCATAAAATGCCCAAATCTGCCACCTGGCCAACGTCACTGAAACCTTTCCTGATTTTCTGACCTATAACAACTGTGTGAAATTATAAATGTTCATATTTTTATGCTGCTAACTTTTGGAGACATTTGTTATGAGCAATGGGGAATATACACAAGAGATGTTTGTGAAGGCAGAGATAAGAAGGTAGAGAAAGAAGTGGTTAAAAAAAAAAGAGTAGACATGATCAGGCATGTGCTGGAAACTTCTCATTCTCTAAAGAGACAGCAAATACACCGTAGGATCATAAAACATACAAATGCCAGAGTAGCTGCTGCCTGCTTCCCCATGGGACTGTGTGTGTGGTACGAGAGAGGAGGGTTCCAATAAGCAGGGGTACCCAAACCAATATGAATATCCCAACATATTAACATGCTTATAGTAAGATAGTTAAGCATTCAGGGTTTGATCTTATTCCACAGGGTTTCTTGAATGCTGAGGATGCTGTGATGAAAGACAGTGGGCCTACACTAAGGGACCTTCTATAGCTGGGACAAGGTGACAGACCCTTCCAGCCTTTGAGAGGGCCAAAAGTTAGATGTAGGACATAGGAAAAAAAAAATCTCAGAAAGTTCCCAGAAAAATCAATAGCCTAGGGAGCGTTAAAATAGAATGTTCACGAGGACCTGACCAACCTGAGAGTGAACACGTGTTCACCAGCTTCATGCATCAGAAATTGATGTCATGAGAACGCCAAAGGTTGAGATCTGGCCAGCTACAGCTCACACACGAGCTGGCATCCTCTGAAGGTCCTTCTGGAAAGGGCCAGAGGGAAGCTTCCCTCTCTCCAAATGGCATCATGGGGGTTGAGGGACGAGAATAATTGAAAACTGAACAACATGAGAGTATATCTGAATGAACGGTCATTTTGATATTCCGTTATATGTCATTGTAAATTCTTCATGAAAATATGTTTTGTATTAGAGTGCAATCAGGACAAAGAAACCATACATTAATTTGCACAAAGGAAGCTTAATATAAAGAATGATTGATTACAACACAGGCTTTTACTTCCTAAGGGGTATAGAAAACTCTAAAGAATATAGGAATAGGAGAGTCAGGGAAAAGCCACTACCCCTAGTACTAAAACAGAGCACCCAATGAAGGAATTATGTGGAAAAGTTCCCTAAGGCTGAGATTCAGACTTCCTTGAAGAAGGTGCAGCTTTGGCCCACCGGAATTTCAATCAATATTTATTGGATTAAATCAAATTTATCTTTATTCCACATAAGACTGTTGAAAATATTCAAAACATTTGAAAAATCATTGAAGGCTAGAAAAAGTACTGAAAATAATCTATTTAACATGCCAAAAGCCAAAATCTAAATGGTAAAAATAAATGTCAATGCTGAATATTCCAAGAGACTGTCTGATAAGAGCTTAAACTGGAAGTTTAAAGACATATAACCTGACGATAATTAAAAGCAGCTCAGTACTTACTGGATACTTTTAGCATTTAAAAAATGGAATATAATCCCAATAGATCAGAATATACAAGAGCAGTCTACTTGATAAGAAATTGGAATAATAAGAGAACTGGGATGGGCATATATATTTGGGTAGAAATATTAAGACGATTTCTAGTATGAACTAAATAAAAGCATTTGAAAGGGTATAAACAGGATACTCATTAATAATGTCATAACAAAAAACAATGATACTCAGGTTAAAAGTACTTATCTCAGACTCGGGGGAATGGGAGGAACATGGGCAATATATCTAACCAGAACTTTTGTACCCCCATAGTAAGCTGAAATAAAAAAAAAAAAAAGGAAAAGCTAAAAAAAAAATTGAAAGTGGTTGTCCTTGGTCCGCTGACTTGGACTTAGAGGGGAGAGAAGGGCACTATATTTTCAATAAATACTTTGCAGTAATAGAAAAAAAAAAAAAGTACTTATCTCAAGGTGCTTGGTTTTCTTGGTTAAGGGAAGGATTATAATTGCCATTTTTAACTCTGAGTTTGAGAATTTGTTCCTACTGAAAATTTCTGCATTTTCAGGGAAACATTTACACTCCTGGCCTAAGCACTAATTCATGATCTTGGCTGATACCATCCCCACCCATCTTGTTTTGTACCATCCAGCAAAGCTACATGGAACTGCCTATGTTTCCTGAGTTTACTTTATTTTCTCATATACCCCCATGCCTTTTAATACACAATGTCTTCCATGAGTATCACTCTCCCTCTACTATAATACCTGGCTAATTCAGCTTATGTCCTTTCCTTTTCGTGAAACTCAATGGTTCTCAGTTACCATCATTGTCATGACAGGCATGGTTAACTTTCTCACACCCTCTACACCACCCTGTGCTCTCTTAGTGCTCCAAGACTACTCTGGTTCAACATTTAATATATTATATGGTAACTTTGGTTTATTTATACCCACTCTCAATGAGGAGAACTGTTCCTTTCATCTTTGTATTTCCAGTGGCTGGAATAGTTCCTGGTCTGGAGTAAGCATGGAATAAAATTTTATTGAACAAATGAATGATCTTTCCATACATATCTGATCTATTTTTTTCAGGAAATAATATATTAATAGTTGTCCTCCCTTATCCTACAGTGGATACATTCCAAGATCCCCAGTGGATGCTTAAAACCATGAATAGTACCAAACGCTATAGATACTGTTTTTTCCTATGTATACATACCTATGATAAAGTTTAACTCATAAATTAGGCACAGTAAGAGATTAATAATAACTACTATTAATAATAAAATAGAACAATTACAACAAAATGCTATAATAAATGTTATGTGAGTGTGGTCTCTCTTTCACACTCTCTCTTGTAATCACCTACTTTTAGGGCACTATTGATCATAGGTAACAAACCATGGAAATTGAAACCACAGATAAGAGGAGGACTATTGTATTAAGATACTGCATTAAAAATACACTTGCTTGTCATCTTCTCTTCTGTTTTCTTTCTCAACTCCTCCCTATATCCTATGTTTGTTTGTTTCTCTCTCAGGGCTAACAGAATCATTTACAACTTGTTACACTGAGCCCTTGATGTAGTATGGGATAATAAATTATAATGATATTAAAGGTGACAGTGATTAATAAAGGGTGAAATGAAATCCCAGGGTTCACTAAAGTATTTTGTTGCCTAAAACTCTAAACAAGCGAAGCCAAGATGGCGGACCAGAAGCAGCCTACACAATGTCCCCTCTCACAGAGAGGGCCAAAATGGTGACTAGACACCTACCTTTGGATCAGTTGTCTGAGCAAGAGCACTGGGAATCCACGAGGAGGAGGCAGGAGTGAAGTGGAGAGGAGAGAAGTGGGATGACCTAGTCAGCAGGACCAGGGGTCATTAGGGAAGGCGCCCACATATGGGAAAGGGAAAGAGGAGAAAATGCCAGACTCCATGCTTCCCCTGAGGGTACTGCAACCAGAGAGGCTAGGGGGGGCTAGCGAGCCCTCCACTGCAGCAGGCCTCTGGACGGATACAGACAGCTGACTGGAGTCTGTGCAGCTGCATTGCTTGGAGAGAAGGGATGGCTGGCTTGCGAGCCCTGGGCATTGTCACTGGCATCATTGTAACATCTCAAACCCAGAATGCTGCTTTTGCCCACCCACGGGGCCAACTCTGTCTGGGGGTCCTGCTCCACCTCACATGTGACTATGACCTGCTAACCTGCTCTGCACCAGGGTCCAATCTACCCCACAGCCTGTAGGCCTGCAGGGCCGCTACACCCTGAGCACCTGCTAAACCCTGTGCTGTGCCCTGCACAGAGCTCACCCTATGCACGCATCTGGCACCTTGGCTGCCCAGGCCTGCACGCATGCATGCTGTGCCCAGCAGATATCTTCCATCCTTCACACATCCCCATCCTGCCAGCTAGCTCCACCTTGTGTGGGCACCTGGCACCAGGGGCCTGCCCTGCCACAATGGCCCAGTGATGACCATATGGCAATAGGGGAGACATAGAAAAGCAACAGTGTTAAAGGGTCACAGTGCATCCACCCCTCTCCTGTCTGGTCAAGCTTCCAGAATAGGACCCAAGCATGCCATCCAGGGAGCCATCCCTATTTTCACCAAGCAACAGAGGTCTCAGCAGAGGAGAACAGGTATACCATATCTGCTATCTGTTTTGAGCTGAGAGAAGTGGCCTCAATGAGAAGTTATCAGCATAAAAACTCCAGAAACATGTAAAAACAGGCTGTCTCCACACCCCTAAAGGATCACAATAATTCTCCAATAATGAATTTCAGCCAAAAGCAAATTGTTCAAATAACGGTTATGGGATTCAGATTATGGATGGCAATTAAGATGAATGGAATTCAGGAGATGGTACAAAACCACCTCAAAGAAACCAAAAAATTCAGGACATAAATGAAAATTCACTGAGGAGATCAATAACATTAGAAAAGAGATAAAAGAACTTAAAGAAATGAAAGAGTCATTTAGGGAATTTCAAAATACATCTGAAAGCTTTAATTAGACCAAGCAGAAGAATGAAATTCAGAGCTTGAAGATAAGCATTTTAAAGTAACCAAGTAAAAAATGCATAAAAAAGAACAAAGAGGAATGAACAATCACTGAGAGAAATATGAGATTATTCAAAGTGAACAAATGTAAGAATTATAGGTATCTCCAAGAAAGAAGAAAAAGCAACAAGCATGGAAAACCTATTTGTGGGAATAATAGAGGAAATTGCTATTAATAATAATTGCTATTAATAGAGGATATTGCTAGAGTTTTAGATATGCAGATACAAGATGATTATCAAACACTTGGAAGATTCATAGCAAACAGGACATCACCAAGACATACAGTCATCAGCCTGACCAATGTCAAAGTGAAGGACAAAATTCTACAAGTTGTGAGACAAAAGCAACAAGTTGCTTACAAAGGAATACTAATTAGACTAATAGTAGACCTCTCCCTGGAGACCTCTCAAGCTAGAGGGATTGGGGTTCCATTTTTACTCTTCTTATATAGAATAACTGCCAGCCAAGAATTTTTATTCTGCAAAACTAAGTTTCATAAATGAAAGAGAAATAAAGTCTTTCCCAGACAAGCAAACATTAAAGGAATTTGTCACTAGTAGACCTGCAGTACAAGAAATGCTTACAAGTGCTCCATACACAGAAAAGTGTAATTTGTATCCACTAATGTAAAAACACCTGCAAGTTAAAGCTCACAACCCTTATAAAACAGTAACAGAAGGGAGGAAACAAAGCAACTGGTATCATTCAACATGATGAACAGAACAGTATCTCACATATCAAAGCTAACACTGAATTTAAATGGTTTAATGCTCCTTTTAAAAGATATAGACTGGCTGAATGGATTTAAAACAAAAAAAAAAAACAAAAAAAAAACAAAAACAAAACACCCCCAGGATCCTCCAAGAAACCCGTCTTACTCACAAGGATACTTGTACAGCCAACATAAAGGGATGGAAAAAAATACTCCATGAGAATGAAAAACAAAAGCGCACAGGAGTAGCTATTCTGGTATCAGATAAAATAGACTTTAAATTAACAGTGGTAAAAAAAAGACAAAGACAGTCATTATATAATGATAAAGGGAGCAAGAAGATATAACTATCATAAATATATATATGCACCCAACACAGGAGCTCTCAGATTCATAAATAAAATACTACTATATCAAAGCAAAAAAATAAACAGCAACACCTTAATTGCTGGGGACTTCAACAATCCACTGATAGAACTGGACAGATCATTGAGGCAGAAGAACAACAAAGAAACACTGAACTTAAACAGGACTATAGACATCTACAGAACATTTTACCCCCAAACTGCAGAATATATATTCTTCTCATCATCAGATGGGACATTTTCCAAGATAGATCATATGTTAGCCCACAAAACAAGTCTCAGAAAACTCAAAAAAATTGAAATCATTCCATGTATATTCTCAGATCACAGTGGAATAAAACTAGAAATTAACTGCAAGAGGAAATCAGAAATCTGCACAAAGTCATGGAAATTAAACAACCTGCTGCTGAACAATCCTTGGGCTAATGATGAAATAAGATGAAAATCAAAAGTTTTTTTTGAAGTGAATGACAATCATGACAGAAGCATCCAATATCTACCTATGGGATACAGCAAAAGCAGCGTTAAGAAGGAAGTTCATAGCCTTAAATGCATACATCAAAAAGACAGAGAGATCACAAATTAACCTAATGTCACACCTCAAAAAACTAGAAAAAGAAGAACAAACCAAATCCAAAGCTATTAATGGCAGAAGAAACAAACAAACAAAGAAAAAACTCATAACAGAACTAAATGAAATGGAAAGCAAAAAACAATACAAAGAATCCACAAAAGAAAAACTTGGTTCTTAAAAAAGATAAATACAATCTATAGCTCTCTAGATATATTAATCAGAAATAGACGAGAAAGGACCTAAACAAGTTCAATCAGATATGAAAAAGGAGACATTACAACTGATACCACAGAAATACAAAGTATCATCCATGAATAATACAAAAACCTCTATGCACACAAACTAGAAAACCTAGAGGAAATGGATAACTCTGGGGGGAAAAAAAACAAGCTTCCAAGTCTGAATCAGGAAGAAACAGAAATCTCAAACTGACTAATAATGAGCAGCAAGATTGAAGCAGTAATAAAAAAAATCTACCAACAAAAATAAGCCCTGGAGCAGGCAAATTCACAGCCCAATCCTACCAGATCTACAAAGAAGAACTGGTACATATCCTACAAAATTATTCCATAACATCAAGAAGGGAATCCTCCCTAACTCATTCTATGAAGCCAGTATCACCCTTGATACCAAAGCCAGGAAAGGAAACAGCAAAAAAGAAACCTACAGACCAATACACCTTAAGAATATAGATGTAAAAATCCTCAACAAAATACTACCAAACCAAATTGAACAGCACATCAAAAAGATAATTAACCATAATCAAGTGGGTTTCACCCCAGGGATGCAAGGATGGTTTATACATATCAGTAAATGTGATTCACCACATAAACAGAAGCAAAAAATAAAGACCGCATGATCATCTCAATAGACGCAGAAAAAAAGTTCGGTAGCATCCAGCGCTGTATCTTGATAGAAACTCTCGACAAACTAGGCATAGAAAGAATATACCTTAAAATTATAAAAGCTGTATATGGCAAACCCATAGTCAACATTATATTGAATGGGGAAAAATTGAAAGTATTCTCCCTAAGAACCAAAGTGAGACAAGGGTGCCCACTGTGACCACTTGTATTCGATATAGTACTGGAAGTCCAAGCCAAAACAATCAGTCAAGAGAAGGGAATAAAGGGTATCCAAAATGGGAAAGGGAAGGTCAAACTATCCCTGTTCACTGATGATATGATCTTGTATTTAGAAACCCTAAAAACTCCACCAAAAGACTCCTAGAGTTGATAAATAAATTCATCGAAGTCTCAGGTTACCAAATCAATGTACACAGTCAGTAGAATTTCTATATTCTAATAACAGTTAAGGTGAGAATCCAATCAAGGACTCAATGCTATTCACAATAGCTACAAAGAACACAGAATACCTAGGAATATACTTAACCAATGAGGCAAACAATCTCTACAAGGAGAACTACAAAACACAGATGAAATAAGCCACAGATGATACAAACAGGTGGAAAAAAACATCCCATGCTCATGGATTGGTAGAATCAACATTATTAAAATGTCCATACTGCCCAAAGTGATTTACAGATTCAACACAATCCCCATCAAAATATCAATGTCTTATTTCACAGATCTAGAAAAAATAATCCTAAACTTCATTTCAAATGAAAAATGAGCCCAAATAGCCAAAGCAATCTTAAGCACAAAAAACAAATCTGAAGGCATCACATTACCTGATGTCAAATAATTCTATAAGGTTGTAGTAACCAAAGCAGCACAGTACTGGTGGTATAAAAGTGGAGACACAGACCAATGGAACAGAATAGAGAACCCAGAAATAAAACCATCTACCTACAATCAACTCACCTTTGACAACATACACTGCGGAAAGGAAGCCCTATTCAATAAATGGTGCTGGGAAAACTGGATAGCCACATGAAGAAGAATGAAACAAGACCACTATCTCTTGCCATATACAACAATTAATTCAAGATGGATAAAAGACTTAAATGTAAGATCTTAGACCATGCAAATTCTAGAAGAAAACATAGGAAAAACTCTTCTAGACATTGGCCTAGTTCAAAAATTTATGACTAAGAGCCCATAGGCAAATACAGCAGTAACTAAATAAATGGGGCATAATTAAATTAAAAAGCTTCTGCACAGCTAAGTAAATAATCAGCAGAGTAAACAGACAACCTACAGAATGGTAGGAAATATTCACAACCTATACATCTGATAAAGGGATAATATCTAGAATCTTCAAAGAACTCAAATAAATCTATTAGAAAAAAAGAAACAGCCCCATTAAAAAGTGGGCAAAAGACAGGAGAAGTTTTTCAAAAAAGACAGACAGATGGCCATCAAACATATGAAAAAATGCTCAACATAACTAATCATCAGGGAAATGCAAATTAAAACTATAATGAGATACCACCTTACTCCTGTCAGAATGGCCATTATTAAAAAATCAAAAAAAAAAACAACCAAACAATAGATGCTGGTATAGATGCAGAGAGAAAGGAACATTTATACACTGTTGGTGAGACTACAAATTAGTACAACCTCTATGGAAAACAGTATGGAGATTCCTCAAAGAAATAAATCTGTTTAATCCACCATTAGGTAGCTACTCAAAGGAAAAGTCATTTTATAAAAAGGTCACCTGCACTCAAATGCTTACTGCAGCAAAATTCACAATTTCAAAATGTGAAACTGACCTAAGTACTTGCCCATCAATTCATGAGTGGATAAAGAAACTGTGGTATGTATGTGTGTATATTCATATACTATGGAGTGCTACTCAGCCATAAAAAGGAATGGAATAATGTCCTTTTCAGCAACTTGGATGAAACTGGAGACCATTATCCTATGTGAAGCATCTCAGGAATGGAAAAACAAACACCACATGTAACTCTGTAAGAATTGGAAGCTAAATGGTGGGCACACATGGGCACAATGAGATGTAAAGGACATTGGAAACCAAGAAAGGGGGAGGTAGGTAGGGAATGAGGGGTAAAAACTTATCTACTTGGTACAATGAACATTAATTCAAGTGACGAGCATACCAAAAGCCCTGATTTAATCATTATACAAAGTATCCATGCAACAAAAACATTTGTACCCCCACTAATATTTTGAAATAAATTACATAAATAAAACTCTAAAGTATGCTAATGCCTCTAAGTGATATAAGCAATTGTTACATGTAGAAATAATCATCATCTAGTTTTCCTGTGGAAGGATTTTTCTAGAGTGACATTTAAAGGCTATCTCCCCTATCTCGTGGCATCCCAAAGGAGGAACAATTCATCTGTGAATTTGGGCGAGGGCAGTGTAGGAGGGGAGAGCAAAGCATGCTCAGATCAGCCCATTGATTTTTCTCTCTTCTAATCTTTCTGTAGGAAAGAGTATATATTCTCTAATCTGGCTTTCATCAGTAATGAAGATAATTTTTATTTTTAAATTCCATCTGCCTGACTATTATATCTAAAGCTCCTTTGGGTCCAAACTCACACAGGACAAAAAAAAAAAAAAAAAAAAACAATATGATTTACTGACCACTCCTAAAATTGCAACACTAACAAAACAGTGCTATTTCCTCCTATAACTGTTCTCTTCACACCCGTGATACCTAAGATACCTATGAGCAACACAGATTGAGGCTACAGCAGGGATAATATTAGGTGGTGGTTATGTATAATTCCCAAAGTGTTAACTTGACCTCTATACTTTTCTCCTCTACTTCTGAAAGCATATCAGGATGAAAATAAGTGAAATATTTAAGAAAACAATTATATATACTTTAAATTAAATTTTCATACCTTAAGTAAAACATAAAAATAAACTCATTCATTCATTCATTCATTCATTTATTTATTTATAGACATTGTCTCACTCTGTTGCCTGAGCTAGAGTACAATGGCATCATCATAGCTCACTGCAACCTCAAACTCCTGGGCTTAAGCCACCCTCCTGGCTCAGCCTCCTGAGTAGCTGGGACTACCAGCTCATGCCACCATACCTGACTAAGTTTTCTATTTTCTGTAGAGACAGGGTCTCACTATGTTTCTCAGGCTAGTCTCAAACTCCTGGCCTCAAGTGATCCTCCTACCTTGCCCTCCCAGAGTGCTGGGATTACAGGTATGAGCCACCATGCCCGGCTGTACCCTATTTTTAAAAAGTTAATTATTCAGAAACCTTAAAGTTATTCCACCATTATTAGTGTGCTATTATTAAAAATAAAGAGTTTGAAAGCCTTAAAGATGGTACATCAGTATATCATGATCCTTTGATGAAAATATTGTCCTAGAGAATCCCATAGTATACTAGGTCAGCTAGGAAAAGTTTCCACTCTAACAAAGAATTCTATAATGGTCTCAACCAAATGATCAAACTTGCTTGGAAGACAACACTATTAATTTTCTTTGAAAAGTTCAATGATTCTCCACCTATAATTCCTAATGCCTTTATTTAACCCAAAGATTTGTGTTCAGCCAGCTGCATATAAATAGTGTTTCCTTTTCATATTACACATGCTAGCCATGCACTGGAAATAGAGTAATAAACATGAAGGTATTATTAGAATGATATGAAGTTCTGACAGTGCTAACCAATTGTTCTTACTGTTCAAATGCCATCATGCAGATAATTTTCACATCATTAATTATAGTGATTGTCAAGAAATGCCAGAAGTGGCATTTTTTAATGGAAAATAAGATTTTAGGAAATAATACCTTGTTTAATAGGATTATATAAATGTCTGATTAGTGAATGAATACACATTTATTATGTAAGAAACTGTTATTTGGATTCATGTTAGTGCAATCATGAAAAAGAGCCAGAGTGTTATACTCATATGTAAGATTCTAGAAAATAGATCATAATGTGTTACTATACTATAGAAAACATGCCTCTGGATTGAATAATGCCATTGATAGTTTTAAGTTTAATTTTGCTACTGAATATTAAGCTGTATGGAAAAGTAGGGTGACCCTAATTCACAATTCCAGAAATAATTCAACCAGTGGTACTGTCATCTTCAAAATCATTTTCAATATTTTTATAACTCCTCTCTTCCTCTATCACAAAAGTTTAAGTTTCAGGACACCTGGATCATGCTGATATTTGGAAGAAAATAAACATTCTAGTAGCAGGTTTTTATAATGCTTTGCCAACATGGCAGATGTAGACAGATGTTCATTTCCCTTTGCAATCTGCATCATGAAGTTCAGAGTTTCCATTAACTTCAAAGAAGACTTGGAATACTGAAGAGACATTTGCAGTTACAAGAAAGTGGTGGACATGATAAGCTAGATGCAAACCAAGCAGAATTAGATGCAAAATGTAACTCATCATAATATATACCAAATAAAACTGTGTACGATGCAGGAGTTTTAAAGTCAATCAATATGTTAAAAGGCATCCTCCTACTGTTTTAGAAAGGTTATGGAATTTCAGTGTTTTGATATAGCTTTACATACTTTTCTTACTAATTATGCATGTTAATGTAGAACTGGGAAAATTGGGTATTAAACAAAGAGAACAAAATAGAAACTTGAATTGGAATTACTGTTCCAAGGTGTCTTAAACTAGTTTCTTAAACTAGCTTATAGCCAAACATGACTAGAAGCAAAACCAGAGAAGACAGAGCTGGGAGAATGTAAAAATTCCTATTTCTTTACCCTCTCTTTAGGGAAACTGTATCTAAAACATCTGAGTAAATTTTTTTAAAGAAATGGATCCCAACAGTTTGATTTCTACAAGCTCCTATAAAATCATCATAAATGTACAGATGCAAACATAGCCTTCATAGCTTCTTCATAGTCTTTTAATTTAAGGTCATGTTGCTGTGTCTGTCTCTGTGGAATTAGCAATGTATGCATAAAATTACACTATTTGCTAGGTATTTTACTTCTAGATTAAAAGTTCTTTGTTTAGCCTGAGAGTTGTAAAAGTTGCATGTATTATACTAGAAATATTTGATAAATACTTGTAATATTTTCAACCAGAAAAAAATTATAGATTCATTTGTTATGTCTTCTAGTATTTTTAAATTGAAATATTATAATTCACAGATTATTTTAATACCTTTCAGTTACCTTAAACAATATGCCATGAACATTTTCCATTCCTTGATATTTGAACTCAGATAGCATTTTACAGGCTAACATAGCCTACAATGTATTTAACAATGTATGAAGATTCTTTTATGCCATATGTTATGATTTATTGAAGAATTTTTGAACATCTGAATCATTTTCACTATTTTAATATTATAAATAGCATATATATGTATGGGTATCTTCTGTGATTTTGAGTCCATTTACAGTCATAATTTACTTGGGATAAACTCCCTGAAGTAGGTTTGCTGAGTCAAAGGGTATGCAAAAAAGGATGGCTTTTCATACATTTTAACAATTTGTTGTACATGAAAAGTTACACCAGTGAACTCACACAGATACCCCAGAAGTTTATGAATGTTCCAGCTTTCTTACATCCTCACCAATCCTACATGGGGTCATTTTTTTTCATCTTTGAGAATTTGATAAGCATTAGTGTTTATCAAATAATACACATCTCATTTTTACTGCATTTCTTTGATTACTAGTAAAATTTGCAATCCTCTCTCTGCTAGAAACACTCTGCTAGAAAAAGGAAACCACAACAGCATTTATCCTCAATGTCAAAGAACTTAACTAATGTATCATTTCTCAGAATATTATCTTTTTATTGCCAAACTCTTAAACTCACTGTATGGATATTGATCTTCAGTTGTGTAGATTTCAACACCATCCCTGAGTAAACCGTAAGCAAGCCAGTGGGCATTCGGAGAATCAGGTGGACTCCAGGAGAGATTGATAGCAGAAGAACTTTGAACTTGTCCTCTGGGTGGAGGTTGCTGGGATGGAGCTAGATTACAATGGAGAGAGCATTTATTAGCAAGAACAATCAATAAACACACAAGTAAACTGAAGTAAGATATCCAGCAAAGAGGTCTTTCTGATTCAGGATTACTTTATCAAGAAGACATGTGGTTTACCGAGACATTAATAAACAAGGGGTATGCATCATGAGTTTTCTAAAACAAAGCTTTTTATCTATAAGCATAAAAGGAATTTGTAGGTCAAAGCAGCTGACATAAATATAGATGGGGGAAGAAACCACAATAGTTTACATGAAGCATTTCTTTGTCTTTTTTTTTTTTTTTTCTTAGAAACCATCCAAGGGTGCATAACATTTATTTTCTACTTAATTAATTTAAAATTTGACGTAAGTCCTATTGAAACTTGAAATTTAAGTAGCATAAATTTTGGATTTTTAAGAGGAAGTTTTCCATTCCATTAAGCACAATGCCTTATCTTGCTTCACAGAGTATAGTGTAAAGGAAAGAATATTTGGTGACATAAATAGCTATGGATATTAAAATATTTAAATATCATCCAGAAACAATTTGAATATACTGTGAAAATATACCAACACCCATTAAAAGGTGTTTTTAAGATGTAATATGATTACTTCTCAGGCACATAAGAACATTCATCTAACTACTTTAGTGACATTTTGTATAATATAAATATATATCATGAAAACATTGTTTTCTGTCACTCTAAATTTTCCTTAGTCTTCTTATTTTTGAGAATGAGCTTTCTTTTATTTCCTCCAGAATATACAAAGGTAAAGAAAAAAAGTACCTAAATATTTCTTAAGGACAATTAACTACCAGTTTATTTATCCCTTCTGGTTTAAACAAGATGTATAATCTTCCATCCATTTAGAGAAGCATAACATTCTCATTAAATAAGATTTCAAGGGTACAAGTTACTGTGTTATCTTATTTTGTAAACTCTTAATCTTTTTGTCAAGAAATATTTTAAAATCATGTACAGAAATGAATCTATCAAATAATTATCAATTTTTAATTTTTTTTATTGATACATGATATTTCACATATTTATGGGGTACATATGACATTTTGTTGCATGTATAAAACGTGTAATGATCAAGTCATGGTATTTGGGATATCTATGACCTTGAGTATTTATCATTTCTATATGTTGGGAACATTCCAACCTCTCTTTTAACTACTTTGAAATATACAAAACCTATAGTCACTGGGTGACTTATTCAGGGTCTTAGGCAAAAGAAGAAAGTATGAGAAGAGCTTAATAAAGAAACTATTTTCAAAAGGGTGGGGAAAGTGGTGCATGGAGTATGGAAACAGCAAAGTTCTTTTACTATTTATGTCAGATGTCTTTGAGATCAACATGCACCCTGGTTTATCATGCAATGGTTTATTAGGAAGACTCACAGGACTCATCATATAGTCCTACTTATAGCTAAGATTTATTACATCAAAAGCTTACAGAATTCATCAACAAAGGGAAAAGGCATGTTGGTGAAGTCCAGGGGAAACCAGGCACAAGCTTCCAAGAATCCTCTTCTAGTAGAGTCTCACAGAACGTGCTTAATGCCCCCAGAAATGCATCATTAAAATGTTCATAAAGTGTTGCCAATCAGGGAAAGTCATTAGAAACTCAGTGCCCAGGGTTTTTATCAGGGGCTGTTCATGTAGACAGCCTATGTCTGGCATGTACCCAAATTCTAGACTCCCAGAAGAAAAGCAGGTGTTATACGCAAACCATATAGTTTATATAAAAGTTTACATGCAGTGATCCACTCTTATCAGTTCTGGGCATGGCGAGGAGCCTCAGGAAATCCAAGTTCCCAGATACAAGCCAAAGGCTAACTTTATAAGTGAGCCTTTTCAAAAATAAGCAGTCAGTCCTTCTAGGTTAAGTCTTCTCTGCACACAGTCTCTAGACTAAAGGGGAACAGAACTCAGGGACAGAAAGGGTTCTATGAAGAGCATCACCCGAAAGGAGTTATGACCACTCATGGAGGGACACGGCTAACTCAAGGCTACTCCCACATTGAGACACAGAGTGGGGAAATAAATGTTTTGACTTCCCTTCCACCTGCCTTCTGGATGTTTGGCAGGTTCCTCCTAGAAGCTGAAGTCAACTAACTAAAAGCCAGAGGGCAAGGGAGCCTGCTGATGCAAACCACATAGAGTCACGGAGAACAGAGCAAGGTAGAGAAACATGGAGTGGTAAAACCATTCCTGCACACCAGGCAAAGACTTTCAACTAAGAGCTACTGCCAATTCATCAGTACTCATGAGCAATACACTCCATTTTAAAGACATAATATTAAATTGAATATAATTAATAGATAAATATATAATAATTTATAATAATATATAAATATAAGTAAATTAAATAATAACACTTAAGACAAGATTTCAAGAGCACTTGTATACATGTGGGCACACTTACACACACACACGTGTGTTGTGTGTGTATTTTCATCCATGGTTCCTGGCTGATAACTTCTATAGCCCTTATTATTTTCTAAGTGACTAAAACAATAAGCTTATCTTTTGTTAAAGTATTTGGCCTTCTGTCTTGGTTCCTGAAGTAGCTTTGGAACAGCTTCAGAGTGATAAAGATGAAAGACAGTCTTTTCTTATAATGTTGGGGTGCTTTAGGCCTCAGAAGCAGGCTGCAGAAAATCTCTCTCTTTTCCTGTCCTCCTTTCACCTGCTTCTTTTCCTACCCAAGCCACGCCATAGAAACTAAAAATATACTCTAATCTTACCCACCATTTCTGTCCTGGAGTTGGCCATAAAGGAATTCTCTGACCAACCTTGTTGAATTGTTGGTCACAAGACCCCCATTTCAGAAGGAGCTCTGCCTCAAACACTGGAAGAAGGAATGCTACACAGAGAATACAAAAAGAATCTGAACAGACAGGCTTTTCTGGGTTTCCCTATTCAGTCTACTAATGTTAAAGCAAACTCTTTTTGTCCAATCACATGTCTGCATGGTTGTCCATGCTTCAGTCATGCCTAATCCAATCTCCATTGGACAAAGAGCCTGAGAGGATGGAGTATGGAGAACTTCCAGACAGCCAAACATGAGGAGGTTTCTGGAGGGTGCCATGCCTGGGCAGGACAGGGAAGCTTCACAGCCCTTCGCACATGCCTTGTCCTATGCATCTCTTCACCTGTGTCCTTTGTAATATCCTTTACAACAAACATAAGTAAGTGTTTCCATGAGTTCTATGAGCTGCTCTTGAACCCAAGAAGGGGGGCGTGGGAACTGCAATTTGTAGCCGGTGTGTCCGAAGCACAGGCAAAATAACCTCGAGCTTGCAACTGGGGTCCAAAGTGGAGACTGAGCCTCACCCTGAGGGATCTGATGCTATCCCCAGGTAGATAGTGCGGGAGTTGAACTGGATCGGAGAACACCCAGCTGGTGTCTACTGCAGAACTGATTGCATGCCTGATGTGTGGGGCAGCTGTCACGGAAATACTCCGTGTTGATTTGGTGTGAAAGCAGAGGAAAAACAGTTTGTTTTTTCTATACAGCACTGAATGTGAAATATATTAATATAAAACTCCATATATTATGCATAGGCTTCCTAAAGACAATGTCTCTGATCCTAAGGTAGATAATATTTACATCATTTTTTAAAAGTATTCGAACTAGATATACTCTCACTGTTCCCCTTTTGTCTTTTTTCTTCTTTGGAATTTGTATTGTTATATTAAAACTATGATTGTCCATATGTCTATTTAGATGTAGGACAAGCATAGTAATAATCTCAAAATGATATATGAAAAAAATACTTCTGAACAGTACCTCACATTTCTTAATTCAGGGATTTGCCATATTTGATATGGTCACTTTCATTGGCTAAGCATTGACAGTACATTTAATCCTTTCAGATTTTAGTGTAGGGTTTTAAATCCTGTTGTTCTTGGTGGAACCACAAAGATTCATAAACTCCCTCATTTATAGCACTATCAAAGAACCTTCAATCCATGGTAACTTAGTATTTTTTTAGTGAACATTAGTGATTTTGTCTAAAACTCTTCATGCTATCAGAAATACAACAGATTTTTAGGGATAAAACAATCAGAATTGACCTTCAGATAATTTTCTAAGACAGCAAAATACTTTTGGGATGATTGAAAGAGAGATAGATGTTTCACTCCCATGTCAAAGGGTGTAGAAAATGATTTGCATTACATGAAAATTGCACTAGCGACAACAATGCTTCATATACACTGTGTTAAGTAAAAACTCAACCTGTTTTCTGCTCTCACACCACGACAACAATTAATACAGAAGAGTTCTGTGACCAGATTTCTGTGGCATTTCTCCCCACACATTAGGCAAGGAATCACTTCTGCAATGGACACAAGCTAGGTGCCTCCAATTCAATCCCAGCACTATCCACCTGGACATAGCATTAGATTCCACAGTTTGAGGGCTCAGTCCCCAAAACTGCTCCCACCTTCCGACACCACGTACAAGTCTGGGCCTCTGGAACTTCTGACAAACAAGCTTCAAGTTGGAGTTTCCACGACCCACTCCTTGGATTTGATTGATTTGCTAGAGCAGCTCACAGAATTCAGGGAAACACGTTTACTGGTTTTTATAAAGGCTATCATAGAGGATATTTCTATGAAGAAACACATAGATCAAGGTATGGGAGAAGGGGCTCAGAGCTTCCACGCCCTCCAGGAATCTCCATGTGTTCAGCTATCTGGAAACTCTCCAAACCCCATCCTTTTGGGTTTTTTATGGAGGCTCCATTATGTAGGCATGATTGATTAAACCATTGGCCATTGGTGACCAGCTTAACCTGCGGCCCCTTCCCTCTCCTCAGAGGTTGGGAGGTGGGGCTGAAAGTCCTGACCCTCTAATTCTGCCTTGATTTTTCTGGTGACCCGCCCCCATCCTGAAGCTATTAGGAGCTACCAGCAATCAGTCGATCATCAGCTACAAAAGAAACATCACTTTGGAGAGTCTAAGGATTTTAGGAGTTGTATCTTGACCCCAGGACATGGGGTTGAAGACCAAATATCTATTTCCTAATATCACACATATAGTCTCTTTCAAATGTTTACGCTGATTACTTGCTGTGACCATCTCTGACCACAATCTTGCCCAACTTCACAGCATCAATGGATAGTACCTTTTTGGTATTTAAATGAGAATTTTCACAGACATAAAGGTTTATATGGTTAACACCACTTTGAGAATAAATATTGTTAAACCCTGGGCATGAGGTAACTTGAATCTGCCCTTCATGTGCTCAGAGGAAAATTCTGGGAAAATGTTCACACATTCATTCATCAAAATTGCCAAGAACGGTCTTTGCACATGCCAGACTCTCTTTTAAGGAACGAAAGTATAACATTGTGACTGGATCCATCTGTTTGGGAGCCATGAGCTTGAAACCCAGCTCAGGGCCTTTGGTAGTTGTATGATTGTAGTCAAATATTAATTTTGGACTCTCTGAACCTGTTCTCATTTATAGTAAGAGAGTGATGTCTCCCTCTGAGGCTTATTCTGAGGATAAAGTATATGTGTATATGTGTGTGTGTTTGCACATGTGTGCATATGTAAGTATATGTATCTATATACATATTAAAAGTAGTCATTCAGTAAATACTATCTTCTTTTTCTCTACCCTCAAAATAAATTGTAAGGCCTCCTTGATTCTTAGATCCCAAGAATTATAAAGTTTTTCTTTGGAAATAGGTACACACAAATATTTACTTAATGGGAAAAATATATTCTATCTTAATATCCTAACAGGAAAGTGATCACACATATATCCTGCCTGGAACTCATAAATCTAATGCCAGAAAAATACTGGAGAGCACATGTTTAAGCATAAAAGGAACAGTGAGTAGAAATGCTATTGTGGAATTATACTACAGGTTGTCTGAGCAAACAGAGGAAATGGATAATGCTTTCCTTATTCAAATCTTCCACCAGATGATGAGATAACACACATCACTGAT